>JAJPUD010002183.1:0-17911 GCA_023553655.1 Myrmecobius fasciatus | reverse complement strand
TCTTCTTCTTCTTCTTCTTCTTCTTCTTCTTCTTCTTCTTCTTCTTCTTCTTCTTTCTCCTTCTTTTCTCTGTCTCTCTCACAGTTCTATTCAAATATCTTATTGAGTTGTAGAAATAATTCTGGGTTGTTGAAGACTAGGCCAAGCAAAATTCAGTTTTACCATCATGGAAATGCTTCTGGTGTCTCTACATCCAAGAACCAGTTTATTCAAATACAGAGAGTTTATTCAGCAGCAGGCTGGCTCCTTGGCCCTTTGGAGAATTCTTTAATCAAAGTAACCCATGAAACAAAAAGAAGTGTGAAAATGGTCCCCAGTATTTTATGGCCCTTCCCCCCACTTTTTTGTGAGAATGGCAACATGAAAAGAGTTCACAGGGTGGTAAATATAATAGTTTTTAGACTATTTCTAAATAATTTTAACCTGATCATCCTTGTCCAAAGACAAATGATGCAATACGTGGAGAAATTAATCATCAATCCTGGTGCTCTTTATGAATGAAATTATGAATTATGAATGAAATCAAAAGCAAGAAAAGTAATGCTGTTCCATAAAAGAATGCTGGCAGAGAGGTGGCAAATAAAAAAAGGGTTTTGTCTTGCCCCCAAAGAAAAAAGAAACAATACTTCATGAGAAATTTGATTATTGTGTGTAGTTTTCATGATAAATTGCAAAATGACTCTGATTTAGGTTTATATTCCAATATCATCTGGTGCAAAGGATGAGGAGGTTGAGGAATTCTATTTAATATGAATCTCTAAGACAGAGTTTCTTATCATGGTGTATTTAATTAAAAACATTTTGACAACTGTATTTCAATATTTGATTTCCTTTATACTCCTACATAATTTATGCACTTAAAACATAATTTTGAGAAAGGGTTGATAAACTTTACCAAATAATTACCAAAGGCTTGAGAGCTCCAATGCTAAAGCAATAAACATATACTTTGATATAGGACTAGGATGCAAAGTTGGAACTAGGTAGTGATTTTGAGAACTAATATATTGATTAGGAATAATGACTGAGATCAAACATTTGCAGATTAGAAAGAAGCCTCACTTCTTTATTATGTATCATGAATATTTTCTTTGAGAAAATAATGTGTAGACATTAGACATGGATTTTACAAAATAATATCACAAAAAATGAAACTGATTACATTTCAACATATGGGAATTTATATAGAAGTCATTCCTGGATCAGTCATCTATATATAGAAAAATAACACTTTGTTCTAGCAAAAGACAAAAATTTCTGTAAAGTTAGAATAAAGAATAACAGTTACACAGAGATAAGATGCAGTTGAAATCATCCATCCTGACCTATTCACATATGTTAATGGGTGTGAAAAAATGAATAATAGAAGGAAAAACTATAATAATTTCATACAGAAATTTAATTGCTACAAATTAGAATATGGACAGTATTGTCTCATTAAAAAAGAGAAATAATGGAGCGTAAAACCATTTTCCAAAAAGCTTAGGAAGAAATTCAATTAAGCAAAGCCACCTTAAGGTCATTTAAGGATGAACATGAGAAAAATAAATGAAGGAAAAAAAGATCTGCAAACATTTTTTCCAGTAATAAACTGTTTTTGTTATCATGGTCAGCAGTGCCACTACACAGCCTTACAGTCCTGGAGTCTTGGATATATCTTTGTGATATTTCATAGCTTTTTTAGGATCTCAAACTTATTCTATAATCAAAGGTTCATCTGTTTAATACCAATATTCTTCCAATGTTGGCATATTGCAACAAGTCATAGAACATCTCAGGCTTCTAATAATTACAAATAGTTTTCATTCAGAGGTTGGTGGACATATGCATGATGAATATTTTACAAAAAATATGAAAAATTTTTTAAAGATAAAACTTTTTTCAACAATCAAAATCTCTTTTACATGCATCACCTCTTACTGACAAGATTTCTTAATATTCCTGCCAAATTCTACTTAACTCAAGTAACAGTCATTGTTAGGTACAAAGGTTTCAGATTTCACTTAATGTCAATTTTTACAAAACTGAGTTTACTGCTATAAGCAGTTATTATAACTAAAAGATCTGTCAAATAGTTTTCACCTATTAATTAGTCATATTTTACTTAAATAAAAGATTAGAAACTAAATATGAACTTTTGAAGAGCTACAGAAAAGGATGTCATTAGGAAAATGTATGGTAAGAAAAGAGGGATTGGTTACAAGGCAATAGCAAAGGGTTACAGGTAGAAAACTTGAGTGTTTTTCTGATATTCTTCCAGTGTCCAGAGAAATTTCTTAGAATTTTAGGTGGATTAATGAGGGGATATGGACAAGATATGCACAACATGTGCATGTATGGATAAGCTGTTATCTATACATGATCAAAGATCCAAATTATTGGAATCTCTTTGAATATTCAGGTGTAAAGATCATTGTGTTGTTTTGATGAAACACAGTCTATACCCTTGTATGTTTTATGGAGATAAGACCTAAGTACCCCTAACTAACATGATAAGTTCTTTAGAGGTTTTTGGAAGATGAGGTTGGAATGGGGAGATGTTTATTAATTTGGAGGAGTAGGAGAGGCTTAAGCAGGAAGGGGCATTTGTGTTGGCTTAAAGAATTGGTAGGATTTTTAAAAAATCATTTTATTTTTAATTTAAAGAGTAAAATGACCATTTCCATAACAGTATAATTAAAAAGATGAAACTGCAAATCTATTATGTAAAATTTTCTATTTCTTTTAAACATATAATAAAGTTTAAAGGATAAATATGTGAAAAGAATATATAACAAGTGTAGGGAATATCATGTGCAAATACTCAGAAGTGGGAGATATAGAACATATTTTGGGGGTATGATGTAGTCTAGTTTGGCCAAAATGTAGAGAATCTATTTGTGTAGGGATATATGGGCAGAGTAATGTGAATAGAGTCTTGATTGCCAATGAAATGAGTTTGAGGTGCTTTGTGAGACAAAAGGGGCCATTTAAGAGATTTTTAATAAATTGAATGATGTGCGATTGAAATATGTATAAGAAATATTATTCTGGAAAAAGGAGAATGTATATGAATTGAGGAAGACCTATGAATCTGTGAGGGAAAGGAACATGAATATTTTTTTTAAGTTTTATTTGCATAACATATGTGTGGGTAATTCTTCAACAATAACCCTTACATAGCTTTCTGTTACAAATTTTCCCCCCAACTCCCCATCCCTCCCCTAGATGGCAGGATATCCACTACATGTTAATTATGTTAAAATATTGGCAAATCGAATATATGTATACATATTTCCAAACTTATTGTTGTGCAAGAAAAATCTTATCTACACAAAAGACATATCAGATAAAGGAAACACAATGCAAGCAAACATCAATCAAGGAGTATGAGAATGTTATGTTGTGGTAAACATTTCACATCCCTCTCTCTGGGTGTATATGGCTTTCTTCAGTGAACAATTGGAGGTGGTTTGAAACATTTCATTGTTGAAGAGAGCCATGTCCATCAGAATTGATCGTCATATAGTACTGTTGTTGCAGTGTATAATGATCTCCTGGTTCTGCTCATTTCACTCAGCATCAGTTCATGTAAGTCTCTCCAAGCCTCTCTGAAATCATCTTGCTGGTCATTTCTTACAGAACAATAATATTCCATAATATTCATATACCATAATTTATTCAGCCATTCTCCAATTGAAGGGCATCTATTCAATTTCCAGTTTCTAGCCACTACAAAAAGGGCTGCCACAAACATTCTTGCACATGTGGGGCCCTTTCCTTCCTTTATGATTTCTTTGGGATATAAGCCCAATAGAAATGCTGCTGGGTCAAAGGGTATGCACAGTTTGATAACTTTTTGAGCATAGCTCCAAATTGGAACATGAATATTTTAAATGCCTACTATTTTCTAGGCACAGTGGTAAATGCTTTACAAATATTATCTCATTGGATCTTCACAGTGATCCTTTTAAGTAGGTGTTATTATTATGTCTTTTTACAATGAAAGGTACAGTTTGAGAGAGGTTGTTACTTCTCCATAGTCACACAGCTACTAAGTTTCTGAGGCAGGATTCAAATTCATAATTTCTTGATTCTGAATCCTCCATTCTATCCACTGCAGGGTCATATAGGTAATAAGTTCTCTGGATGTCAAATTTGTACTCAAATCCTCCTGATTCCATATTGAGTATTTTATTCACTTCACTGTACAACTGGAATTAGTTGAGATTATTAATAATATAATTATAATACATTATCAATAAATATTATTAATCCATTATATTATAACTCATATAATTACACAATGTAATTATAATATTGGGATTAGGAAAAGTTCAAAGAAGAAAATGAAAATGAAATAACCTGAAGTTCAAATTTTCTGGGTATATGTTTTTGTGTTTGGGTGACCCATGAAGATTGATATCACATTTCATTAGCATATGCACTGGAAATTTTTATTTTTATTTTTAAAAAATAAATATTTTTGAACAATAAATGAAAAAGACATTTTTATTCATCAAACTTAATGAACTAAAACTTAAGTAATTTAAATTACAATGAAGCTTTATTTAAAAAAATTACTTAAACAATTAAAAAAAAACAAGGAACAAAACTTCAAATCCTTTTGAAACATTTAAATTGTACCTAAATATAAACTGTCACTCTGTCTGTGCATACCTATGCATCCATCTCTGCTTGTATTCAAAATTACCTGGTCCAGGAATTTGGCTTATTTTCATGAGCCTCTTAAAGTTGTTGCAGGGATTTGGAGAAGATAAATATTTATATTACTCTTTCAAGGATTCAGAATTTTATTGGATCTTTAAAAAAAAAAAAACAAACAACCCACTCATTTTTTGAATTGACTCTAGAATGATCTCATACCCTGAGGATCTTAGATTGTGGACAAAGGCTGGGCAACCTTAGTACACTTCACTGAAAACAGGGGCACCTGACACATAATTTTTGGCAATAGTAATGGTAATAGGACATGGGGCTCTACTAGAGCTCATGGATCTTCTAATTAGATCCAGGTCTTCAGGAATGATGTGTTTAAAAAAAAAAGTGAGTATTTCTATAATCATGTGGAAAAGGGTGACAAGCTATGCTAGATTCTTTGAAAGATTTGAGGATAATTAACCTGGAGAAGAAAACTTGTCAGAACGAGGAAAGTCAAGACAGAGTTATATTCCAGTATCTGTCATATGGAAGAAAAATAAGATTTGTTCTACAGCTATGGGAGTGCTGGGCACAGACTCAATCAAAAGAACTGAGCTCAAATCCAGTTTCATACACTTATTACTTATGTGAACATGGGCAAGTCACTCAATCTTTGTTTGCTTCAGTTTTCTCAACTGTAAGATGGGGGCAATGAGGGTATCCACCTTACAGATTGTTGTAAGGATCAAATGAAAACATTTGTAAAGCACTAATCACAATGGCTGGCACATAATAGACACTATATAAATGCTTTTCTCTTTCCCCACTACCACCCCCAATTTTGTTCCCCTGCTTGCTCTTAGAGGGTCTAATAGGAAGAAATGGATGCAAGCAAATTTTGCCTTAATATAAGGAAAAATTTAGCAATTAGGGGAGACTTGAAACTGGCTGTTTTAGTAGGGAGTGTATTCTCCTTTTCCTGGAAGTTTTCAAGAGAAGGTTGATAGTAGTTAGTCATTGATTTTGTGGTGGGAATTCTTGGTGAGGTCCTGCTTGACCTGAATAGACTCTATATTTCATCCAACTCAGATATTCTGTCCCTCAATCTATAACTTGATCCAATTGATAGTGGTCCAAGAAATAGACTTTTTCCGCCTGGTTGCCTAATGAGGAGATACCCCAAAAGGTGAAGTTGGGATAAATTCCAATGGTCTCTTTCATTACACACCAATGAACTATTCTGATTGTAAATATTCCATTGCTGGTAGAAGAGAATGGGATTAAATAGGATTTGTGTCTGAGATGATGTGCCAGGCAAGATAGTTTTACCATGAAAAAAACAATGCTGTGGGCCTAATAAATTGATTAGTCTACTCTTCTCTTAAATAGAATGATGCTCCCCCTTGTAGCTGTGGCCTTGAAGCACGAGGTGCTTAGTTCCAAAAATTTTGTGGACCCAGATGGAGTGCCTCTCTTGCCAAAAACAAGGAAGGAAGGGAAGAAATAAGATTGAGAATGTTGGGTCTTATCCTGTTCTCTCATGATTTAAAACCATGAAGAAAACAATATTTTTTGAAGTCTCTCTTCACTCCATCTGGAACAGATTTCATACCTGGCTGTTCAATTGGCATTTGGATGCTAGCATCACTGAAGAATGAAAGATAAGGATGTGAGATACTAGTTCTCAATACTGACTCCAAACCCATTGATATAGTCATTTGTCAAATACAGGAACATCCCACATAGACTATTGATTTACCAGCAGATAGAATTGTAGATTCAGACAAGGAATAAGGTATGAACAATGACTTCTCTTCTCTTTTCTTCTCATTTTAAAAACTTTTGTTTATCAGAAAAAATATTCATTTTCTCTTCTTTTCTGACCTCAGTTAGGAAAAAAAAATCCTTGTAACAAATATTAGTCGGTAAACAAAACAAATTTCCAAATTGACCACATCCAAAAATGTATTTCTCATTTTGCATATTTTTCCTACCACCTCTTTCTTAGGAGTTAGATAGATCATTGGAATTTTGGTTGCTTGCTGCACTGATCAGAGTTCCTGGATGGTGGTAAAGAACTAGAAACAAAGATTGTGTGTGTGTATGTGTGCACGTGTGTGTATGCTTGTACCTATCATAGTGAACAAGACAAAAGAGGGCTTTGGTCATCCTTACACTTCTGTTTATACCTTTATCCTTGCTTGATATTTTCTATATCTCAATTCCATACTCTATACTCAGTCCTCAATTTTCTTGGGATCTTCTCCCATAAAAATGAGCTCTCAGATGCTTCATTATTATTATTATTTTTTTAAAAAGAGACCTGTTATTTCATTGGTTTATAGAATTGGTAAGGAGACTCTTTTTCTATGAATTTGGATCGATACTTTCTGTGTAATTAAAGTCTTTTAGAACTGCCTGAATTGTCCAGTTTCACAGAAGGAAAAAATGTTGGAGGAATAACTTGAACTCAGGGTTTTATGACTCTGAGGTCAGCTTTCTGGGTATTACTGCACATTAAACTGAAAATAATTGATAATAATGGGGAAGGATAATCTCTTCAAGCAGAATTTGCATTTCAATAGGAATAAAAACCTAATGACAGAATTTTAACAGGTATGAAGCTTTTATTTTGGGAGAAGGCAAAATTCAGATAAAAGAAAATTACTGAAACCTTCATTATTCCCTCAAAATACCTTGCTTATCATACATGAGGTTTGTCTAGCTAATGTTTAACAATTGTGTCTCTAGGAAAAAGAGAAACATGACATATATAAGCATAGGATGATTTTATCTATATGTACACACACATATTTATATCTAATGATAGCCATCTCTAGGGCTAGGGAGAAGAAAAAAAGAATTTGCATGATAACTTTATTATATATTGTAAAGGAATAGCAAGTTGAACACAATAGATTTGCAGTTTCATATGCAATCATCCTTTTTATTATATTCTGTTATGGAAATGCTTGTTTTTGTCCATAAAGTAAAAAATAAAAGAAATAAAAATTTAAAAATACATATGTGAAGAGGTGGAGCCAAGATGGCAGAGTAAAGGCAGGAACTCATCCAACCTTTGCCCCCAAAAGCTCCAAATTCCTTTAAATAATGACTCTAAACAAATTTTAGAATTTCAGAACATCCAGAGAGTGGAGTAGAATATTTTCCAGCTGGGTTAAATTTATAAAAAATAAGAACCATACTTTAAATGATCAAAAAGACATGTTCTGTGCCTAAAGAGCTTTAAATTCATGACATCCTTTGACCTAACAATACTACTAGGCATAAATATCAAAAGAGATTTTTTAAAAGGAAAATGACCTATATATACAAAAATATTTATAGCAACTCTTCTCAGGGCAAAAAAATTGGAAATTGAGGGGACACCCGTTAATTGGGGAAAACCTGAATAAATTGTTATATGTGATTGTGATGGAATATTATTGTTGTATGGGCAATGATGAGCAGGATGCTCTCAGAAAAAAACAAAAAAAAAACTTGGAAAGTCCTCCATGAACTAAAACAAAATGAAATGTACTGTATACAAAATAATAACAATGTTTTGGGATAACCAGCTGTAAATGACTTTGCTATTTTCAGCAGTATAATGATACATGACTTACTCTGAAGGACTTACGATGAAACATCCTATCCATACCCAGAGAAGGAACTGATCGTGTCTCAATACAGATTGAAGCATACTCACTCTCTCTGTCTCATTCTCTTTGTCTCTGTCTATCTGTCTGTCTGTCTGTTTATCTGTTTGTCTGTCTTTTAACCTCATTTTTCTGGAGGGTTTTTTCCCATTAGGGTGGGAGATCTATGCTTTCTTTCACAGCATGACTTTTATGGAAATTTGTGCATAACTTCACATGTGGTTTCTTAATTGGGAGTGGAGATAAGGGAGAGAACCTGGAACTCAAAAGTTTTAAAAACAAATTAAAAAATTATTTTTAAATGTAACTGTAATGTAATGTAAAATGTAAATATTGAATAGATAATTTTGAAAAAAGAAACACACTTTTAAGTTTAATCTATATTATTGCCATTTTCTCCATTGTTTTCTTAAGCATTATGTAATAAAAAATACTAAATCTAATACAGATTTGAAGAGTTTGCTGATTTCTGAGGTGACTGCTAAATCCTGAAAATTTAACTTAATTTAATTTAAGTAGTTCTATGGAGCTACATCAAAATAGCTCCACTACACGCCTGCAAACCAAGTGAGTGCATCAATAGCAATATATACACTAAATATTGGTAAAATTAACTTCTTTCTTTTAAATTTTTCTTTTCAAAATTTCTTTTATCTCTTTTAACCAGCATTTACAATTTCTTTTGCCCATCGGGTACCAATCATACTTTGCTCTTTTAATCCTTAGTTAATCAGAAGCGCTTTATTTGTTATACTCAAACACTGAATACTTCATAGAATCTGGCTATTAACTCTTAACAGGTGGGGAGCTGAGAATGTGTAGGATGGCACTCTGTTTACTTCAGGAAGTCAGGTTATTAGAATTCTAAGCCAGAAGGAACAATTAATTGAAATGAGGCATTTCCATTTATTTTGTCTACTGTTGTCTGAAATATAGAGATAGGCATAGGGCTGTACCCATGTTGGACCATGGATTTCAAAACTTTTAGGTAGTCCTTCCTGAAGTATTGCCTTGTGCTATTTATCTCCTTTTAACTTACTTATAAATAATAAGGCAGTCATAGTTCTTTAGACTCTATTTTCCCCTTTAGGAATTGATGCTTTCCAGACCCTCTACAAAGTCTTTCTCAATAACATTTCTGGATGTACTTGGTGATTGCTCAGATTCTAAACTCTTTATAGTCACAGAGAGTTTTTGTAGAAAGACGTTTTTCTTGGGTAACTTTCCAGTCTTTCTTAGTTTTGGAATTCTAAGATGGCTGAACTACCATAGAATTGTCATTTTCTTCTTTTTTCTGCATCTACATTTAATAGCAGATCTTGTTCTTCAGCCAAATGGTCAAGAGCTGGCTGAGAATAATGATTTTTCTGAGCCTCTGAAGAATCGAGCCTATGAAAGTATGAAAGTTTCAAATTCCTTTATCTGAAAACAATCTCTTTCTTTTTAAATTTCTTATAACTTTCTTTGTTTGGATCTCTCCTTCACTCGCATTACATTTTACTTAATGTCAAACTTGTGTACATCTTATATTCTCCTGAAGCTGTGAGATCCTTGAGGGCAGGAACTATTTTTTTTAATCTGTGAATTCCAGCATCTCTTTTAGGAACATTCACATGGGAGGAGCTTAATAATATTACTGAATTGAATAAAAATGGTTTGTGAGCTTCCCAACAGAGCTAGAAAACTATAAGTAATTAATGTAATATTTTCCACATGAAGTTGTCCTTACATTTTAAAAATTAGAATCTTAATAAAAGCATTATTAAAATTTTAATATTTTCCTCCTTTTAATTTTTTTCCAAATTAATTATTTTAATTCTCAAAGGATTTATCTAATCTGAAAGGAAAGTTTAGGAGAGGAGAGGTATTAGACTGATTACTAGATTGAAGGTCTACAGAGCCATTGTGTTGAACTTATTGTTGTATGACTGTGAAACCTGAATAGTTTACCAACACCATTCCAAGAAACAGAATTGCTTCCATTTGAATTGTCTTAGGAAGATTCTAAGGATTATCTGACAATAAATTATTGAACCCTAAGGTCCTTTTTCAAACTAAACTACTGCAGAGGGTACAACTCTATTGAGCCGACACATTTTTTTGAATGCCAAAATGACTATTTTATGGAGAACTCAAACAAGACCAATGCTCATATGGCAGTCAGAAAAAAAAAACATCCAAGGACATTCTCAGTGTTTCTCTAAAGAACTTTGGTATTATTATTATTATTATTATTATTATTATTATTATTTGTTATGGGAGACACTGCCACAGGACTACCCAGTATGGTGTGTCCTCTTCAGAGAAGGTGGTGTGTTCTGTGAACAAAGTAGAATTGAAGTTCAAAAGAAACAGGAAATGCACAAAGTTAGAGAATCCACTCAAAAAATTCACATGGACTATTTATGCCTGTGGTAGATAGAGCATTTAGAACTTATATTGGTCCAATCAACTATAATTGGCCATATTACAACTTGATTCTAACACAGTAATGTCATTTTGGTCCTCTTTGTTGAGAACAAAGGACAACAATCAACTAACCAACCAATTCAGGTAATATAATCCCCCAAGTTTCATTTCCCCAAACTACATTAATAGCCAGGCAATTAAATAGGCAGCCATAAGTTACTCAGATTTATGCTCAGAAATTCATAAGGTCTCATTCCACTCTGCTTTGGAGAGAAATCCATTGAATACTTCTATGCTATGCAATATAGTCATGAATCTATTCCTAAGGTTGAATGCTTTCAAAAGGGGCTTTTGCCCAAAATACCTTTATCCCATGGGTTCTGATCAGGTCCTTTCATGAAAAAATTTTCAATTTTAAGGCAATTTTGAAAATTTTCCAATCGTATTTTTCTCTGATGGCAAAAAAATGGTTCATTGTAAAAGAAGGGACATGTTATGGGGGAAAGAGTAAAGCAAAATCAAATAAATTATGAGGGAAAGTTTCCTCTGATAATCTCACTTTTTGTGAGGTAGGCATGGGAAATATAATTATAATTTATAATATATATAATATAGAAAATATAAATATAATTAAAATAAAACTGTGTGTAATGCATTATTAGGTCTGACAACCTAAAGATAAGAAGGATCAACGTCAAGTTTTTCATGATGACCTTAGAGGAGGGGGAAGAGAGAAAACCTATAAATATTGAAATCATTGCAAAAAGTGGGAAAGGGTCCTGTAATTTGGTGGGACATGACAGTGACAATACTCTGAGAAATGCAAACATTAGAGAAGAGAGGCTTTTGAATTATGGGCTCAGGGTAAAGGTCTAGAAGTTTCATTGTGATTTAAGGAGTACATCAACTCCTCCTCTGATGACATGGATTTTGGTATTGTGAGGTAATAGCACCGGAATTGCCAATATTAGAAAATGTGACAAGGAAACAGCCTGATTCAATAAAAGGGAAGTTTGAGAATTGTGGTTTAAACCCAACTCTTGCCACTTGCTATCTGTGTGATTTTTGAACAATTTGAATTCTTTAAGCCTCAGTTTCCTCATCTGTTAAATTAGGGGTTGGGCTACTTGGTCTCTCTGGTCCCTTCTGACTCCAAATCTATGATATTTAGAAACAATTTCCTCAGGAGAATACCATGTTTCTGTGACTTTAGAGGTAGTATAGCAGAAGGGATGAAGGAAAACTTTTACAATAGAGTGGGAGCTTCAAAAGGCACTGTGAAAGAGAATAGAATGGGATAAGAAGCAGGGGTGGATAGGGCTCAGATGAATTGAGACGAGTATGCTAAAGTAAAAAGGTTTCCACTTAAAGTAGTAGTGATTTTGGTTGACAGAGATTAGGTCATCAGGAATTTTGGGGTAGACCAGAAGGGAATCAGAGAAGGAGGAATAAATGGATGCTTAAAGAATAAATCAGCTCAAAGATTTTAGGAGGCTTTTGATAGCTTGATTGAATAGCTGGGCAGGACTGGTGACTGGCATTTTTTAGATGCTATAGTATATCACAAGTCAAATCTCTCTGAGTTTGTGCTTTATTAAAATCCTTAGCTGTTTTTCTGATTGAATTGCTTCTAGTCATGTTTTCTTTATTCTTCACATTTGTGTAAATTAAAAATAAAACAATGTGTAAGGCATTGTTAGTTCTGGGCACATAAAGATAAGAAGGATCAACATTAAATTTTCCATGATGATGCTGAGGAAGGGAAAGAAAGAAAGCCTTTTAAAACTGTGTAAGACTTTTAAACTATCCTTATTGGTATGCATCTGCCTATAATTTGATGTATATCCATAGATAGGTGTCATGATGTAAATGATGAACCAACAAAGGAGACTTTTTAGGAGTCCTCACACAGGTAGGCAAAGGATCAAGAGAAAGCAGCATAACAAAAATCCAGAGAGTGAGGAAATAAAATCTAGGAGGAAGAGATAGACACCAGTCATTTTTTCCTTTGTAACTCTAGCATTTATCACTTTAGTTGGCACATAGTAGGTACTTAATAAATGTTTGCTGGCTGATTCCATTTTATCTTAATAGATTCAGACCAAGGTTCTGGCCCATTTGAACTCTAATGAGTTAACTCTCTCTTGGCTTTGTGTCATCTGCCTATTTTATAACCATGCCATTTATACATTTTTCTAAGTCAGACACTTCTACCCAAGTTGACCTTGAGCCAAAAATGATTACATTTTGTGAATGCCTATTCTACCAGTTCAAGGTGCATAGAAATGGACTATTTAGTAATCCCTGTGGCTCACAAATATTTCAGGAGGGATTTTGCCAAATGTATGCTCAGATCTAAGCATGTCTCTAACATTCCTTCTTATTCACCAATATAGTGAAACTGAAAAGGAAGGTAGTAAGGTTGATTAGAAAAAATCAGTTATAGGATGTAGACTAAGAAAGACTAAATGACATACTTAGGGTCAAATAAGTAATAAGCAGTAGTGCTGGAATTTGAACACCTGTTTTCTGGTTTTAAATTCAGTAGGGCTTTTACAATGTAACTGGAAACACAGAAAGCTTGCTATAAACTCTTTCCCTCTGTTTCTTTCTGTCTCTTCTCTCCCCTCTTTCTCTGTCTCTAACTTTCTTTCTCTTCTCTCTCCTCTTTCTCTGTCTCTGTCTTTCTGCCTCTTCTCTTCCCTCTTTTTCTGTCTCTATCTCTCTGTCTTTCTGTCTCTTTTCTGCCCTTTTTCTCTGTCTCTATCTCTGTCTGTCTGTCTCTCTCCCCCTTCTCTTTCTCTCTCTTTTCTTCTTTCCTTCTCTCTTCTATCTCTTTCCATATTTCTATCTCTGTTTCTACTCTCATTTGTGTATATACATATGTATCTCTCTCTCTCATATGTAATGCTCATTTTCTACCCCAGATAAAAATACTAAAGGGATTGCATGATATGGTTAGTCCTAGGGAGTTTTTGGATATAAACTGACATTCTCTCTTGCTCTCCACTTGCATAAGTACGAAGTTTTACAGTATTCTTTCATACCTGGTTTTGGAACAGAGGGCATTAGTAGAGGTGACATCGCATTCATACCATATGATTTGCCTTAAAATGTTTTATTCTAAGCTCCATTTGGCAAATGATTTCCTTCAACATTGCTTAACACCCTATTTTTAGGCAGCTGTGTCATTACCCCTTGGTAGTGTTGATCTAGAATGAAGATGAAGCCAATGAAAGGCACTTTCAAAGTGGTTGTTACGTACCTCAGCCTCCTCTTATTCCCTTCACAGGGACATATGAAACAAATTAAAATGATTTATTAGGGATGAAGAATCTATTCTAGGATCCTTACTCAGCTGTTTTCAGAGAGTACAGTAGAAGTAGGAAAACATTTGTCATTTTTGGACAGATTAAGAATAAACAATATAGAAGACTAGTTTCAGGTACATACAGTTTAGTTGCTAAAGTCTTATATGCATGAAATTTAGCTATCATTTTACTCCAATAAAAATGGTAGTTCTGCACAAGTTTTGATCCTATTTTTTGGTGAATTTTGAGTGACTGACTTTACAAGTCAAGTTTGATTCTTAGCACTATGCCTAGAGTTGCCTTTGTCAGGACATCAAATTTTTTGTTTTGATTTTGGAAGTGACTTAATAGATAGGTAATTTATAGGCAGTTAGATGGTGCAGGGGATAGAACACTGTACTTGGAATCAGGTAGACCTGAGATCAATATGGATTCAGACAATTTTCTAACCTGGACAAGTCATTTAATATATATCTCTCCCAGTTTGCTCAAGTATAAAATGAGGATAATAATAGTGCCTGCTTCCCAATGTTGTGATGAGGATAAAATGAGATAATATTTTAAAAGCACATGGCAGTGTGCAGTACATAGTAGATGCTTATTTTAATTTTTATTATTATTTATTTCCTTTCCATTTCTGAATATAGTAGATATCTTAGCATAATGAGACCTTGTAATGTCAGATCTCTGCTCAAAATTATTTGTGGCTGCTTATTGGCTACTAATCAAAGTTCAAATTTTACTGCTCAGCATTCAAAGTCCTTTAAAATATGGTGCCACTTTCCAACTTTATTTCATTATTGCCTTACGTTTACTCTTTATTATTATATATTCCTTCTCTCTCCTTTGATCATATTTAAAAGTTATCATCCATATAACTTTTTTCATAGTTTCCCCTATGCCCAAAATGCTCCCTCTTGGATTATTGAAATCCTAGCTCTCTTTTAAAGAAGAACTTGAATGCCACTCATTTCATTAGTTACATAAAAACATTGGCTAAACTTTATATTTTCCCCAGCGCCGAGATTAATCCTCTGTACATGTTAGGTTCTTAATAATTCCTTGTTGAATTTGAATTTTAAGCAATAGGCAGACAGGTCATTGAACTGTGTATTTTGGGGAGGGGACATTTAGAATGGTGCAGTGGTTAGGGGGCTGAGTTTAAATCTGGTCTCAGTTGCACACATACCAAATTATAATTGTAGTGATTCCCAACTGCTTCAGTTTCCTCATCTGTTCTACAGAAATAATAATAGCAACTACCTCCAGTACTGTAAAAAGGATCAAATGAGATATTTGCAAAATACATTGTAAAATTAAAGTGTCAGAGACATAGCTATTATTATTATTAATACTCTTCCTCTTCCTTTCATTTTCTTCTCCTTATCCTATTACTACTACTGCTGCTATCACTACTCTGGATAATGTGAAGAGACAATCCACTTGAACCTCTAAATGTTTTCTTTTTTTTTGGTGAATCTGGCAAAAGAAAATATGAAGATGACATCTGAAATATATTCTTTTGTTTTGTGAGATATTAAGTAAATCCCTTGTAGAAAGAGTAGCCAGGTAGATATAAGGTATATTTCTCCTTTTGATATACTGTACTTCTTGCCACAGGGATAAAATGAAAGAAAATTTTATTTCTATTTCCATTCTATTTTTTATGCTTGTTTCTATCTACCTATCCCTCTTTCTAAGTACAGTTTTCAGGATTAAGAGCAAAGGGTAATCAGGGACTAGATTCTATTATAAGAATGTGGTATTGTCAATTAAAATAATCCCTCTTGGATCAGTTAACAAGTGAATATCTGTATATTAATATGGCCATATATTAATAAACCCATCACCTTGGTTTTTTCTAGGCATTATTTAAATATGGCAGAAATTGACTAAGTATCAAATGCCATTAGGGGAATCGGTAATTTTGCACTTCTTGGACTATGAGAAGTTGGACCATGGGAAATGATTTAATGTCATCACTCTTGGTGATTCTAGACTTCACCTAACCATGGGGATGTGAGGAGCCCATGATGACGCTTTTCCATTAGCGCATGTGTAAAGATGTTGGCTCTGTTGCTACTTGGTTGTAGATTTGTATCAAACTCTTGCTGCACAGATGGATAATGGTTTGCATGCACAGATGGAACAGGGAACAGCAAGTTCATTGGCAGAGCTTGTTCTAGGAGAGATCAAAGGAAAAAAGAGGAAGATGAGGGAAAGAAGCAATATGAAAAATTAATGCCTACCTGATTATTGTAGAAAATATTCCCTTTCCTGATGTCTTTTAAAAAAAAGGAAGCTTAGAAAAAATTTTCAGGAACTTTACCCAGTAGTAACTTTTTTGGGTTGCCATTAACTCATCTAGTAAATGTCTTTATCTTATTAAAATGGAAAACAACAAATACTGAAATTGAGTAGAGGTTATCTCAATAACATTTCATATATTCCTGCAGAGCAGAAAGATTTGAGTTAAAAAGAATAAAAACAATGATTGGTTTCCAATATTTTCAAACTATAGGAACCATTATAATTGAAATTTATTCCAGCAAAAACAGAAGCTTTCTACAAAGAAAGCATTCTGGGTACATTGAGAAGTTTCCCTACTTTTTTTTTTTGCTGGCATTTCATCTTTAATGCTTGACATTTGCCTCATTTTATCACATGCCATTATCCTTAAATAGACATCAGATGGAAGCATTGTTTCCTGATATAAGGTTTACAGTCTTCCTTGAAAACTCTTCTCTGAATCTTTCCATAAAAAGGGAAAAAGATGTCAGGGATTCTTATCAAACCTGAATTATCAAGCATTTATTTAGTGAAGACCCAAGGGTTATATAAATATCATTGCTAGAGACAAGGGAAGTACTGTACAAAAGAAATTCAGGTGATTTTCTATGTAAGAACAATTCATACTTAGAATGATTGTGTTGAGGGAGGGGACAATTTGTCCCTTGTATCAATCTTAATTTAGTTGGAAGTGATCAGCCTAGACAGTAGCTTTCCTTTTATGCAATTATAGAAATATATAGTTTTTGAATGCCACCTTCTCCTTGAAGCTTTCACTGTTCAACCTTTCATGGATGAGCTCTTCTTCCTCTAAGGTCTGAAATACTGTTTATACTACTCATCTACTCCTTATATTATAGGGCTTTTCCTTAGTTACATGTAAACATGTCTTATCTCTCTCACTACACTACAAATTTATCAGGAACCCTTTCCTTCTCCATATCTCCCTTTTCCTTCTTCGTTCAACTCTAGCATAATACTTGGTACATGGTATGTAATAAAATTTTGTTGTTGACTGATTAAATGGAGAGGCATTTTGTCTGACTTTATCAATCAAAAAAGTATTTATTAAGTGCCTACTGTGTGTCAGGTATGGTGTTAAATGTTGGAGATATAACTTCATGGAATAAAATCATCCTTACATGAGAGTAGTTAACAGTCAGGAATATCCCATCTTTTCCCAAAGTCATACCAATATGCTTTTGAAAAACATTCAGTTCAAAAGTTGGATACTACTTTTAAAAGCTTTGTTCCATATCTGGATTTTCTAAATATTGTGACTTGATGAAGAAGAGAAATATACTCATTTGCCGTGAAGTGGTGGAAAGTTTTGAAGACAGAAGACCTGCACTTGAGTTGACTATGAAATGTACCAGTCATATAATTTTACACAAATAATATCTCTTTTCTGAATTTCCATTTCTTCTTTTGCAAAATGGGGACAGTAATATTTTTTTTTGACTCTGAAAGGTAGAGCACTTTATTTTTTTTAAATAAAGCTTTTTATTTGCAAAACATATGAGTGACCTTTCAACATTGACCTTTGCAAAAAAACTTTTTTTTCCCAAGATTTTCCTTTCCCTCCCCCCGCCCCCCACCCCT
>JAJPUD010002182.1:249531-338868 GCA_023553655.1 Myrmecobius fasciatus | reverse complement strand
CCTGGATGTAAAGGAGGCCAAAAGATATATCAAAAAGCAATATCTAAAAATAAGTTTCCTCCTCTGCCAAAATGTTTTTGAATTCTCCTCACAGCCCATCTTTTTAGTAAAATATATAATTATACAATAGAATGGAAAAAAGATAGTGTTATATAGTGGATTGCTGCTATTCAAGTTGAGTTCCAGTTCTGCCTCTGAGATTCTAGATCTCCTGAATCTGCACAAACTCCTTAAACTTTTTGTGCTCTAGGCAGTAATAATAAATTCAAAATATAAAAGGGCACTATTAAACCTTACAGAAAGGTCCCTGTGGGCTACGTATTAAACCTTAGAGTAATTCTTTTCTGTGTTCTATTGTATTTTCATTTATTTGTTAAATGTTTCCCAAGTAAATAGAAAAAATAAATAATTTTTCCCAATATAAAAAGAATTCACAGTGAATCACAGGTTTGATTCTTATCATTACATGGGAAAGTATATTTGATTTGGAGTCAGAAGACCTTTTTCGGTTTGTTAAGGGTTTCAAGCCCTGGCTGGAGATTAACTACTTATATGAACACAGACAAATTACAGTTTCTCTGAATCAATTCTCCCATCTGTAAAAGGAGAATAAAAACTATCTGTATTCTTTCACAGACCTATTATGAGGAAATGCTTAATAAATTTTAGAGGGCTAAAATAGGTGCCACACTTAACTAATAAAACATTTACTGACCTAAATTCAAACTAAAATACAAAACAACAATAAAATTCAAGTACAAAGAACTCCATGATTATTAATGCCAAATAAGCTTTATCATTTAAACTTGTTAGAATCACACCTCCGATTCTCTGTCAAAACCAGGTATGGTGATGCTCCTGCTGGGGAAGTTGGATCATTTGAATTTGGCAGTTCTGAGCTTCCAGTATGTCAATTATAAGTTAACTGTGTGTCTGTACTAGGTCCAACATCAATGTGGTGAGTTCCTGGAAGCAGAAGGCTACTTAAGGAGGGGAAAATAAGCCTAGTGTAGAAAAACAGAGTTATTTAAAATTTGTCTATTGAATCAGTATTCAGATCAGGGCCAAGTATTCATTACCCTTCCAACCTCAGTTTGACAGGGAGACCCTATCTTCTTCCCCTTCTTGATACCCCAAAAGAGGATCCACTGTTAGATGTAAAAATTCAATAAGGCTGTGAGAGCTAGATTTTTCAGTTTATGTACTCCAATCTCTGCAGTGTATCATTTTCTAATTTTATTCATTAGCACTTTTTATCTATCAAAATAACCACAAGGCAGCACTTTAAAAATTTATTCTCTAATGTATGTATATTATGCACATATACATATATATTCCTTAAAGAATTACATATAGATATATATTCCTACATATGTATGTATACAAAGACTAAGTAAAAGAAATAGCTCATAAGAAGAAAGCACTTCATTTTTTTGCTGATTTTAATATGATTAATTTCAAATGCTTCATGGAACAGAGGATAATAATGTGGGATAAGACTCAGAAATACATGGCATATTTATGGATGAGACATGAAATGAAACCGAAGGTACAGATGGCAAAAAGAGTAAGTTTGGGTCCATATGGCATGTATGGCAGAGAAGATTCTTGTACAAATAAGCAAAGACTTCAGGGAGACAAAAGTACACGAGTTAAAAAAAATCAAAGGGAGGACAACAGCAAGGGAGAGAAAAAACTTTTTACATCAAATGGTATAAACAAATCTTTTTAAAAGTTCATAGTAGCATATACATTCTCAGAAACTCCAAAATACTTTGAGACTGTTCTGTGTAACTCTTGTTGCTATCTAAATCTAAATCTCAATGTGTGTATATATATACATATGTATATATATATATAGGTGTGTCTATGTGCATACACACACACACCCACCTTCCTTCCCAGTTTTCCTTAATTCCAGTCCCACATTATCAACTACCTAATGGATACTTCCAAATGTCCATCCTCTTACTAACTTCCATATTTCTGTTAAAGTTCGCACTATCCTGGTCACCCAGGTTCCCACATTCACTCATCTTCTATCCTTTTTCCTTTAACCCCAATTATCTGCCAAGTTTTACTGAGTCTGTTTCCACAATATCCCTCATATCTCTTGCTTTTCTAATCACAGCTACTACCATAGTCCAGGTCATCACCTTTTTCCTGGACTACTGCAACAAAGACTAAATCTAGTCTCTTCAATCCTCCAGCTTCCATATAGTTGCCAGTGACATTCCTAAGGCATGTCACTCTCCTGCTCTGTAAGCTCACACAGCTTCCTCTTGCCTCTAGGATGAAATACCAATTCTGTTTGGCTTTCAAAGCCCTTTACAACCAGGCTCCAATGTACCTACCCAGATCCTCTATCCTCTACACTTGCTGTTTTTCACACTCAATATGCCACCCCAACGATCTTCTTGCCTAGAATGAGCTCCCTCTTCTAAAGAACTCAGAGAAACTCTACAAGCCTTCAAAAATCAGATGAACTGGCATATTCTGAACAGGGAGCTCTCCTAATTCTGTCTTTTGCCAATGCCCTCACTACTGAATTACTTTTTCTGTTTTGTATTCAAATTCTTAGCCCATGTTGCTTCACCCAATAAAGAAGTTCCTTGAGACAGATTTTTTCTGTTTTTGCTTTTGTATCCACAGGGCTTGACACATAGGAGATACATTATAAATTCTGCTGAATGAATATCTTGCTAATGGAGCTATGAACTGATTCAAACACATGCTATAAAGTAATTTGGAATTATGCAAGAAAAGCCGCTAAACTGTTCATAGCCTCTGAACAAGGAAGTTACTATCTGGTATATATTCTAAAAAGGTGAATGACAGGAAGTTTTATATATATCAAGTCATAGTAATATTCTGTGTAAAAAAAGAACTGACTTAAAAAAGGGGGGGGAAGTTCTAAATATATTGTAAAAAGAAACATTAACATGAAGAATTTAGAGAAACACAGTAAGATTTGTATATGATATAGGTGTGGGAAAAACAGAGCCAAGTGAAGAATTTCACAATGACAAGAATTTTTAAAAAACCAACACTAAAAGGGAGCTGAACTCTTATCAGTATAATGAATATTCTGAGAAGAGAACAAAACAAACAGCTTCCTTCAAGCTTTCTTCTCAGAAGGAAAGTGGATTATAGAATGAAGAACTATGGGTGCCAAATTTTGTATACACAGACTTTATCCATTACTTTGTTTAATTATTTTTCTCTGTTACAGGAGAGGGCTTAAGGAGGAAGGGGGTTAGGTTATAAAATGATTAATGACTAATACAAAGAGATAAAACCACAAAATTTCAATATTTGCAGTTTAAGGAGCATATGCTTCCTCTAATTTTTAATACCAAAAGAAATTGGTACCATGAGGATTTCTGACTTAATAATTAAAACATATCTTTTATAATAAAAATATTCAGACAACTTTATTTACTGTGTTTTGTTTTTCATTTCAGGACAGTGAGACTCTTAAGGAAGGTCAATTTACTAAAGCAATAACACTTCAACAAAGTTATTAAAGATCTACCTACTGTGGTGATAGTACACATGAGGATATGGCTACTTAAGTCATTTCAAATTCATAATAAATACATTTGGTTTACCAAAAGTATATCCAAAATAGTACAAAATTATTTTTAAATTGCAATTTTATTTCAAGTATAATTAATTTCAAATATGTGGAACATTTAATCCTCCAAACTTAAAAAAAAAATAGGAAAAATACCTGGAGTGGAATTATAGAAAATTAACGATAAGAGGAATCTAAGGGAGAATCTAGTCCAATCTCTTCATTTTACAAATGAGGATCTTAAATGCTAAGTTATAATATAGCTTTATTTAAGGATAAATTAAAACTAGCTCTTATAAATTGTGGAATGGCTATTGAACCTGCCTAAGGAGCCACAGAAACAAAACATACACGAGTAAGTTCCAAATTAAGTAAATTAATTATAACTAGTGCAAAAGGTTTTGGTAATTTTTTTTAAACTTAATTACAGCGACAGAGTTGACAGAGCTGGCCTTGGAATCATCAAGACAAAGGTTCAGTACCTCCTCCGACAAATACTGCCCTTATAAACTGGACAAGTCATAACTTCTCAGCATCCTAGGCATCTGAGATGGTCAGTTGCAGAGGAGGTACCAACCTGATTATCAGAGAGAATTTCCTTGCCTGGGAGTGAAATCACTATTTCAGTCCCTACCCCTAAATGTAAACTGTGCTTATTGTTTAATCTGATGATAATCAATGTTATTTTATTGTTAAATTGAATATTTGCGGGAACACAAGAAAAAAAATATGCCTTCGCCAATTTACTCAAACTCCAGATAACACAGCTGCAGCACAAAGAGTGGATCCAACAGTCAAGTCAGTAAAGAAAATTTTATTAAGCATCTACTATGTGCCAGAAACTAAGCCTAAGCATTTGGGATATAAAGGAAGAGGACAGTCCCTGCCTTAAGATTTAAAAATCTCATAAGACATCACAAGTTAAAACTGTCCAACTGATATTTACATTTTTTCCACCGGGAAAAGAATCCTCACCAGTACTTTACTTTTTTTTATTTTTTATTTATTTATTTATTTTTGCACTGCTCTATCTGTATGTAATTGATGCATACATTACTGGCATAAACAAAGCTCCACAGAACGAAAAAAAAAAGCAAACAAAAACACACACAAAAAAACCCGGAATGCCCGAGAGCACCAACTCAGTCACCACAAATGAAGAAGGAAAATGATCCCTTCTCTTTTTCGCCGCATCCACGGATGCTCATAACATGCCTCCCTCGCCTGTCCCGGCCTTCAAGGACCACGGATCTCCCCCCTCCCCCAAAGTCTTGAAGAAGTTCTCCCCCACCGCGAGCCGTGTAAAAATACAATATGGAAGTAGGGAAAATAGAGTAGGCAGAGACCTCCTTCGGGGGCCACCCGCCGCGGAAGGAGGGGGAGTCCAAGGTCCAGCCAGCTAGGTAGGTACCATCCAGGTCCCGGGGGCGGCAGGAGGGAGGGGGAATAGGCAGAGGGGCGGTAGCAGCACGTCACTCTCCCATCCCCGAGCCCCCGACCCCATCCCCTCCCCCTCTGGGTCCTCCTCCCAGCACCCTCCCCCTCCTGGCCCCCTTCACCCCGCTATTGTTCTCCAGATCCTCCGGCATCCCCTTCCCAGTCCCCAAACAGGCCCCCCTCCCCCCGAGCGGGCTCGCCTGCCCCTCCTCCTTTCTACCCTCTTCCCCTCCCTTCCCCCTCTGGAGGGGGTTACCGCGGCGGCGGCGGCAGCGGCGGCACAATAACATAAACACAGCGGTTACGACCGGAGGAGCCGCCCCCGGGCTCCGGGCCCGGCTCCGCGCCCCGGCGCCGCACTCACCCGGGGAAGCGAAGCGCGCGCGGAAGGGAGGAAGGCCCCCGGAGTCGCCACGGGGACGGCCGGGGAGCAGGAGAGGACGGGGCAGGTGTCCGAGCCCGAGCCCGAGCAGCTGGCTGGCCGGTCCACCGAGCTCGTCCAGGCTCCGGGCCGCGTCCTCCTGCCTCCGCTGCTCCGCTGAGGAACAAGAGCGCCAGCCGTCACCGCGCACGCCGCCACGTCATCCCGCAGGGCCCCGCCCCCTGTCTGTGCCCCCACTTCCCTCGAAGGGGCGTGACGCTCCGGCTCCCAGGGGGCGGGGCCATCGGAAGCTAGAGAGAAGATGACCCGGGTGTCCCCTAGCCCCGAGGCCTCGAGAGAAAAGGCGGGTCTCAGTAGGAGGCGGGGCAAAAATGGAAGTATGAATGAGGGGCGTGGCTAGAGCTGGGCCCTCTCGGGGGCGGGAATAGCGTTTTTTGTAAATGACCTAGGTGAGTGGCTGGCATTGACAGCTCGCACTTACGTAGCACTTAATTTTTTTTTTAAAGGAGGGGAAATGCAAGGAATAATTTGCTCTCAGAAAGTTTGGGGTTCAAATTCCGCTCCTGACTAGGTGCCTCAGGCAAATTCCTGGGATTTCTCTCTCCTAACTCACAATCAGAGTGGATTTGAAGAAAGTCACAATCTCCTGGCCTTGGCTTCCTCGTCTGCAAAATGCGGGGGGTGGGTCTTTAAGTACTCGAGGTCCCGGCCAACTTTTAAGCTTTCCAAGGATGCTAGCACGCCCAGGTGGAGATCCGGAGAGGAGGGAGTTCCTGTGTGATGACAAAGTTATATAGATGCTTCAAGCATCCGAGTTTATTTTTAAGGAAAAACAAACAAAACATAACACACCTTTTCTTCACAGCCTCCAAGTTTGCTAGTGAACGTTTATAGAAGAGAAAACTGGTAAATGGAAGAACTAAAACTATGCTTTCCACTCAAAATACCATGCTGCTTCTCCTTGCCAAAAAAATCTAGCCTGGGGCAAAAAAATGTAAAGCTGAAAAAGAACCTGTGTACTGCATTTTGTTTCCCTAGTCTCCAGCAGTGCCCACTTGTAAACCTTGGATTGAAGACTTCTTGTTAACCAGGTCCATCTAGAAGTCACCCTCCTTCCCCATTATTCATGTTTGTGGAATTGCAGTAGAAGTAGCACCACTTTAGGATTCAAGGTTCCATTTACTAGCTAGTAAATGGTGACCTCACCTGTAAAATGGAAATAAGAATATTTGCATTTTCTAATCCAATAACAAATGAGGTGATGTAAAAAAGATATTTTGTAAAGCAAAATTTATGTCCGCAATCCATTCACTGGGACTGCAAGGTGATAAAGTGGATGAATAGATAGATAGATCATTGGGCCTTAAGTCAGGAAGAGCTGAATTCAAAAATTTACCTCAGATACTTACTAATTATGTGACCCTGAGCAAGCCAGTTTCCTTATCTGTAAAGTCAGCTGGAGAAAGAAAACACTCCAGTATCTTTGAGAAGAAAACCCCAAATAGGGTCACAAAGAGTTGAAGACTGAACAGTAATATGTATATTTATCTGCTTGTAAAACACCCCTCAGCTCTTTTTATATAACATTTATTATATAACACTTAATATGTAACATATATAACAATTGTATAAATGTTTGTTCACTTTCAAAGCCTTGTAGAGAAGAAACAAATCTAAATCGCACCTCCAACATTAGTTGACTATGTGACTCTGAACAAGTCATTTAATCCATTTCCTCATCTATAATAGAAAGGTTGGGCTAGAATTCCCTTCTAGTTGTAAAACTATGCTCCCATGATCAAGAACTTCCTATTCACAGGTTCTGGAAATACAAATACAAAAGCAAAAGAGAAGTAACTTCCATTCTATAGAATTAATTCTGAGGAATTAATGTATATACAGATAACTAAGTACCAGCTAGCTAATATAACTTAGTAGAAAAGTCCTAGAACATTACTTGAAGTTCAGAAAGATTAAATGAATTGTGCATTATTCATACTGCTAGTATCAGAGGAATAATTTGAATATAATTCTCCCTGACTCCAACTCTTGCACTCTATGGTCTATGCAACAATTTAAATCACTTTTTATCTATATACAAATATTAGAGTTGAAAAGGATTGACTAGTCCAAATTTCTCATTAAAATAATAACTGATATTTATAAAGTACTTAAAAGGCAAAAAATGTTTTACTATATCATCTCATTCAAACCTCACAAAAATGTTTTCAAGCAGATAATACAGTTATCACTGTCCCCCTTTTATAGAATACTGAAGCACAGAAAATTTATGTGACTTACCCAGTCACATCCAGAGCAAGAATTGACAGAACTCTTCCCAATATCAAATGCAACATTGTATATACACTGAATATACACTGAACTATTGTGTCTCCTCAAAGTAGTTAAATGATCTGTCTATAGACACATACCTCATTTTACTCTATCTGGATTTCTCATTCTTTTCCCACTGCATGTTCCATTGCTATAACTTTCTGTTAAAAACAGGGAACCTTTCTTTCCTTTCCCATGAGGAAAAATAAGGATAATTTGAATACAGGAACATTTTTAATTCTCTGCCTAACTGTGAGTCCCTTTTCTGGTGAGGCCACAAGTCATTGGTGATTTGGCTATGCTTCAAGATATTGCGGATTTGTACAAAGCTGTTTATCTCCAAGTATCTATGAGGAAACTAACAGCTCTGTCTTATCAGATACACATAGCTATCAAATTATACATAATCATAGATATGCTACTCCTCACACCAATGTCCAGACTATTGTTGTCTCACTATTTGTCAAAATCAATTCCTTCTTTAAAAAAAAAAAATTAAAAAAATATATATATAAATAAAATCACACATCACTTCATCCATATGCATCACTACCAACAAATTACAATCTTTTAATTTTTTATTTTTTTTATTATTTTAAAGCATAAAACTTACAAAGTCTTTTGATTATGAATGTGCATTTTGGGGGGAAAGATTATGTTTAGTTTTCGCTTTTACAGAGACAGGTTAAAGAAATATGAAAAATGGTTAGTTTCAAGGAGGACACGGCTGAGAAAGCATAGAGAGATAGAAGTAAAAATGATAAAAGGTAGATTGTTTTGATGCTAGTATACAATTCGTAACCATTCGCCCCCAAGTAATCGGGATAGAGAGCAGAGAAAGGTGAAAGAAAAAACATGGAAGAGAGAGAGAGAGAGAAAATCAGTTTTGTTTTCTATGACTACAGTATACCCACACACTCAAATCCTTCTCAAGAAGTATGATACTACCAGACTAAGTACAAGGAATACAAATATAAAGATGAGCTCCTTGCCCTCAAGGAGTTTGAATTCTAATGGGAGAGAATACACATAGACTAGTGGTAAAGAGAAAAGAGAGTTCTAATGGAAATAATCACAGGAATGGTGGGTTGATGCACCTTTTCAGAGGCAAGAGCAATGAATAGATTTAGAATTTAATTTTTCAGTCTTACTTTTTTTTCTGTATACTCTTGGGTAAGTCTACTTCGCTTTGTCTGGTACTCTATTTCCTTACCTGAAAAATGAGAGGGATAGTCTCTATTCTCTAAGGTCTCTTCCAATTCTAGACTCTATGATGCTATTATTCTATAAGACACCAACTTTCTCAATATATTCCATACTTGATTTACACAATTTCTTTCTATTCTACCACCTGTTAGTATACTTAAAATTTCAGCATTTATACTGATAATCCTTCCATCCATTTGAATTTCCAGTCCTCCATTGTCTTATTTTCAATGACTAATCCTGTTATTCACTCTAACTACTCCATGTTTGAACAAACTCTGGATTTTACCATCAGTTCCAATTGCCTTTAATCCCAAGATTTTGAATTCTGAAATTCTTCTCTTTGATCAAACTCCTTTATATTTCTATCCTTCCTATTCTTATTTCCCCTGAATCTGCCCTTTACCACTTATTGTAACCTCCAGATCCTTAAGACCTCCCTATTTTAATCCTTCATCAACCAGTTTCTGATCTCATTTGTGAAACTAAGTTGATGTTTTAGCCCCATCTCAACCTATCTTCCATGAAATGCATGCCAATGATACTATAATTACTTTGGTATGTACAGAAACAATGCAGAGGGGTTGACAGTCACCAGTAATAGTGAATTTATGACCTGGATTTTTAAATATGCCATGCAGCTGCCCCAGGCTGCTAGTGGACACTTCCTAGAGTATTTGTAGCTACTATTAACAAAGAAAGCTTCTGTATACTAATTGGATTGTTCAATGTTCAGACTCCTTGTGACACTGACTTGTTTTCCTACTAACAGTGATCTAGGGAAAGTATCAAGTCTCATCTCCTGGGCTATTTATTAATTGAGTTACTAATATTCAACATAAATTTGAGTTTACTTAAATGAAATAAATTTACTGACATAAATTTAATTATTTGTGTTATTTTGTGTACATGTTGGGTCCAATTACAGGGCTATAAACCACTTGTGGGTAGAAGCCATATTTAATTTAATGTTTTCTCTCCCATCATACCTAACATGGTGGTCTGTACATCATAGCTTCCCTCCCACATTTAAATGTTTATGGAATTAGGGAGATGCTAGTTCTAGAATTGGAGGTAGTAGATTAAAATTCTATCTGTGATATTCACTATCTGTGTGGCATTGGACATTTAGCATTCCTAAATCTTGGGTTCTCTGTGTGTGTGGGAGCCAGTGTTTATGTGTATTTATGTGTGTGAGATCCAGACAGAGACAGAGATAAAGAGACACACACATACACATAGAAAGAGAAAGAGAATAGTATAGTAGATGTAATACTGACCTGATTAGGTTAATTGAAAGTAACAAGTGAGGTAATGTGTAAATTTCAAAATAAATATCAGCTATTATTTTTATTGGTGGAGGAGAAAAAAAGGTCAATGGAAATGGGTTCTGGATCTGATATTCCAATTGTCTCCTAGCAAGAGAAAGATAGGTGATAGAGGAGGCAGGAAGAATGGGCAAGAGAAGGAGAGAAGGTTTAGAAAACAGAAACAGTAGGATCTGCCACACTGCTTGAACTAGAAGGGCTCATGATCCCAGTGGATGCATTTGGTAAAAGCTAATGATGCTCAGATCATAGGGTCCTCAAATATCAACAGTTCTGAAAAAGACTTTTCATAAGTTCAGCTAGACCAGCCCTAACTCAACTTCCACTAGGGAGTGCTCCTTAGGGGTGGTTAGAGCCTGGGAAGCTTCTGAAGGAGAGAGAATCTAGACAATTTAGTCCTTATTGATCCTTTTCCTTCTCAGTCCCCCACCCCACCTCCATCCAGATATATTGAAATGGTTAAAAACTGGTGAAGTTTACTTTCAGGACTGTCCTTACAAGTAGACAGAAAGCCATACTATGGCAATGGAAAATTCCTAGATTCTCCCATCTGCTCCTTGATGCCACAAATTCCTTTAATAAGAGACAAATCCTTTTATTTCCAGATAGAGAGACCTGAGGTTTAAAATAAAAATAACTGAAATTTATTTAAGGCTCCAAAGTTGGTAAAATATTTTGCATGCATTATCTGATTTAAGCTTCACAACAACCCCACAAATACTACTGTTAACTATTAAGCATACTTTATAAATTAGGTGATAGGCTCAAGGCTGTCAAGTATTTCAATGATCACATACTTAGGAGAAATTGAAGGCATGATTTCCAACCCAGGTCTTCCAAACATGAAATCTAAGTTCTTATCTATTATGCCATGTCCCTACTAACTATGCTTGTAAGAGGGAATAATGTAGAATAAGTAACATTAGAGCCCTTTTTCATTGGGTGGGAGAGAGTGAAGAAGAAGTTAGAGGGCAGTCCTGGAAGGATTCACAGATAGAGGAAAGGGGGCACCCAAGAAAAACTTTGTATACTTCATAATTATGCCTGTAGTCAAGTCAACTACCTTCACCAGTGTATAGATTAACCGGAGTTGTGCTAGGGGCATTCATTCAGGTCTACAATTACTACAATTATATTAGATTTACAATTACTTAGACAGAAGAGGAAGATGGAGATAGCCAATATCCTCACTGGTGCATTTGGATATATGCTTTAGTACAAGATTATTTTCCAAAGAAAGAAAAGATAGTCCTATGGTAGCCTCAAATAAAAAGAGAAAATTTATCCAGAAATATAGAATCTATTGAAAGTGTGTTGGTTCCCATAGAACTCTAGTTCTGGCTTGAAGAGACCTTAGAGACCATCTAGTTAAAGCTCCTCCTTTGACAGAGGAGGAAATTGAGGTACAGGGAAGTGAAATGATATGCTTAAGGTCACATGGGTAGTAAGCCACAGAAGTAAGATTTTAATTCAAGTCCTCTGATCCTTGAATGAATGTGCTTTCTACTGCACCAATCTGATTACTTTGTTGGTGTTGCCATGTCCTTCTCTGTGCACAAAGAGAAGCTACTACCCAGTCTATCAGCTGCCACACAGCATAGTCCACCTATTCTATGCCATTCATCAGAGAGGTGTCTCTGCCTTCCATATATTTTTCCATTTGTGCAGATTATTCTTGCCCTAACTGAACTAAGCCTTCTCTGAACTTCTATTCTCCTCAATTCTACTATACAATGCAGGGGTTAATTGTGAACCCAAATCGCTTATTGTTGCCTTTTGTGTTAGAGCCATCTTTTCAACTATATTGTAAGTATCTTGAGAGCAAGGATTATCTCTCTTACAGCATCAGTACAATGCTAGGCATATAATCAATTAGTACTAGCTAAGTATTTTTCAATGTATTAAGAAGGAGAAAGACAATAGGACCAAGCTGTTAGAATATAGTAATCAGAAAAGAAAAAAATCAGAAAGCTGAGAGATCATTTAATCCAGAAATTCTTAACCTTTGTTTTGAGTCATAAGACTTCTTTGAAAGTCTGGTGAACCTATGGCATTTCTCAAAAAAAAAAAAAAAAAATGTTTTGAAAATACATCAAATAGGGGCAGCTAGGTGGGGCAATGGATAGAGCACCAGCCCTAAAGTCAGGAGGACCTGATTTCAAATCTTATCTCAGGCACTTAACACTTCCTACCTGTGTGACCCTGGGCAAGTCACTTAACCCCAATTGCCTCAGGGGAAAAAAAAAGAAAGACAATACATAAAATAAATACATAGCATTTAAAAGGATCCAAATTATAGTAAAGAAGTATATTTCCCTATCCAAGTTAACATGACTCCCCCACATTTATCTTGAACCCCCAAGTTAAGAATCCTCCATCTAGTTGAATCCTTCATTTGATGGAAGGGGAAGTTGCAGCCTAGAAAGATTTATTGACTTCAGCAATGTAACAATGAAAAAGTAGCAAAAATGGCCCTGGAATCCAAGTATGATTCTATCAATCAACCAACAGATGCTTATTAAGTGTTTACTATGTGCCAGGTGCCCGATGTGCTAAGCAGTGAAGGTACAAATACAATAAATGGTACCATCCCTATCTCCAAGGAACTTACATTAGAATATTCTGCCACTCCAATGCTTTGTGTACCATGTTGCCAGCATGCTGCCAGAGAACACAAATCATGTGTTCCTACATATTTCTTGTAGAAGGGAATCACAAGGAATATGGTGGTTAATGTATCAGAGAGCTCCCTAGTAAAATAAAGGAATTCTTACTAAACATAAAATAAAACCTCTCTCTTGAAGTTATTTGGCATTTATTTGTCTATATCCATGCTGTTAAGTTCCTTGAGGACAAAGATGGCTTCTTTTTCTCTTTGAACCCCTTGTGCCTGGCACATAGTAAGTACTTAATAAATAAATGTTTGCTGAGTTGTATTTTTATTTCTATTACTTCAAGAAGAATTTTATTTAACATTTGGTCTATATATAATACACATATACATAATTTTGTTAAATAACAAAAATAAAATCGCATTATTATCTACAAAAGGAGTAGGAGGTATTCATTAAGGTTTGGGGCATGTTTTTAATGTGTCCTACTTCATTGTATGTGTTTGATAAACAGAATATCAAAAAGTCTAAAAAATGCATTACAGCGAATGGCTTTATTAGGAAGCAGTTATTTGTAGAAGGAAGGAAAATAGGGGGAGAAGTTGCTGGGACATTTAAGTCAAAGAATTGGCAACATCTTTACAAAACAAAAGAATAGGATTATTGCATGAAATCACATAAATGGAATTCTTTTCTTTGGAATTATTTATCTTTAGGGATAGAAGGAAGAAGCAAATGATTTTGAAAGTGACAAGCTATTTGAAGATGGAACATCAAAGTCTAAAGAGAAAATAATGAATCACAAAAGAAAATATCTTAAGATGCTTCTTCCAATTGTCAATCACCTTTTATTTTTCTTCTTCCTAACAGCTTACATCTTTTTTTTCCCCTTTCAGATAAATGCTCACACAAATTATACTGTCTTGTCCAAAGTGGGGACCCAACGGTAATTGTGTCCCTTGGAGTCCCAGGATTGTGCCATTTTGCCACTGGGACAATTGGATCCAACACATACTGCAAACCTAATGGTGCATTTGGAGAAGCAGGGTCATGATGGTGAGGATCTCTTATTCTATTTCATCTGTTCTTTTAACCTACAGCCACCAGATGTCACTAGTGCAGACCACATGCCATGTTTATAAGCTCAAACTGTGAGCAGGGTGATGTGCTAAATCATTGTTAGTGCAAAGCTGTGCTTCTCAGAGAGCTGTTACAAATGACAAAGAAAACAACCCCGATTTCTGCAGAGCAGTCTTCTTTCATCTTTCATTTCAGATGGGTGATGTGCTCTCTCTCTCTCTCTGTCTCTCTGTTTCTGTCTCTCTCTCCCTCTTCTTCTCCCGCTTTCTCCCTCTTTCCCTCTCCCTCTCTCTTCCTCTCTTCCTATCTCCCCCCCTCCCCTTTTATAGTTTCATCATTCCTGGAATCCACCATCCTTTGCTATCAGCAGGATGGAGTACTATCTTTCCCTGTTGGTGCTTTCCATTAAACCACATAATGTCTTTGAAAACCTGCCATGGCCAAGTGACCTTGAAAAAAATCAACAGAGTCAATGAGATAGTGGTCTTAAAAAAGTCTTACAAAGCAGTGATTTAATGATTATTCTCCCCGCCCTCACCCCAAGTAGAAATATTATCAGAATAACTCTATGGAAATGTCTGAGCTGTACAGAGAACTAAAATGTTTCATATAGTATGTGATTTTGTAACTGAAAGGTCTGAGTCCTTGGTTCCTTGTCAAATGAAAAAGGCTCTTTTGTTGTATTGAAGGACAAATTCAAATGAGATGTTTTCTTTCCCAAGGGTTCATAAGTCACTGTTGCATTTATTAATAATTATAATAATAATTGCTTTAAAATGTTTAATTTTTCATTTAAAATTAATTTTATTGATATAGTTTATTTTTAGAACATCTTAATTTCCAAATATAAATATTCCTTTCTTCTCCAGTTAACCATCCCTATAATAAAGGGGGAAAATGATTTTATAGTATGAATAATATTACACATCCATAATTCTCCACCTCTGCAAAAAAGGAGAGGTACTTTTTTATGACTTCTGGTTTAGACTTGATTACTGTAATTGTGTTTTATTCAAGATTTTTTGTTTGTTCTTACCACTAATGTTGTCATAGTTATTGTACATTTTGCTTTTCTCGTTTTATTTACTTCATCCTCCATCAATTATTATAAATTTTCCCATGCTCCTCTGAATTTTTCCTATTAGTCATTTCTTATGGCATAGCAATATTCCACTAAATGGATGTGTCTTGATTTGTGTAACCATTCCCCAACCCACAGGCATCTATTCTCCTTTTACTCCTTCATTACTACAAAAATTGCTTCTATAATATTTTGGTATTTTGTCTTCCTGCAATTTAAGCTCAAGAGAGCAAAGATCTCTTGGCTAAAATAACTGACTTTATATAACAATTTAAAGTTTGTGAAGTCCTGGATGCAATGTCTCATTTGAGTTATAATTCTTCATGGGAAGTACTTCTTCCCCTATAATTATCCCAGCTTTTAAGGTTGAAGTATCTAATCCTCAGAGAGATTAAGTAGCATAGCCCTATACACAGCTCATAGGCAAGCAAGGCAGAACTTGAAAACAAACCTTTCCTGATTCCAAGTTTGGCACTCTATCCCATATATCATATTATAATCATGGATTTGAACCAAGGGGTTTGATTTGGTTGTTAACATTCTTTAAATATTGAACTACAGTGTAATGGGAAGAGCTAACTATTCTGGTAACAGAGGACCTGGGTTCAAATCTTACCTCATGATTATTACTTGCATATCTTGAACAACATCCTTGTGCCTCAGTTTCCTCTTCTGTACGATGAGGGAATTGAACTAGATACCCTTTGAGGTTCCTTCCAGCTCTAGCTCTATGATTTTTATAGCCCAAACTTGTTTATCTTTATACTTAAATCATTCCAAATTTATATTTAAATATTGGGTGGTTGTTGTCCTTCATACTTGAAGATCAAAATGATATTGCTATTGATTTAAATATACATATATATATAATATATATATTTTATATACATACATATACATGTGTATATACACATATATATACATAACATATATACATGTTATAGGTACACATATGCATGTATATTATATGTATATGTATGTGTGTATATATAAACCAAAAGTTTTAATTAGCTAGGACCAGAAACCTGAACGTGATCCATTATACTTGTATGCCTATTTCCTGATGTTTCCATTGCCTGCCCCCAAAGGGGCACATTGTGCTTCAATGATAAAGATCCAGGACTACATAGACAAGGCAACTTCAGCCATGCTCTCCCTTTCCTCATGTAGAATGACAATAAGCTATTCACACATTCAAATGAGAAACTCCTTCTGATTAGGTTAGAGCTATTCATCTGGCTCCAGAGCACATTTGCTCTCTTTTGTCCCTTCTCTGCCCACCTCACCCAGGAGCGCCAAATGGGCTGCATTTGTCAATTCTTTCAACAGCCATTATAGAGTGAAGCACCGAGAAGCAGGTGGTGAGCTACAATCTGGTCATGTCCTGTCAATCAAACCACAGACAGCATTCACTCCACAATGCTGAGGGGCTCAGAAAAGCTACAAAAGCCCCTCATGGAGATAAAACTCTCAAAAATAAAGGGACAGGGAGAAATTTAAATGACAATAGATTTCACCTGACTGGAACCACAGAGATAAAGCTTGGGAGCTGAGAGCAGGGAAATAGGGCTGGGAAGTTTGTGCCCTCAAGTTGGCTGGTGAGGATGTTTCATCCTGGAAAATGTCACCAGACTAATTAGCCAGTTCCTAGCTAGAATGTTTATTACATTTAATTTGATGCTTGGTGCCCAACAGGTATGGCTTTCATTTATGTAAGATCTGTGACCTCCAGCTAAGGATGAAGAGAAGTGGAAGTGAAGGAACAATCACTTTAAACTGCTCTGCTAATCTTAAAAAAAATAATGAGAAGGAACAGAAGGAAGCTGTGTTGAGGCTTAGTCTATGTCTGCTCCATTGAAATAGAATCACAGAATGCTAAAGATAGAAGTAGCCTTAGAAATTATGGGATCAGAGATTTAAGGCCAGAAGAAACCTCAGGGGTTACCTAGTCCAGTTTGCTTATTTTGTAGCTGAGGAAACTGAGTCCCAACATGTAACTTGCCCAAGATTGGAAAGTTAATAAGGAGCAAAGCTAAGATTCAAACCCTCCCATTTCAAATCCATTACTTTTTCTCCTGTAGCATGCATATATTTATTATATATAACTTCATATTTAAAAAGTGTTACATTCTCTTCCTTTCCAAATGGACCATTTCCCTACCCCTCCTAAATAAGCCATCCCTTGTAACAAATACTAAAACAAAGAGAAAGAAGCGGTTTAGCAAAACAAACCAACGAAATGATCATCTCTGACTTTCTATGTGATATTCCACATTTGTACTCACTTCCTTTTGAAAGAAGAGAGGGAAGTACATTTTCTCATTTCTTCTCTGATACCAAGTTCAGCTGTCACTCCATTTTTGTTATTTGTTCTTTCCATTTTCACTGCCACAATCATTGAATATAGTTACTTCATTTTGTATCATGACATGAAGGTATTCCTACACTTCTGTGAATCATTTATATATATGTGTATATATATAGATATAGATAGACATAATATACACGCAAAAATGTATATATATATATAATGTCTCTGAAATAAAATGACATATATCCAAAATTATATATGTGTGTACACAAATTATAGTGTATGTAATAATTGAATATTATGTGCCTAAAATAAAATTATATATAATGCATACATAAACATAATTTTATTTTAGGGATATAATATTCAATTATATTATGCATTATAATTTGTTTAATCATCCCCTCATCAGTGGGTGTCTACTTCCAGTTTTGCAGTATAACAAAAAGTGCTGCCATCACTATTTCAGTGTATATGAGATCTTTTTTTTTCCCTTTGTTTTTATAAGGTTATATGCCTGACAATGAGATCAGAGTCAAAGGGTATAATTTTTTTTATTAAAAGTTTTATTTGCAAAACATATGTATGGGCAATTTTTCAACATTGACCCTTGCAAAGCTTTCTGTCACAAATTTTTCCCCCCCTAGTCCCCACCTCTCCCCTAGATGGCAGGAAGTCTACTACATGATAATTATGTTAAAATACTTGACAAATAGAATATATGTACACATATTTATACACTTATCTTGCTGTGCAAGAAAAGTTGGATCTACCAAAAAAAAATCTGAGAAGGGAAACATAATGCAAGCAAACATCAATAGAGAACATGAAAATGTTATATTGTGGTTCACATTCATATCCCTCTTTCTGGGTGTATATGGCTTCCTTTAGGAAAGGGACTCACACGTGGAAGAATGTTTGTGGCAGCCCTTTTTGTAGTGGCTAGAAACTGGAAACTGAATGGATGCCCATCAATTGGAGAGTGGCTGAATAAATTATGGTATATGAATGTTATGGAATATTATTATTCTGTAAGAAACAACCAGCAGGACGATTTCAGAGAGGCCTGGAGAGACTTGCATGAACTGATGCTGAGCGAAATGAGCAGAATCAGGAGATCATTATACACGGCAACAACAATACTATATAATGATCAATTCTGATGGACATGGCTCTCTTCAACAATGAAATGTTTCATATCAGTTCCAATTGTTCAGTGAAGAAAGCCATATACACCCAGAGAGAAGGATGTGAAATATGGACCACAACATAAAATTTTCATGCTCTCTATTGATGTTTGCTTGCATTGTGTTTCCTTCCTCAGATTTTTTTTTCTTGTTGATACAATTTTTCTTGCACAGCAAGATAAGTGTGGAAATATGTGTACATATATTCTATTTGTCAAGTATTTTAACATAATTAACATGTAGTGGACTTCCTGCCATCTAGGGGAGGGGTGGGGACTAGGGGGAAAAAATTTGTAAGGGTCAATGTTGAAAAATTACCCATACATATGTTTTGCAAATAAAAAGCTTTAAAAAAAAATTAAAATTAAAAATAAATAAATAAAAAAATCTCTTTGGGATATAGACCCAATAGAAACACTGCTGGGTCAAAGGGTATGCACAGTTTGATAACTTTTTGAGCATAGTTCCAAATTGCTCTCCAGAATGGTTGGAATGTATCAGTGTCCCAGTTTTCCCACATCCCCTTTAACATTAATCATTATCTTTTCCTGTCATTTTAGCCCATCTGACAGGTGTGTAGTGGTACCTCAGAGTTGTCTTAATTTTCATTTCTCTGATCAATAGTGATTTGGAGCACCTTTTCATATTACTAGAAATAGTTTTAATTTCATCATCTGAAAATTGCCTGTTCATATCCTTTGACCATTTATCAATTGGAGAGTGGCTTGAATCCTTATAAATATGAGACAATTCTCTATATATCTTAGAGATAAGACCTTTATCAGAACCCTTAAATGTAAAGATGATTTCCCAATTTATTGCTTCCCTCCTAATCTTGTCTACATTAGTTTTGTTTGTACAAAACCTTTTTAATTTAATATAGTCAAAATTATCTATATGGTGTTCAACTAAGAGTTCCAGTTCTTCTTTGGACACAAATTCATTCCTTCCCCACAGGTCTGAGAGGTAAACTATCCTATGTTCCTCTAATTTGTTTATAATATCACTCTTTATATCTAAATCATGAACCCATTTAGATCTTATCTTGGTATGTGGTGTTAGGTGTGGGTCAAGCCCTAATTTCTTCCATATTAGTTTCCAGTTTTCCCAGTAGTTTTTGTCAAATAGTGAGTATTTATCCCAAAAGCTAGAGTCTTTGGGTTTGGGTATAATTTTTTTTTAAAAGCATAATTCCAAATTTCTTTCTCCTATAGATTAATCTATACCTCTATCAATAATATATTAAAACACATCTATTGTGCCATATCCCCATATCCCCAAATCCCTAATTATTCTTAAATTTTGTTGCCTTTGCCCGACTGATTAAGTATGAGGTGAAATTTCTGAATTGTTTTGATTTGCAGTTCTCTTATGATTAATGATTGGAGCATTATTTTCTATAGTAATTAATAGTTCAGAGCTATCCATCTGATTCTCACAGATAGGAACTGGGTGCTAAGGTGTAAGTGATGGGAAGTCTGGACAAACTTATCACACCCACTTTCATAGTTTCATAGAGAAATGGATATCCTGGTATAGTTTAATGTATATCTGGGATTTGGGGAAAGTAGACTTCAAAGGTTTAGATGAAAGATAAGTAGGGTCTCACGAATTAGAATGTTACAGGAAAAGTCAGTATAGGAGGGATAAGATGAAAATAGATGAAATGGAAAAATGGAAAAAAATTCCAATGAGAAGGAAAGTAGGTCTAAAGGATCCTAGTTGGATCACAGGAAATCCACCTACCAACTTATTTTAAAAAGAAATATGCAAGCAAAACCAGGTAGCGAAGAATGAATTAAGATTGTGGCATGACCCATGGCCTTTCCCCATCTCCATCCCCATAGGAATGCTAAAATTCAGAATGATTTAATCAGGAACAAAAAGGTAATGGCAGCAAAATGGATTTTTTAAAAAGTTATATTGGGATTAAAAAGAAAATCAAAGAAGGGCTAGAACTTTTGTTTAGGAGAGAATTAGATAATGATAACTGGCAACAGACCTGGACAAATCTGGCTTTACTTCTATCTTGCTTCCATTTTCTCTGCCAAAAAAAAAAAAAAAAAAAAAAGTGATCTTTGTTTGGATTTGATTAAATAAAAATGACTAATAGGAAGTTGAAACCCAAGATATGTAAGGAGTAAGAGAGTACTTAGTTAATTGATAAATTCAAGTCACCAAGATTAATTTTATCCTTTGGTAATCAAAAAACTGGCACATGTGATTAGTGAAGATTTATTAGTGATATTTGAAAGATAATGAAAAACAAGAGAAGGAACAAGAGGACTGGATAAAAATGAATGTTATCTTCATCTTCAAAAACAATGAAGAGAAGAGAGTTTACAAACTGCAGGATAGTGAACTTAATTTGATTCCTTGAACAATTGTAGAATGAATCATTAAAGAGAACGTTGACATATATTTAAAAACGAAAGTGATGATTACAGGAACATGCCATACCAAACTAAATTCTTTGCCTTTTTTTTTTTGGCCAGGATTACTAAACTAGTATGGGGCAACTAAATGGTGCAGTAGATACAGAGCAGTGGTCTGGGAATAAGGAATATTCATCTTCCTGAGTTCAAATCTAGCCTCAGACACTTATTAACTGTGTGACCTTGGGCAAATCACTTAACCTTGTTTACCTCAGTTTCCTCATCTGTAAAATGAACTGGAGAAAAAAATGGCAAGCCACTCTAGTATCTTTGTCAAGAAAATTCCAAATGGCGAGTTGGTCACAACTGAACAAACCAACAAAAACTAATATATGAGGGAAATACTGTGGATAAAATTCACTTAAATTTTAGTAACACTTTCAATAAAGTATCTCATACTGTTCTCAAGGAGAACAAAGGAGAGTAGATGAGATCAGAATTAGCTGTACTCAGCAGAGTAAAATAACCAGATTCAAAGAGTAGTTTTGATGTCTCATTGTTAAGATGGCAATATAGTAGCCCAGGGATCTCTGCTTAACATTTTTATCAATGACTTTAATAAAGACACAGATGTTAGGCTTATCAAATTTGCAAAACTATGAGGGTTAGTTCACAGTGAATGGCAGTCAAGATTTAGAAGGATCTTGGCAACCTAGAACACTAAAAGAAAGTCAATGAATGAATTGAAATTCAACAGAATAAATGTAAAGTCTTACATATGAATAAAAAAACCAACAACTTCACCACTGTAATCTAGAAGAGAGCTGTTTAGACAGCAGTTGTTCTGAAAAAGACTTGGGGAAGTTGTAGTGGATAGCAAATTCAGTATGATTCAGCTTTGAGTTGCTGTAGCCAATAAAACTAATTTGATCTTGGGCCATGTTTAGAGAAACATAGCTTCCAGGAATGGAGAGGTAATAGTCTCATTGTACTCTGCTCTCATTAAATCTCATTAGTCTTATTGTGTTCAGTCCTGGGACCCATGGTTTGAAAAAGGATATTGAAAAGCTGGAAAATGTCAAGATGAGAATAATCAAGATGGTGAAGAGCCTTGTGACTATAGCTTGTGAGGGAATCAGCATTTAGCCTAAAGAAGAGAAGCCGAAAGGGAACAGATGATAACTATTTCCAAGCTTTTGAAGGGTCATTATGTAGTATAGGGATTAGACTCATTTGACTCAAAAGGGCAGAATCAGAAACAATAATTGGAAGCTGTGAAAAGATCAAGTTAGACTTGATGCTAGGAAAACTTTTCTAACAACTAGAAATACAAAGGTAAAAAGTATTGCCTTGAAAGGTAGTGTGTTTTGCCTTACTGGACGTCTTCAAGCAGAGGTTGTATGACCATCTGCCAAATAGGTTAGAATATTCTTTTCATATATGGTATAGATGAAAAGCCCATTGAGGTTCCTTCCAATTCTTAGATTCTGTGATCCTTATATGTAAGATATCAAACATTTTTGATAAAGTCTTTCTCTATTGATGCTTTCCTTTCTATTAGTATTGATTTTGGTCATATTTATTGTAGTTGTTCAGTCTTTTCAGTCTAGGCTAACTTTTTGTGACTCCATTTGGGGTTTTCTCGGCAAAGATACTGAAATGGTTTGCAATTTCTTTCTCCAGCTCATTTTACAGGTGAGAAAACTGAGGGAAAGCAGATTAAGTGACTTGTTCAGGGACACATAGCTAGTAAGTGTCTGGTACAGGATTTGAACTCGTCTTCTTGACTTCAAGTCTGGGGCTCTCTCTACTGAACCATCAGAGGCAAATGGAGCTTGGAAAGATTAAATGACTTGTCCTAATGAATGTGAAGCCTTACTCCAAATCCAGAGTGAATAAAATCCGTGCTTTCATTAAAACACTACCTGGAAATGGAGACCTGATTTTGAGACCTGGATCCATTGTTTACTAGCTATGTAACTATGGGCGAATAGCTGTTCTCCTGGAGCCTTGCTTTTCTTGATTGTAAAATGGAAATAAAATTTGCATAGTTCCACTGCTTTTGCAGAGGAGGAAAGAGGTTAAATGATTTTTCTGTAATGATGATTGCAGGCTATTGTTAGAGATGAGATTTTAGCCTGGGTTTTTCTAATCAAAGATCCAAGGCTCTTGTCACTGTGCCACATTACCTCTGTATAAGCAAAAACAAAACAAAGCAATTAAATGTGCACTAACAATCAACGTTTTGGCCAGGGAAGATTGAGCATTATACATTATTGCTTTTCTTTGCAATAAGTCTTTAAATTTCACCTAGGATATATCTTGTTAAAAGTCCTCATCTCCTCCTCCCATTTCAAGAAGAGATGTTTATTTCTAACATTATTCTTTTCCTTAAAGCCTTCTAGGGATAGAGTAGGTAGCTATATATCTCCTTTCCTTTAAGACACAGAATACTTTGTGGTTCTATTAAGCCTCAAAATGACTCTGTGATGTAGAGGGGAAAGATTATGTCACACATTTTAAATATCTTTGTGTGGTAGGAGAGCTTAAAGAAAAGTTGTCAGCACCAGAGTGAGGAAGAACAGGATGAAATTCAATCTGTGTGGTAAAAGTGTTAAGCACACTTTTCTTAGTATATGTGCTGCTGATGCAGGCACTTCACCATTTTTCCAGAAAAGCAATGACTAAATTTCATTCTATATGAGGTCATGCTCATCTATGCATAATCCTTATCACCCTACTCCTCAGGCACACACATATATACTGTATGATATAATATGATATAACATTTTATATGATATTATGATGTAATATGATATAACATATGATATAATATTTATAACATTTTCTATACAATATGATATAATATAGATATGTATAACCTCACAGTTTAATAGTAGTTAGAATAAAGAAATACTAAATGTACCACTCTAGGGAAATGGTTAAATTGCATCACATTGTAAGTCATGTAAGACTGAAAAGGAAGGAAAAAAGGAAATAATCATTTATTTACCTTATATCAGGCACTGTGCTAAGCTCTTGACAAATATCTCATTTGATCCTCACAACAGTCTTGGGAGACAGGTGTTATTATTTTTATTATTTCCAATTTACAATGAAGAAATTGAGGCAGAAGGAGATCTAGTGATTTGCTTAAGATCATACAGGTACTGAGTTTCTAAGGCTGCATTTAAATTCCAATCTTCCTAACTCTAAATCCAGAATCATTCTTTATCTCACTTAGTTGCAAGCTTGAAGCCTAAAAATTTTTAAATAAGTCCTTGAATGTAGTATATACCAACCATGAGCAAATGAGGAAAGTGAATGAGAATGATATTAGATATTTGTTTAATTGAGTTGAACAAAGGGAAAAATATGTTGATGTCAATTTAGAAGAAGTGGATAAAATGACTTTACAGTACTCTATGCATTGAAATAAATTTGTTAAAATGCAAGTAGTTATTGAGCAGATATAATGATTATATTGAAGTCCAATGTTAAGTTTTAATTTTTAAAATTTTTTTATCCTTAATTTTCTATTTAAAAAAATGAATAAGAAAAACAAAGAAACAGAAAAGGAATACAAAATAAAATAAAACAAAACAAAAGAATACTGTCATATGCCCAGCAGAACATCAGGAAGGATTTGAAGTATATAACAACAAATCACCAGATCAAGAATGTATATATATATATCAGTAGAAGAAATTATATTTATGAATGTTCCTTTTTTTAATGAATTTGTAAATTGTTCTTTTTGTTCTCTGCTGTGTACCTTATTTAATTTATTCCTTTCTCCTTTTTCATCTTCCCCACTCCCAAGCAAGCTATAGTTAAGAAAAAACATATTTATGTATACATATGTACATGTATAGATACACATACATGCACACCCAACATGTCTTTTCTAACTCTGCTGACTTTGCTTTAATTCTGCTCCTTAACTCGACTTACTATTACTTAATCTCCCCCCACCTCCTGCCATGAATCCCTCTGTCTTGCTCTCATATTCTTTGCTTCCTTATCCACTTATCCCTCTTGCTTTATTTCTTTATAGATTTTGGAGGATGATTTACTCTTCATGGTATATATGTAGTGTTGCCTATTAAACCCATTCCCGATGTGAGTAGGTTTTCAGAACTGTGAACCTTCCTCCCCACTTTAATGCCTCTGTGTTTATTCTTCCTCTGCACCTCATTTGTATAATATACTTACTATTTTTACTTTAACTCTGCCAGTCTTTCTTTTAAGCTACCCTATTGTTGATATGAATCTTAAATATATAGTATACATTTCCTATGTAAAAAAAAATAAACTATTTGTCCTTGTTGAGTTCCTTGAAATTGATCTTTGATATTGGGTCTTATATGTTAAATTTTCTATTAAGTTAGGGTTTGGCTGATAGAAAGTCCTGAAAATCTGCAAGTTCATCAAATGACCAATTTTTTCTTGTTCAATATTATAGATAATTTTGCTGGAAATGATGTTTTTGGTCACAGGTCTAGTTTTTTTGATTGTTAGTAAATATTTGATTCCAGTATCTGTGATCTTTTATTTTAGCTGCTGCTAAGTCCTGTACAATTCTAATTGTAGCTCCATCATATTTGAATTGTTTCTTGCAAAATTTTCTCTTTGATCTGGGAGTTTCAAAATTTGGTGATAATATTCCTATGTTTTCCACAAAGGATTTCATTCAGGTGGTGATTGGTGGATTTTTTCCGTTTCTACTTTCTTCTCATGTTCTATAACTCCTAGACAATTTTCTTAGATTATTTCTTGTATTATTGTGTCAAAGTCCTTTTTCTTGGTCACAATTTTCAGACAGTCCAGTTATTCTTATATTTTCTCTTATTAATCTGTTCTCCAGATCCGTCCTTTTTCTTATGTTTCATATTCTGTCCTATTTTCTTATTCCTTATAATTTGTTTTGTTATTTCTTTGTTTCCCATAGCTTTACTGGCCTTCCCTTGCCTTTTCTAATTTTCAAAGAATTATTTTCATCTTTGACTCTGTATTTTCTTTTCTAGTTGGTTAACTTTTTAAAAAATTATAATCTTGTTTTTCTTGGCTGGTCTTTATTTATCTATTTATTTTTAGTTTTTCCTCAATATCTCTCATTTGATTTTTAAATTCTTTTTTGAGTTCTATAGATTCTCTCTGGGCTGGGAGCTATCTCATGGTACTCCTCTTTGGGAGTAGAAGGTTTTTTTGTTTTGTTTTGTTTTGTTTTTTAAATTTCAGCAGCCTCCTTTGAAGATGAACCCTGGTTTTTCATGTTCCCATAATAGGTTTCTATTGTAGAGTTCTTCCTTCTTTGCAGGTTCATTTTTTTTTTTTTTTAAATAAGAGGTATTAGTGTAAGTACTTCTTATCATGGGGTGGAGGGATGGTGCCTCAGGCTTCCCTTCAGTTCTCCCTTCTCCAAACCAAAAGCTTCTGTCTCCTGTAAATGCCTACAGTCAGCAGCTCTGCTGGCTCTTTCTCACCCAGATCTCAGCAGCATAGGTGAGCCTGATCCTGGTGTTCCCAATCAGCTGAGGTTCACTCTGTCTTCCAAGACTCAGACCCAGACTCCACAAATAGTCTGGGAGGTGAAAGTCTCTGTGGTTGCTGTTGAGGTTTCAGCCACACCCAGTTAGTCCGAGAGGTCCCCACTAGGTGTTTCTGCAGAGATAGCCCAGAGTTATTTGCATTTCACATGAGTTCATCTCAGCCTAGGATCTTTCTTCAGATCTTGTTGGACTGTACCAGGAATACTCCTACTCTGCCCCAAATCTTCTTGATTTTTCACCAGTCAGGTGAAGTCAGGGTTTGCCCTGATGCACAAATTTGTTGTATTGTAGGGAAATCTGGAGAGCTTAAAATTTATCAACCTACTCTGCCATCTTCCCAGAATCCAACCCCAATGTTAAGTTTTTAGAAAAACATTTTTTAAAAAGAAGTAAAAAGGATGAAGCACATTGCCACCCATCTAAAAAAGATTCCATCTTTTAGGTACCTGAAATGCTTCTACGGTTTAAACTCTCATATACACTGAAAAAATGGCCACTCTTTTGGCAGATTTTGTTGATTTAACTTCTCATTCATTCATTCAAAGAAACATTTACAGAGTATTTTGTGGTATAAAGCTTCTTTCCCAAAATGTGATTTAGAAGAAACTACAGTCCAGATGGGGTCCAAGTAATCCAAATGTAATTAGCATGTAGGAATATTAATGTTTCACTGATATTTTCCTCAGAAGATCATGGGATCTAGATAATGATGAGCTTCCTGACACTCCCTTGGATTGATTTTGTGTTACAGAAGAAGTGGTGTTGGGCTAATATGGATTATAAAGAAAGCTGAAACTTCGAAAAACTGAACTTGGACAGGATAAAAAATAATTGTCAGCAAGAGCAGCTCAAGGGAAACTGACATAGGGCTGATTATCCACCAAAGGAACAGGCCAGTTGAAAAAACTGGCCTTCTATTGAATCAGAGTTTGGGGGTGGTGGTAAAGAGAATAATGTGGACAAATATGAGTACAAGGTTAAAAAATAATAAAAAAAAAACTTTTGTTCACATCAGTGAATAGAGAAAAACTGATCTAGTCTTGGATAGGGAATAGAAACAGAAAAGGACAAAGAGGAAAGAGTGAAAGATTATCAAAACCTAATCTACCCAAACCAAGTTGAATGGAATCATGTGAGATTACCTATAATTGACCTAAGAATATTCTAGGATTCTTTCACAGTGAATTAAAATAATTTGAACACTAAAAGAATGAGAGAAAAAAAGGTTTTATTGAGCAATCATTACGTGTCAGTTATTGTTCTAGGTATTGTGATTACAAATACAAAAGTAAAATAATCCCTACCCTCAGGGGACCTGTGTTCTAGTTGTGGTTGTTCAGTCATTTCACTCATATCCTGACCCTATTTGGGTTTTCTTGGCAAAGATAGTGGAGTGGGATGTCATTTCCTTCTTCAATTCATTTTATGAATGAGGAAACTGAGGCAAATAGGGTTAAATGAGTGGCCAGGCTTGAGGCCAGATTTAAACTCAAGAAGATGAGTCCTTCTGACTCCAGACTTGGCATTCTATCAGCTGTGCCACCTGGCTATCTTACATTCTTGATTTCATTGATGAGTTTGTGCTATGACTTAATTCCCCTTAGAATCCTAGGTTCTTCTCTGAGGATTTGAGTATGAGTTTCCTAATGCTCTAGCCCACTCCTGTGTTTCCCACTGTAATTACTAGTTGATATCAATTGGTTTTTAGAAAGAGGACTTAACTAAAGGTAATATTAGTGAGAATAGTTGGTACAAAATATTTCCCCTAAAAGTGTGGGTTATGTTCTTCCATAAGTAAATACAGATTTTAGGGCAAAGTTGACTTTAGCTTAGCGAACACATATGTTAAAAGGGTAACTCTTAGCTCCTAAAAGAAATTTTCCTGGAGTCCTCAAGAAATTAGCTTTAGATATGATTGTTTTTTTTTTTCCCCCAGCTGGCTTCTTTGTTGAGCCTTGAATCTATGTTCCTCCCCTTATTCAGTTTATCTTGGCTCCTAATACAGACACTGTTATTAGTCCTTCTGAAAATGCTGCTAGGATACTAGCTAGGATATTGGAAAGATGGGAAGTCCAAAATCTTCTACTTCTCTGAAGGTATTAAGATCTTCCTTTGTCCAAGATGGGGGAAAGAGACCAATACATGTTCCTCTCCCTGTTCATGAAATAATAGGTGACTACCATTTTGGCTCTGCAGCATCACATTTCTAGCACTTACATAAAACTCTAAGGTTTCCAAAGCACTTTACATATATTATCTCATTAACAACCCTTGAAAGTGTGTACTATTATCATTTCAATTTACTGATAAAACTGAGATAAGTTAAATGACTTGTGTAGGGTCACACATCTAGAACATTCTTAGACATTTAGCTAGAACTCTTTCTCCTGGCTCACTGTTTGCTTAAATCCCCACTTCTAAATAGCTCTTCCATTTTACATAGACTCTGGAGACAGTATTTAATTAGACTGAAGTCAATACTTTAATAAATCATAGAAACAATCTTTTTTTTTTTTTTCACTCAGGGAGGTATCCAAGTCATGTTCACAGCTAGAGAGCATTTGAATGTTCCCCTCACCCTTCACCTGATGTATATATCAGTATGTATTTAGCATCTTAAAACTGTCTTTAAGTGGGGTATGGAGTAATAAAGATGAAGCACATTTTATAGCAAAAATTTCCTCCTAAAACTTGCAAATTTGGTGAACTTTTAAAAATCCAAATATATAAAAAAATTAATACATCTCAAATTCCTATTCTGATTCAGAAAGATAAAATGGCTATAGTTATAAAAAATTAGAGCTATGTATAATAAGTTTACAAAATAACATTTTGATACATTTCCTAATTTAAAAATGTCTGCATTGCAATTTTTTTTTTTTTTTTTTTGCTTTTTGCTGTGGCAATTGAAGTTAAGTGACTTGCCCAGAGTCACACAGCTAGGGAATGTTAAGTGTCTGAGATCACATTTGAATTCAGGTCCTTCTGACTTCAGGGCTGGTACTCTATGCACTGCGCCACCTAGCTGCCCCTGCATTGCAAATTAAATAGAAGAAAATTAAGAACAGCTTATTAATCACTTGACTGGCCTATAGAAGCAATTCTTATTCTATTTTGGTCTTCACATGGATCAAGAACCCATATAATGATGCATCCTGTTCTTGTTACATCTGGATAAGAATAGTTAATAGACTTGTTTTATAATAATGTGGTAAAACAAATATTTGAACTAAAAAGTCTTATGAGCTTTGGTTATGGGTGAATATGAAATTTCTTTGGTTCACCAAGTAAAATGACATACATTCCATTTGTAACATGTTAATTGGGTTTTCTACTTTAGTTGCTATAATATCCATCTTGATTTATGGTTGAAAAAGACTCATCAGCAATAACATCAATAGCACCATGTTTAATAATAACATTATTACTGTTATTTTATGAACTATAAACATGAACATTATAAAGTATTTTAACCAATAAGAATGTTACATCATTTTATTGTCTTTTGATGATTTGTTATGAGAATTGTAGAAAATTTTTTTATTTAAATGAGCAAAATAATTTAATAGAGCATTTAATTAAACATGTATAATTATTATTACTAATATAAAATGGAAGATTTTACCACATGATATTTAGACAATACTGACCTAAATGATGTGATTGGCATTATAGGGGAGAGGGTGGGAGGGTTGGGAGGTAAATGGTGTTTTTCTCTTTCCTTAGGCTTTTATGCCAGGTAAACCCAATCCACCTGGGAGGAAGAAGAATGGAGAAAGATTCTAGCACCTGACATATTGCTACTTGGTGTCAATGTTATGTTTTTAATGTCCACATCTTCCATTTCCTTTTATCTCTGTTGATTGTTACTTTTAGGCTCTCAAACATACACTTGGGGTTATTGGACAGAGTCTCCAAACAAACAACTCAGCTGGACAGCTAGGTTATTTCAGGAAGGGCCTTATCATTGACTTAACTCATAAGAACCATCACCCATGGTTGCCTGGGAACGGTACCAGATACTCTCTCAGTGTAAAAGGCATTCAGGGAAGGAATACAAAGACACATTCTCCTTCAGATGATTCCCTATCACATCAAGGGAGATATACCCACATTAGGGACATTCTCCCCAGTATATCCAGACAACTAAGAAATACCATTTTTAGCTCCCAAAGACTCTCCTGGGACTCATTCTCACTCTATCAGATATCTAAAATATTCTAAGCCACCAAAATTGTCCAACCCAATTAAATCTACCAGCAAATCTACTAGGAACAGACTTTTCTCCTTTGCATTTCCCAGTTTAATGCTGTCTGCTATATCTAATCACTCTCCTATTTTCCCCAAGCTTTAGTACTGACCAAAATAAGAACTATCCCTTACTATTGGCCTGACACCTTCTTGAAGGAGAGTGCTAATATCATTCCTTTCCCCTTTCTTTCTTTTTTTTTTTCTTTTTTGCTGAGGCAATTGGGGTTAAGTGACTTGCCCAGGGTCACACAGCTAGGAAGTGTCTGAGAGCAGATTTGAACTCAGGTCCTCCTGACTTCAGGGCTGGTGCTCTAACCACTGCGCCACCTAGCTGCCCCCAATTCCTTTCCCCTTTCTCCTCAAGATCCCTATTTTTTATTCCCCTTTACAGGAGGATAGGTGTACTTGACCTTCCTTTTATGCCCCTAGAGCCCTTGTTTACTTCAACAAACATCTGGAAATCCTCAGAGAGTACTGAGGCCATGCAAATACTAGGAGCTATCCAAAGTACTAGTAGGAACAGGAGAAGAGGAGAGAAGAGATAGGTAACTAGATAAAACCTACCTGGTAATGGGATTCTGGCTTGAGATCTTCATATAGGAGATAATCAAGGAAGTATATTTACATTAAGGCTGGGCAGGAATCAGCTCAATTTTAAATTGTTAATCAAAAACAGCTGAGCCAATTTTTCCTGGTGGACAGCTAATCTTCCATAAATTAATTAAGCCTTACTGAAGGGGCCCCTAAAGACTGAGCTCCCCATGAATAAGAGAGCAAAGTGAATAAGTGTGGCAAACAAGAAGTTGCCACTGTAATTCACTACCAGAACTATTAGCAATAATAACAAAACATTCAACTCTTGTTTCCCTCAAAAATAACACTCAAAAGGAAATTTTCAATGTTGTTCTAGGAGCAAGCAATATTTCTGTAAGAACTATGTATGAACAAAATATGGTTTGATCTCCTTCCAAAGAAAAATAGAATTGAAAGAACATTTTTCTATTCTCCAAGTCATTAGGGAGAATGAAGTGGAATAGAAGAAATGTGTTAGGCAAAAAACAAAGGAGGAAAAAGACCCGAGAGAGGGGGAAATCTTTACCTGTATCAGAAGATTAGAGGTGGCAAAATAGGAAAAAAAGAAAAAGAAGGAATACTGAGCACTTGGAATTAAAGGTATTTGACTTCTTCCGTAATGGGGAAAATTGGACTTTTTCAGGAGAAAGACATTATTTTACTCCAAGCTAACTCACAGGCATCTCAAAATCAACATGTAAAATACATCCCTTTCCCCAAACCCAACTCTTGACAATTTCCTGGTTTCCATTGAAGGCATTTCCACCCTTCTATTCACCCATGTTTATAACCTTAGTGTCATTATTGACCATTCCATGTTTTCAGTCTTTTACCAAGTCTTGTCATTTCTGTCTTTACAACATTTCTCCTGAGTCTCTTTTTCTAATCTCACATAGCCATCACTCCAATATAAGCTCTAGCTTCTCTCTAATAGCCTTATCCTTTGTCTCCTTGCCTCAGATTTCTCTCTATTCTAAACCTTTCTTTACTTAGTTATCAAAGTGATCTTTTTAAAGCACAAGTTTGATGATGTCACTCCCTTATTCAATAAACTCTAATGATACCTTACTATCTCTAGAATCAAATGCATAATTTTCTGTTTGGCTTTTGAAATTTTTGATAACCTATTCCCTTCTACCTTTTAAAATATCCAGTATTCTAACACTTTAGCCCCCTCCATGTATATTATGATCCCAGTGATATTAGCCTTCTTTTTGTTTCTTAAACAAGTCCTTCTATCTGTCAACCTCATGCTTTTTTCACCAGCTCTTCTCTCTGCCTCCTCACCTCTATGTTCTTCTTCCTTGGCTTCCTTTAAGATTCAACTTAAAACTTATATTCTATAAGAGGCTCTTCTTGATCTCCTTCCCCTTCATTTTTCATGTCCCCAATGGGAGTGCCTCCCCTCGGAGATTACCTTTCATCTAATATGTATACAGTATGTATGTATATATAGCCTGTATATGTATATAAAGTAAGTATATGTACATATAGCATGTATATGTATATAGTAGATACATGCAGATATTATATGTATGGATATGCAAATGCATATACTATGTATGTGTATATATAGAATGTCTATGTATATAAAGTATGTGCATGCACATAACAATGTATATACTACATGTATATTACATGTATGGATATATATGCACATAACATGCATGTGTACTATGCATTGATATTGCATGGATATATATGTATATGTATGCATATATATATCATGCATTTGTATATAAAGCATTCATGTGCACATATAGTATATATAGCATGTTTGAAAGTATACATGTATACAGTTTGTATATATCACACATATGTGTATATAGAGCACATATGTGCACAGTGTGGGTGTATGCATATATTATGTATGGATATGTGCAATAGAATATATGTATATATATACATATACATGTATATGTATATATATACTTATGTGCTATGCATATATAGAGTATAATATAGTATGCATGTATATATATAGTATGTACATATGTATATTGTTTGTATATTCTTGTTTGCATGTTATCTTTTCCATTAGAATATGAACTCCTTGAGGGCACATAATGTATTTTTGTCTCTTTTTGTATAGCTGAGGAAACTGAGTCTCAGATTAAAAAAAAAGTTTTGCCTAGATTCCTATGAATTTGATTGTAGACTTGAAACTTTAAAGTGAAGGGAAGGGTAAACGCCCACATATATCTGTCAAACCAAATATTATGGCAAGTAGTAGGTGCAACAGAGGTTGAAGAACAGGATCAGAATTATTCATAAGAGGCTACATTAAAGATGAGAACTATAAATGAAACCGGTGGTCACAGATTCTTATGCACAAAAGCAGAAGAATGGGCACTAAACAAGACAAACTAGACTCATAGTATAAAAAGGCTAATTTATCCTCATGGATGTCACTGATGCATATTGGAATAGCTGTCAGTATGGCCATGGAGGAGTAAATGGAAGGATATTCAAGAGGAGATAAGAAATGATGCAATAGCATTGGATACAATCATTTGGGGAAATACAGGAGCCCATCTCAGAAAATCATGATGAAAAGAATTTGATATTCTCCCTAGTAGGGCAACTAAGTGGTACAGTGAATAGATAAAGTGTTGAGCTTGGAAGCAGGAAGACTTTTTTTGAGTTCAAATCTGACCTCAAACCTTTACAAGCTTTGTGACCCTAGGCTAAAGCTTCTTAAAATGTGGGTCATGACCTCATTTGGGGTCACATAACTTAATATCATGAAATTATGATTTATTACCAGTAAATATTTTATTTGTAAGGCTATTTTATATATCTGTATGCCCAGAGATGTGTAAACATTTCTTGGGTGAAAAGGGGTTGTGAGTGGGAAAAGTTTAAGAAGTCCTGCACTAGACAAGTCACTTTATACTATTTACCTCACTTTCCTCAACTGAAAAATGATCTGGAGAAGGAAATGACAAACCACATCAATGTCTTTGCCAAGAAGATACCTCAGAAAATTGGACATTACTGAAAGAACTTAACAATAGCACTGTTCCTAGCAATAGGGCTAGCTGCTTCTCTAATAAGATAGCATATTTCCATTTTATCTCCCTGATATCTTGTTGGTGCAAGTAAACTGACCTTCCCACTCAGATTGGATTATCACTGTGAGAATTTAACTTTCTGCTTTAGCTACAACAAAAAATCTGGTTGAAATCTGGTTTCAAGTACTTAACATGAGCAAGTCACTTAACCCGATATGGTTGTTTCTTCTCATATAAAATAAGCTGGAGAAGGAAAGGGCAAAACCTTCAGTATCTTTGTCAAGAAATCCCCAATTGCAGTCATGCATCGAAATGTCTGAACACCAACAGCCACTTGCTAACACAAATGATCACTAATGGTGTATAGATCGAGAATGTGAAGTCGAGACCTGAGTTCAAATCCTTGTTCTGTCACCAATTAGCTGTATGAAGCAAATCCCTTAAGCTTCTTGGAACTCAAAGTTCTCAAGTGGAAAATAAAAGGGATCAAAAGTCCTCTAAGACCCAGCTTCCTAAACTATGCTTCACAACTCCATATGGGGTGTTGTAACTGAATGTAGGGGTTGCTAAATTATGATTTATTACCAGTAAATGCTTAAATTTTTTAACCTATTTTATATACCTATACACCTGGGGTCATGTAAAAATTTCTCAGGTGAAAAAGGGTTGAAAGTGGAAAAAGTTTAAGAAACCCTCTTCTCCAATCCCTTCCAACTCCAAAATTTGGAAGCAAAATTTCAGGCAATGAAAATGAGATTTATGAATGATAGAGATCACTTTCCTAGAACACTCATAGAGGACCTACTTTTTCTTCTGCACTGAAAAAATGGGTCATGAAATAGCTATCAGTGTGCCAATTTTTATTGTGGCATTTAATGGGACAAAAATCCTCCTCCTACTGTTGTATGGCTGTGATGTGCATATTTTAGGATGCAGACTATGGTTGTGGGGAGGAAGTGAGTGGAAAGGAAAGGATGGATATACCCAGACAGGAGATGAAGGAGGTCTGATAACAAACTCTAATTAGTTTCTTTCATAGTTCTATGCATTTTACTTTTTGCATTGGAAAATATTATCCTGAATAGAGGTGTGCAGACTTTACCAGAATACCAAAGGGATAACATGCAAAAAGAAAGTTAAAGAATTGTTGCTCTAGAAAAACATGTCTTCATGTCCATATTCTCAGAATGTGAGAAAAACCAGCAGAGAAAACAAAGCAAAACAAAACAAAACAAAAAAACTAAGCAAAGGCACAAATTTTAAAAAAGAGAGAGAAAAAAAGCACATCCCTCCCCATAAAATGACAGTAACAACAAAAACAGCAACCATCACCACTGATCTGACATACATGGCAGGAAAGATTTCTGGAACTCAGTGATTTTGCATAGAATTAGATTTAGAGCTACAAGGGATGTTAGAGGTCAGAGAGCACATTTTACAGATGAGGAAACTGAGTGGCAGAGAGGTAAATGACTTGTCCAGAGTTACCCAGCCAGTAACTGACTGAGGCAGGATTTGAACCCAAGTTTTCTTGATTTCCAGAAGAGCATTTTATACACTCTATTAGAGGCGTCAAACACGTCCTATAACTATAGGTGACCTGTGACGCTCCAGAGTGATGACCAAACCAGATTGAAATGCTATCAAGAAATAGTTAATGAAATAAACAAAAATAAAATAAAACATAAATAATATTAACATGTTTTTAAGTCAAAATGCAGCCCAAAGAAATCCTAATTTATGGTTTAGTGGCCCCTTTTCTACTTGAATCTTATACCATCACAATACATCATGATACCTCTCAAAAAAAAAAAAAAAAAGAAGGGAAAACTGTAACAGAGAGTCTTAGCTGCCTACTTTTCTTTTTTTTCCCCCCTTGTACTCAATGAATCTGCATCAATAGAATTATGGGAATTGATTTAGAAATAGTTGCATTATTTTTCACTGCTTAAAAATGCTGGCTAATCACAGCTCTTGCTTGGGTAGAAATATTGTAGGACTCTCCTGGCTCAGCAGCTATGCCTCCTGCTTTCCTTCCTGTAGGGCTCAGCTATGTTGTCTTCCCTGATTAGGAGAAAATAAAGGACATATAGAAGATTTCCTCTCTAACATGGTAGAGTGATTAGGATAGCAGAGAATGCTAACAGGTATGATGCAACAAAGTAGAGGATCAAATAGAAGGATTCAAGAGAAATCAATTTTGTTAGTAATAGGAATGAGGTAAATTAGTAGTTAAAACTACCATGTTCACATCTAATTATTGATTTAAAAGAATACAATGGATATAGAGTAAATTTAGGTTAAAATCAGCATGGATAATTTATAGATTAAAGAAAATTCATTAATCAAGTCAAGACCTCTAAAGACAAAGCCATTAAGAGTCTGTATAAAGCACTATGATTAGAGGTCTTCCCTGTCACACCCAGATATTTAGTAGTATGAGGACTGAGTTTCTGGAGAAAGATCTGCCACTTGGTTATACCCAATCAAAATGAGCTACCAAATATTAAGGACCGGATCAGGAAAAGCTCCCCTTAGATATGACTCTGATTGTATTTCTTTTGGGTTCCTACCTCATGGCAGTTTTGATCTAGGCTTTTCTGCTTCCTGAAATCTGCTTTCAAGTTTTGCATTTGCCTAACTTGTCTGGGATTGGCCCCTAAATTCTTTATCTCATCAGCTTTCCCTCTTGTTTCTGGTTATGCTCTCAACTATTCCCTCCAATTCTTCCCCTTGGTTCTTCTGTATCTCATGAATAACTGGATATGTTGGATAATGATGGATGATAGAGGGACCCAGCACTACTCATATAGCTCATACCGCCCCCCCAAATTGGCAGCCATAATTACTAGCTGTATATTTGCTGCTCTGATGCAGCTATTAGTTTATTTCAGATCTGAAGATTTTTCTGACTGAATGAACTTCTTACCTCTTAATATTCCATTGCAAATGATTCACATAATTTTTTTTTTTTTGATTTGGGAAGACTAAAAACCAAGGTTACTAGTCTTGGGAGAAAAGAAATAATGGCAATGGCATAGAGATGTAGTTTGAAGAGGGACTTCATTATATAATTTCCTTTAATTTAAAAGTTTGAATTTGTAGGACTAGCTTAAAAAGTTGCTTCTTTTGTCTGCAATTTGATATATTACATGCAATTAAGATATATTGTTACTAGGTGAAAAGAATATTTCTGTTATGGACTTGTGGTCTAAATGGTATACAATGCTCATGGTAAACAGATTACTAGTGATGATGATGATGATAATGATAAAAATAACAAATAACATTAATAATGATCATTTATTTTAGCAGTATAACAGTAGTTAGAGTCCTTGGTTTGGGGTTAGGAAGATTCAGATTCTAATTATGCCTTTAACATTTATTAGCAGTGTGACTGTAGTATGTTATTTAGTCTTTGTGTGAGGTTCCCTAATATTTATTATGACATATTAAGATATATAACATAAGATACACAGATATTTTATTAACCTGCTTCATTAACTTCCAGAAGTGGGTTCACCAAATATCTCCATGGATCTCACTTTACAAGCTTCCAGACTTGGACCTTTTTTTCGGCTAGGTTCCTATTACACTGCCAAATCAAGAAGGGACTTCTCCTAAAAGAGACATTGATGTAGAAAAAAGAGAGAACAGCATGGTTTGAAACCATTGTTGATTTAATAGTTTCATAGAGTCTGTTCTTGGTCTTCATTGACATGGGGGAACATCCAAATTTATTCTATGCTGGACTCTGACCCAAAGATCCAAAGAAATAGCCTTCTTTCTCCTCATTCTCTATTAGCTGTCTGTTCCTCAGCAGCTCAGCTTAAAGTATTTCCTTCCTATTTATAGTTCAAGGTTTTAAGAAATATGTTTCAGTTTCACACTGCTATCTTTCTTATCAAGGAATAGGTTCAAAGTCTTCATCTCTGTTAAAGAGTGTGGAGGGATTTCCTAGTTAATGAAAACTAAGACTACTCATGAGATGTTCCATTGGTCTTTTGCTGAGCAGTCTCTCTTGATTGGGCTCAGGGTCGAAAGTGACCTCAGAGCAAAAGTCCGTGACAAAGCTTTCAATCTGATGTCTTAGCCATCTAATAATCCAATTGAGTTCTTACCCATGAGCTGCATCCTAGAGTCCCTGGAAGAAGGCTGCTAAAAAGTTAACTCTTGAAAGCAGAGCTGTGGTAATAGTAAGAGTCAAGGAAACAATAATTGTAAACTCTTGTAGCTATTTGCCAGCCCCCTGTGAGAGCTTAGTAACAAACCATAAACAAAAGCAACAGCAACAGCAACAGCAACAGCAGAGAAAGAGAAAAAAAAAAAAAAACCAAAAGGAAACAAATCTTTGCTTACCATTGGGAAGCCTGGGATAATGATGAAGACCTAGGATGAAGATTCCTGAGACATTTGGAGTCAGTGTTTGGCAAATGAACAGAGGTAACTCCTTTACTACTTTGCTTTTCAGTCATGAAAAGTGCTTTTGAGTGTGTCCAAGGAGCAGAAATGTTGTGCTTTCTAAGGAGCAGAAATGTTGTGCTTTCTCCCTCACTTTCCCACTCCCAGCCCCAGGACAGGGAATAACATTTTTCTTTTTTTTTTTCTTCCAGGGCATTTTAGGGACTTACTTATGAAATAATGTGATTCAGGGCTAGTTTACCATGTAGAGAAAGGAATTAACATGAAGTAGTTGTAGGATTGAGAGAAAATATGGTATAGTGGAAAGAGCACTGAAAATGGAGTCAGAAGACTTCTGTTTAAATTTGCCTTCCCCACTAGTCACTTGCATTATCCTGGACAAGTTCCTTGACCTCCCTGGTTCACTGTTCTCATTTGCAAATTAGAGGGAGGGTTGGGTTAAATCCAGTATAGCTCTAAATCAAAGATCCTGAGGTTTGTGCTGCAAGTCCTGCCCCTTTCATATGATGACTGTGTGATTCTGGACAAGTTGCTTAATCTCTCAGTATCCCCAGAGAAAATTCTCTAAGACTATAAGTTTAAAAGGTTTGGAGGACTTACATCCATAAAGGGAATTTCCTATAACAATAGAATCAGGTCTATACCAAAAGTTTAAAAAAAAATTGAGAAGCTTGGAAATTGTATTATAAAGGGTATTGTTTGCATGATGTCAATATAACCAGATGAGATGGGATGGATTCAACTTATTAGCTGGGTGTTTTGTTTATGTTTTGTATACCCAATACTGGGAGAAAATGGAGTTCATCTTTTCTATTTCCAAATAATTTATTGGATCTTCTATGGAGTTTATGAAAGGAGATGGATGAGAATAACTATAGATATATAATTTATGTCCAAGATTTATATTTTACAAGTGAGGAAACTGAAGCCCAAGTAACAGAAATGACTTGACAAAATCACACATGTAGCAAATATCACATTCAGGAACTGAAACCATGCTCTTTAAGTCTTCATCTTATCCTGAACCTAACAGGATGAGATACAGTTGCCATCTGTGTCTGTGGATATAATAGCTTCATTAATGAAAGTATCAAAGTTGTTTAAAAATGTTTTTTGGTCTAGGACTAAAATTTTGCACTTTTAAAGAAAAACTCAGTGAGGAAATTCCCATTTGCTGAAAGTCTGGTTAATGGAGGGAACATTGTATTTGAAGTTAGAATGATCTGAGTTTGAATTCTGTTTTAAGTGCTTACTTGGTCAATGACTGGGCAAGTCACTTAACTTCTCTCAGACTTCGTTTCCTCATCTGTAAAGTAGGAATAATTTGCACCAACTTCAATGGGCTGTTGGGAAAATCAAAGGAGATAAAAATATGTAGTGTTTTGCAAACTTTAAAACACTCTACAAATATAGCTACTATTATTTAAAATGCAGATTGGACATTCTTTTGATTCATCAATCAATTAATGAACAAGACTTTTAATAGCCTACTATAAAAAAGGCATTGTGCTAGTCTCTGGGTATATCAAGCAAATGTCAAAGTCAGGGAGTTTACATTCTATTTACAATTCATAGAGAATTGTTCTTGTTAGTTCATGGTTACAGCTAGTTTGTGTTATAAGCAGGACTTGAAAACAATATAGTACCTAGTTAATTATATAAGATATGGAAAAGAATGAGGAAGGAGGAAGAAAGATTGGGGTGTGTGCAAGTAAAAGATAAAAGATTGCCTGTGGTAGATTTATTGGACTGTGAATGACAAAAGGTAAAAGAACACAGCACACAAGAGAACATAGTTTGTGAAAAAGAGTCCAAAAGCCAGGGTAACAAGTTAGAATTGCTTGTGGGAAGAGACACAGTATGTGCTCCATTGCCAAAGAAGCACCTGCATGACTTTTCCCTCTAGGCTAGAGACTGTTTGCAGAGTGGGTATGGAAATCAGCAGGATAGGGTGGCTTGTAATAAAATTATCCCCATTCACTCTCAAGTCTCATCCAGCAATATTTGGAAATGAAAAGTGATGAGCATAGGAGGGACAAAGTTTTCTGTTGAAATATAGAAAAGACTATTGTGTCATAGGTAATTTAAGATTTTCCTATTCTTCCATTAATGTTTTCTATGGCCCCTCAGGAGTTTGGTTGACTTGAAAGACTGCTACTGTGCTCCCCTTGATTAATGAAAGCCAGGAACAGTCACTAATCTTATTGATTAGTGATCTTTCCTTGTGTTCTGGGGAAGGGACTCAAGACATAGATATTATATTTATACTAACCCTATAATAGTATTCCATTAAATCCATATACCAGGACTTATTCAGTCATTCCTCAATTGAACCTAGTTTCTAGGTTTTTGCCACCACAAAAAGAGCTGCTATAAATATTTTTGTTTTTAAAAGATCTTCTCTGTCTTTCTTCCTCTGTCTCTCCTTCCACCCCCCACCTGATTATCTGTCTCTTTAAAAATTACTTTTAAGTATGTCTAGCAGTTACATAGCTGGATAAAAGGGCACACACTGCTTAAAAATTGTGTATAATCCCAAATTGTTTTCCAGAATGGTTGTACTCACTCATAAGTTCCTCCTTCCTTTCCAACATTTATAATTTCTTTTTTGTTTTGTTTTGTTTTTTACTCTAATGGGTGTGAAGTGAAATATCAGATTATTTAATTTTAATTTTTCTAATTAGTAATCATTTGAAACACTTTTTATAGGATTTTATATAATATAAATAGGAGAAAAATTTGTTACCAGAGAATAGAGAGCACCACAGAAGATGCAATGGATGCCTTTGACAACATAAAATTTTAAAAAAGGTTTTCACAAATAAGTCTAATAAAACTGAGATTGAAAGGAAAATAACTGGGAAAAATGGTTTTAGCAGATTTCTCTAATAAAGGTTTGATATTCAAGATATATAAAGAACTTATTCAAATTTATAAGAAAAAGAGTAATTTTCCAGTTGATAAATGATCTGAGGATATGAACACAGTTTTGAAAAAAAAAACAGATCTATGCTCTGTACAGTCATATAAAATTGTTTTTAATTTTTTTAAAAAAAGTTTATTAACATTTTTTATTTTTGTATGACTTTAATTTCCAAAAATGTCCCCCTACTCCCTTTCCTTCAGAGAGCCATTTCTTATAATAAACAGTAAAAAAGGAGGAAAATAAGACCACTCTGCCAAATGAATGAACATATTAACAATCTCTGATATATATGCAATGTTCCATAATCATAGTCTCCTACCTTGGAAAAGAAGAGAAAGAAGTGCATTTTCTTATTTTTTCAATGGAGCCAAGCTCAACTGTTGGATTTGTAAAATGGTGTTTTATTTTGTTGAATTTTTCATTTATATTTTGCATTCATTATGTATGTAATTTTCCTGATTCTACTTCTTTTTACATTAATTCATATTAATCTTCTGATATTTCTCTATAGTACCATTAATTCTTATAGTACAATAATATTTTCTTTTATTCACATAAAATCTGCTTGGTTTTTTAAATTATAAAATAGTATTATAAATATTTTGGCATATATGAGGTCTTCCTTTTTTTTGCCATTAATCTCCTTTAGGGTACATACCTTGCAGAAGAATTTCTGAATCAAATGCTATGGACAATTTAATCACTTTACTTACATAAATCCTAAGTGATTTTCAGAATGGTTGAATCAATTCATAGCTCCAACAATACTTCCAACATTGATTACTCCTATATTTTGTAATTTTTGTCAATTTGTTGGACAAGTAAAATCTTAGAGTTCATGCTCATGTGTTTCTCTAGTTAATGATTTGTAATACTTTTAAAATATGGCTGTTTATAGTTTGCAACAATTGATAACTGTTTGTTCAAATCTTTTGACAACTTTGTCCTTTGGGGACTGTCTGGATTTTAAGTATTTATGTCAATTCCCCATATATTTTGGGCACCAGACCCTTCTCAGAGATTTAAATCTTTTCTTAACTGACTTTATCTTGCCTATAGCTTACTAAATCTCAATCAAGTTAAGTCATTGTAATTTTCTCCTGTGTGAGGCAGCTGGTGGTATAGTGGTTAGAGCATTGAACTTCGAGTCAGGATTTGACCTGAGTTCAAATCTAGTGACTTAACCTCAGTTTCCTCAGTTGTAAAATTGGAATAATAATAGTTGTTGCAGTTATTATGGGAATCAAATGAAATAATATTTAATCATAGGAAGCACTTAGCACAGTGCCAGTCACACAGCACGTGCTATATAAATATTATTCTTTTTCCTTTCTACCTGTCTATGTAACCCAGGTCTAGCACTCTAAATTCTGGGTTTAAATGTAATGGATTCAATCTTGGTGATCAAAATCAGTCTCTCATTGGCTAGTTAACTACCTCAAGTTTCCTGATGTGGTAATTTCCTAAATCTCACTTCTCACTAGGTAACAAAGCAAGGCAAAGGCAGCAAGCATTTACTAAGTGTTTACAATGTGCCTAGCACTATGCTAAGAACTGGAAATATAAATACAAACAAAAGCAAGAAATATTACATTTAATTCACACAGAAAAAGGGGCTAAAAAAAACCCAGGTTGTTGTTCTAGAAGTCAGAAGCAGAGTCAGGATGAGAATGAAGGTTGGCCAGCTTGGGTTCCTCCCCAAAAGGGAAGTCTAAGCAGGAACTCATCAAAGGAGAGAGGGGTTGGCACTAAGGAAGGATAGGAGAGGGCTGCAGAAACAGATAGACATTCTAGATTATTTTGATTTCTCATGTTCTTTTGAGAAATTCTTTTAATATTATTGCTTTTTGCTTCTCTTCTTTCAAATTGCCCTTTACTTCTGTGCATTTATATTTCTACTCTCTAGTGTTAGTCTTTTTTTTTTTTTTTTTTTCCCTTTAATAGACCTTGCCACTTTGGGTTCAGGTTTTTCTCTTCTATCAATTTTTTGGGGTATTATATTGAATAAAATTATATTTCACAATTCCTACTTCTTTTTTTTAAACCATTATTCATTTTTAGCCATTCAGGAATATCTTGCTTTGATTCCATGCTCTCAGGAATAAACAGGATCCTCTGTCTCATCCAATGTTAATACATTTTCTTTTGTCTTGTAATACTTATTTTTAGATGTCTGAACTCTTATCTAATTTTGAGGTTATATTATGTTATTAAGATTTTCCCTGTTCTTCTTACAGTCAAGATTATTAATTGAGTTTTCTTCCTTTATTTTTAGTAACCTACCCTTCCCCCTTTGCTTGCTTATTGTTGATTTTCTGACTCCTTCCCTTTACAATGTGGTTTCATTAGGATCTAGACCTCAAAGGCATAGAAATGTCTCTTCCCATGCTTGGGCAATTCACAATTCACTGGCCTCAGTAACTCAGTACTTTTAGGGATAAGGTCAGAACTAGTCCCACCTTGATTCTGGGTCTTTACATTTAGGCTTAGTGAAGTGTCACATAACCACACGTGTGTTCTCTACTTTCTTCTTTTCTGTAATTATCTGGCTGAATTCTATATGGCACATAGTTCTGCCTGGGTGCTATTATAGACTTAGAGAATGTCTACCTTTTTGTTTTCTGTGGCACTAAAATGAGGGGTGGTGGTAAAATTGAGTTCAGTCACAAGCACATATATTGGTTTATACAGTCCTGCCAGAACATAATGGTCAATGGGAGAGGAATTCTCGCTGAGCATTTTCTAGGTTAAGAATTAGCTTTTTCTGTCATTAGTTCATCCGAATATGGCATTGTTAGGATTTTTGGTTTTTTAAACTGTGGGGACAGCTGAAATAACTTTGTCCCTGTGAATAATTTCTATTTTGGAGAGATTTGAGAGGTTTTAAGGATCAGAGAAAATACCTAGTTATTTTTCTTGTTGGTCATGTGATCCAGAAGTTTCTTGGAATCACTTAAATACTCTGAACCTTTTTTTGCCTCCCCCCCCATATTCAATCAGTACCCAATTATTATTTATATTTCTGCAATATTTTTCACATTTGTTCATTTTTCTAACCTCACACAGTCACAGTCCTGCTTCAAACCTTCATTTTCTCTTGCTTAGATTATTGCAATAACTTCCTAACTACCTCCCCTGCTTGTAGTCTCTTATTCAATCCATTCTTTACACAGCTGCCAAAGTTAACTTGGCATAGGGCCAAGCATGTCATTTTTCTCCTCAAAAAACTTAAGTATTTCTCTACAAATTTCAGAATAAAATGCAAATTCCTCTCTTTAGCATTAAAAACCCCTCATAATCTGGTTCCATCCTACATGTCCAAGCTTATTACCCATCTTTATGCCCTCTGAAGTCCAGTACAATTGGCCAGCTTTCTCTTCCTCACATGACATTCCGTTTCCCAGTTTAGTGTCTTTATACAAGTATTGCCCAAACCTAGAATGCTTTCTGTCCTTGACACCACTTAGAAACCCAAGCTTTCTTCAAAACACAAGTGAAGCACAATATTCTGCATGGGGCTTTAAATGATCCTCCCTCTCCTCCCACTAAAATTATATTGTATTTACTTTGCATATATTTTATATTTATTTATATCTGTACCTGCTGTTTCCTCTAATAGGAAACTCCTTGAGGGCAAGAACTAGTTCATTAATTTTTCTTCTTGTATCTCCGACATCCAGCAGAATACATGATTAGTTGTAGTTGTTTAGCGACTGCCTGATGATGGATTATTGGATGCCAATTCCTAGGGTATGTATCCACGTCTAAGTTCTTCATTAGCCTAGAAAAAAGGAACGAAACATTTCCTGTTTGTAGACTCAGCATAGAAATATGATTGCAAATTCTGATAAAATTTTCATTAGTACTTCCTTTTTTCCCATTTTTTTTCTGTCTATTAGTATGATTAATGAAGGTCCTGAGCAGTAACTTGCTTCATTTATTCTTTATTTTTATTTTTCTCTGAAAATTTTAACATTTCTTTTTCCAATTACATGCAAAATAATTTTTAACATTTGTTTTTCTTGTACATTATCGTGTTGTACAAGAAAATACAAGCCCCCCCCAAAACCCTAAGAAAAATAAAGTAAACAAACAAACAAACAAAAAAAGGATGTTTCAATCTTCATTAGGCATCCATCATTTCTTTTTCTGGAGGTGGATAGCAATTTTCATCATATGACTTGTTCCATTTTACATCAGGAATTATCGCTACCTTGCTGCCCTAGATAACCTTCCTTCTTAATGCCCTTCTGTCTGGATTGGTGTATAAGACCACTATTTGGGCCCTCATCCTTTTCTTCATTCCCATTTACCAATTTTGACCTTTACCTTCCCAGACCAGAATGACCCTCCCCAGCCATTGCTTCTCTTTGTGTATGGTCTCTTTCATTGGAATGTAAGCTCCTTCAAAGATAGAGCTATCTCTGCCTTGGTATTTGTATTCTCAGTGCTTGGTACAGTGCATGGCACATACTAAGCCCTTAACAAACACTTTCCCCTACTTATATAAGAATAGTAATTATGATTTAAAACTCATTTGCATAGCACTTTAAAGTTTGCAAAGTGCTTGCCTCACAATAATCCTGTAACAATGGAGCTGAAATCAAGATGAGCTCAAATGCTACCTCAGGCACTTTCCAGTCATGTTACTCTAGGCAAGAAACTTCATTGCTGCCTGCCTCAGTTTCCTTATCTGTAAAATCTAGATAATAATAGCATTGTCCTGCCAGGTTTGTTGAGAATAAAATGAAATTAGCCCTTTTTGTAGTGGCTAGAAACTGGAAACTGAATGGATGCCCATCAATTGGAGAATGGCTGAACAAATTATGGTATATGAATGTTATGGAATATTATTATTCTGTGAGAAACAACCAGCAGGATGATTTCAGAGAGGCCTGGAGAGACTTACATTAACTGATGCTGAGCGAAATGAGCAGAACCAGGAGATCATTGTACACGGCAACAAGACTATATGATGATCAATTCTGATGGACATGACTTTTTTTAACAATGAAATATTTCAAACCAGTTCCAATTGTTCAGTGAAGAAAGCCATATACACCCAGAAAGAGGGATGTGAAATGTGGACCACAGCATATCATTTTCATGCTCTCTATTGATGTTTGCTTGCATTGTGTTTCCTTTCTTTGATTTTTTTTTTGTAGATCTGGCTTTTCTTGCACAGCAAGATAACTGTAAAAATGTATACACATATTCTATTTGTCAAGTATTTTATCATAATTACCATGTAGTGGATATCCTGCCATCTAGGGGAGAGGTGGGGAGTAGGGGGGAAAATTTGTAACAGAAAGCTTTGTAAGGGTTAATGTTGAAGAATTACCCATACATATGTTTTGCAAATAAAAAGTTTTAATAAAAAAAAGAGAATAAAATGAAATTTTTGTAAAGTGTTTCACAAACCTTGAAGCATTCTATAAATGTCAACATGATGATGATGATAGTCTAAAGATCAGGAAATGTGTCTCGGAATGAGTAGGTGACCTTTCAAGGTCACAACTCAAAAGGTGAGAGGTAGAATTTAAAACCAAGTCTTGGACTCCCAGACTTCAATACTCTGAGGTTATTTCAGCTTTAGTGACCATGACCATGACCATGGTAAATATCTAATAAATAGGTTGGGCTGGTCCAGTCTATTGTTATCTCTTTGTCTAGACCAGAGACAGCATCTCTTTGGCTGTTTCACACATCCCAAAGATGGACCCACTTCTTTCCCTTTCAAAGACTTTCCAGAATTCTGATCAGGGTCTCTCCTTCTCTCACATGTTGCAGAATAGAATACAATGATGCAGCTTCCTCCCTACTTGTCTATGAATCAAGCTCACAGCTCTTTCAAGGTTTTTACAACTAGTAATTATAGTGAGAAAATACGGCATTTTCATGCCCTCCCTTGTTTCTGCTCCCATCTTTTCCTCAGTTTCTCTCTCTCTCTCTGCCCCCCTTCTCTTCTCTTCCTTCCTCCTCTCTCTCTTTCTGTATCTCTGTCTCTGCCTCTCTGTGTCTCTCTGTGTCTCTCTCTCTTCTCCCTCTCTGTCTCTCTGTTCATTCTCTCTGTCTTTTTCTTTCTCTCTCTTTCTCTTTCTCTCTGTCCCCCCTTCTCCTCCCTCCCTCCCTCTCTCTCCCTCCTCCTTCTCTCTCTCTGTTCATTGTCTTTTTGTCTGTCTCTATCTCTCTGTCTCTCATTCTTGTCTCTCAGTCTCTCTGTCTCTTTCTCTCTTTTATTCTCTCTGTGCCTGTCTGTGTCTGTTTATCTGTGTCTCTTTCATTCTCTGTCTCACCCCTCACTTTTCATTTAGATCTTGTAGGGAAAAACAAAATTACCTGTCGATATTAATGGAACTAGAATCCATTCATATTTTAAAAGCTGAAGAAAGGACTATGTAAAGGAATATATGAATGTCAGATACTAAAAGAGATATCTAATCATAGATCAAGTCTTTGGGTTTTGATAATTCAACCAGGCATGAAGCCACCTAACTCTATTTTTAATCTAGCTCTTATCTTTTCATCTTGTCTCTAGGGCTCTTACAAAAGACTGTTCAATGTGTTGTCAAAATGCAGATACATTACATCTTCTATATTCCCTTGATCTAATAACTACCCCTTCCTTTGTGTGAATGTGCATTTTGTACATGTGTATGCATGTATATGTGTATGTGTATGTATATGTATATGTGTATGTTTTTTGAACAGGATTATGATATTTAGGCCTGAAAAAAGTTTAGAGATTATCAACTCTGAGTCCTTCATTTTATATATAAATATAATGGAGCTCATGGATTTATTTTGTGAGAGAACTAGGTGACCCAGTAGATTAAGAACTGAGCTTGGAGTCAGGAAAATCTTCATTCAAAGCTATTATCAGATACTTATTAGCTCTGGGTAAACTCTGTTTGCCTCAATTATCTCATCTGTAAAATGGGGATAGTAATAATACCTACCTTTCAGTATTGTTGTGAGGATCAAATAAGATAATAAAGCCATTAGCAGAGTGCCTGGCACATAGTAGGTACTATGTAGATGTTAGCTATTATTACTATTATTATTATTATTAATCAAAATCACATAGGTAGTAAATAGCTGAGCTAGAATTTGAACCCAGGTCATTTGATTACAAATCCATTGCTTATAAATAGGATCATAAGGAGTTCATAAGATTATGGACATAGATCTAGAAAGAACTTTTGAGACCATTTAACTCACTTTGTCATTTTAAAGATAAAGAACTGAAGCTAAGAATATTTTAAGTGATTGTCCAGAGTTATAGTGCTTTCAGTCTCTGAGGCAGGATTTGAACACAGATCTCCTGAGTCTGATATAATTCTCTGGCACTTTTCCTGGGGTTTGAGGATTCGTTTCTTTTTTTGATGGGGCTAGAGTCAGGAAGGCCTGAGTTTAGATTTAGCCTTGAACACTACTAGCTGTGTGTTATCCTGGATAAGTCACAATCTTGTCTCAATTTCCTCAGCTGTGAAATGGGGAAAATTAAAGCACTTTCCTCACAAGATAGTTTTGAGGATCAAATGAAATCATATTTGTGAAGAGTTTGGCACAATGCTTGCCACAGAGTAATCACTTAAAAAATTCTTAAATCTCTTTTCTTCTCTGTTGATGTTTTCATTGGAGGGAAAATCAGGGAGAGAAGAAAGGAGAACAGATAAAGGAGAGAGAAAAGAGGAAAGAAAGAACTACAGAGAGAAAGAGAAAAAGGAGAGAGGCTACAGATGGGAGCAAGAGAAAGGAGACAAGAGAGAGACTCATACCCACAGACAAGGACAGACATAGGCATGGAAAGACAGAGATAGGAAATAAAAAGAAGAACAAGACGTTAAAATATGATTTTCTCTGCTGGGGATACTGAGAGTTCTAGTCAGGCTGAAGAAATTTTGCTTCTTTTGGAGGCCCTACCCCCTTTTGTGATTTCTCACTCGGCATCTATTTTGGGAACAGGGAGATATTTTAGCACTTCCCGGAGGTTGAAAATAAGCTGTTCACAGCACCTTTGGAATGAAGAGCTCTACAGATATCTGAGAGGCAGCATGGCACAGTGAATAGAGTGATGGGCATTATTACCCCAGGAAGACAAGAGTTCAAAGCCCAGCCCAGACACTAGCTGGGTAACCTGGAAGAGTCTTTCATGTTCTCTTGGCCTGAGTTTCTGTAAAATGAAGGACATGTAAAAACTGGCCTTCAAAGTCCCTTCTGACTAGATCTTTTGAACTCTTTATCTCTAATAGGAAGCTGGGAGCTTATGATATTTTACATTGCACCCATTTTTTAAAATGGCAAAATTAAGGAAGATAGAAAGTACGTAGTGAAGTAGTGAAGTATTTTACCTTCCTTAGGGCAACAGCCATTCAAAACTAAAGTTGAAAATAAATACCAGTGCTTTTCCTTTTTAGATACTAAAAATCAGCACCATCCCAATTCTATTTAGGGCATCCCTGCTTCAGAGTGCCAGCTCATGCAGCTGTCTGACATTGGAATGGTGTTGGTGCATGCAAATGATGTAAAGTATTGTTTGTGATGAAGATGGTAAAAATTAAAGGTTTAGGCTGATGGAAAGACTAATAAGCCTGGGACACTTAGAACAACTTCAGTTTTACTCTTTAGCAATCTTTTAATTCAGACATTATATGGTTTCCTGCATAAATAGAATCAGTTTGGAAAGGAAGAGGTTGTAGTGAGTCCTTTCTAGATTTTCAAAGCAGTGTTTTGGCAGCTGGCTTTTTGGTTTTTGAAGATAACAAACAAACAAAATGCCAAAATAAACACTTCCAGTTGGAGAGGACTTTTGAGGTCAACTGGCTTGAGCATGGGATGTGACTTGTCTCAAATCTCTCACACCTGAGTTGTGCTAGAATTGATACTAGAAGACAGATTTTGGTGCTTCCATTGTTGTTGTTTAGTCATTTTTCAGTCATAGCTGACTCTTTGTGACTCCATTTGGAGTTTTCTTAACAAAGATACTGGAGTGATTTGTTATTTCCTTTTCCAAATCATTTTACAGATGAGGAAATTGCTCATGGTCTCATGACTAGTAAGTGGCTGAATCAGATTTGGACTCAGGTAATTGAGTCCTTTTGATCCCAGGCCTACTGCTCTATCTACTGCCATTGGATCTCCTTACCACATCAGGGTTTCATTATTAGATAACCATGGTGTCTATTGGATGGGGATATCCATTTTTCATCAAGCTTCCAATTAGCAAACTAATAAGTGACATATATTCATGGATTAGTTGAATGAACAGATTGAAAACTTGGTTTTTATTTTCACTGGAATGAGATTTATATGTTGTTGTCCCAATAATCAATGCAAATGCTGGTTTTCACAGTGTGAATTTTATTAGCAGGGAGAACTCCTAGGAGTAAAACATCCTCTGCTAACGAAGGACCAACTTTTAACTTAGTCAATATGATAACTCCTTCCACCAACATGGGACTAGTTTTAGCAGTTACATTCTTGGGATAAAAAAATTTTAAATTACTTAGCCAGAGTTACATAGTTCATAATTGGGCCTAGATCTTCCCTATCCAAGCCCAGCAAGCTGTATCTTTACTAGACTGTCCAAATTTTTTTTTTGTTGTTATCAGGATAATCATAGTAACAGTTGCTATTTATATAGTGCTTCCTTTATTTATTTAATCTGAGACATAAAAGCTCTCTGAGACATGTACTTACATGTACTATCTCCCATTTACAGAAGAGAAAAGTGAAGTTCATAAAGACTAAGGCTTGTTTATGACATACACATGTAGTAAGTGACAGAGGTAAAATTTGAATTCAGCTCTTTCTAATTCTAGGTTCAGTCCTGTTCACTATATAATGCTGTCTTCACTTCTACCATTGCCACAGAACTCACTGATAAAAGATTCTCTTTGTGCTTTTTCAAAAAGAACCATGTTACTAATATCTTACTACATTCCTTGATCCAATATCTAGCATACATTACAAAGAAATGAAATTATTTTTTAAAAAGGCAAAACAAAAAGCTCTGAACTATCTGCTCAAAGATCTGGTACTAATCAATCATCATTATAACTTAATTACTTTTTAGTTGAGTAACCTTTTAAGCCATTAACTTAATAGGATACTAACAGCTTTTGTATTTTAGTTAAAATCTCAGTTCTATTAACCTGCCATATGACTTGGACAAATTATTTTGCATGTCACAGTTTCTTTTGAAAGAGACAATTTTTAGAAATTCCTTCCAGCTAAAATTTCAATGAAATTATACGGATGTCTAAACCTAATAAGATTTTATTGATGTTTACATATAACCCCCTCCCCCAAATTATCTTAGTCAAGATAAGTTCACTTTCATAGAATTATGTATTGCTAAAACTGGAAGGGAACTCCAAAGTAAAGCTGGGTGGCTCTTCCTAAAGGAAGACTTCCTTCATTTTACAGGTGAAGAAACTGAGATCCAGAGAAGTGTAATGGTCAAAGTCACTCTTGTTAGAAGCTCTGTGACAATCCATTAGTTAATAGAAGGGTTTTTCCTGTTTTGTTGTCTAAGAGTGAGAAGGGGCTGGAACTGGACAACTCCTTAAATCCCTCTCTTCTTTAAGACTATGACTAATTGCTCTAATTTGAGTTAGATTATAGGCTCATAGATCTAAAACTAGGTGGAGATGATTGTTTTTAGTCATTTCTGTAGTGTCTGACTCTTCACATACCCCTTTTTTGGAGATTTTTTTGACAGAGATACTGGATAGGTTTGCCGTCTCTTTGTCCAGTTCATGTTACATATGAGGACACTAAGGCAAACAGGGTTAAGTGATTTGCTTGGGGACAAATATCTAGTGTCTGAGGGATTTGAACTCATCAAAACAAGTGCTCCAAGACCAGTGCTCTATCCATTGCACCACCTAGCTGCCTCAGGTGGGAGGTAGGAGGACATCTAATTAAATCTTGTTTTATAGATAAGGACACTAAAGTTTAGGGAATTAATGACTTGTTTTAAGTTAGTCAGGTCACACTTAACAGCAAAAAAATTAACTGCCCTAATATATTAGGAATAAAGAAAAAGAAATAATCAATTAAAAGTGTTATAGAGTTGGCTTCTAATCCTGACCATGTCATTAATTCTCAGCATGATCCTGCAGCAAGCAATTCCCTTCATCTCTGGATGCCTTAGTTTCTATATTATACCTTTGAGGGATATTCTAAGCATTACTTGTAAAACAAAATAAGACTTTGGAGTGTTTTAAGTTTCTTGAAGATGAGAACTTTCCAAGTGTTGTAAAGTAGGTAAGCATCAACGAATATTTATGTAAATATCTTTTTTCTTTGAGCAGGTTGAGGAAAAATTACAAGATAAAGCTTCTCAGAATTGTGGAACAGACATGGTATTTGTCCTGGGGGATATTTTAAACCTGATACTATGATTATTCAACAACTAGGTAATATCACTCTAGGGAAGAAGATTTTATTAAAGAAACTGAGATGCTGACTTTCTGGGTTTATGATGCATGGGGTTCTGATACAAGTGCCAGATTTTATCCTCTTGACCAAAGGGAGGAGGTCAGTGCAGGATTAGGAGGCCACAGACTTGGATCAAGGCAGTCCAGCTGCTGGTGACAGAGCTGGGATTAGAATTCATGGATTTCAGAGGGACTCCAGGACACTCAGCCCTGTCTCCAGTTTAAGCTCCTGGCTGTGGAAGAAAGATCACTGACAGAGCTGGATTAGCACAGACTCCAGGGAAGTCTGGTTTTCTGTCCTATGACTTAACAACTGAACATTTCTTCTGCTTGGAGATTAGCATGAAGCAGCTTTGGTTTTTATTTTTATTTTGGGGAGAGGGAGATACAATGCCAAATTTATTTAAGGAAATTCTTTGAGGACAAGAATAAAAAGACAATAGAATGCTTTAGCTAATCAATTTCACTATTCTTAATGCTTGCTATTGTAATACTTGATTTTCTCAACAACAGAGGCTAATTATTATGTTTTGCTAGTTTTACAAGCAGATTCTAGATAGTATCTTTTAAAGAAATTATTGACTTTGAATACAATCATATTGCAGGGGCTAAAGGTGAACTGAAATACTAACTATGAACATTGGACAGTGGAAATAGCTTAGAATCAGAGGATATGAGTTAGAATTGGCTCATCAATTACTGTACTTGGCTTTATGATCTCCGGCAAGCCACTTAACTTCTCTTGGACCCAGTTTCATCATTTGTAACAAGAAGGGATTGGGTAACCTTTAAGATCCCTTCCCATTTTAAGTCAATGATATTAAATTGAAATCATTTGCCAATAGTAAAAGAATGGTGCCAAAATTCTTCTCTTCTATGGAGAAGAAAAGGCTTCTAATGACTAATTGGGACAAGAACTCTTTCCCCACCTTTCTTGCTTTCATATAGGATTCTGGAATTAGAAGAATGTCCTATTGGTTTACCTTAAAGACTCTGGAATTTAAGGGAGAGGTACTTGGGAGGAATAGAGGAGCAGGTCATTGTAGCAGGAGTTGAGGATAAAGAAACACTAAGGAGATTCTTTGGTATTAACAAGCTTCCTTCAAAAGAAAAAAAGAAAGGAAGGAAGAAGGAAGGAAGGAAGGAAGAAAAAAAGAAAGAAAGAAAAAAGAAAGAAAGAAAGAAAGAAAAGGAGGGAGGGAGGAGGGAGGAAGGAAAGAAGGAAGAGAGGGAGGGAGGGAGACACGAAGGGAAGGAGGGAGGAAGAAAAGACAATGTTAAGAGTCATTCATGTCTTACTGTGAATTAACTGAATTGGGCAATCAGAATATCCCACATGTACTTAAGATTTTTGGAAATTGTAGTTTTGATAAGGTGGGAGAAGGAAGAGGGAATGTTTTGGAAGCTAGACCTCTTTTGGAGAGGATTGACCTACATGAAGAGGTATTGTAGGAAACTTTGGATTGCCAGAGGAGCAGTATTGTGCACTAATTATGTTTAGGATAATGACTTTCACCATGGTTCCCTTGCTTCCTCATGTTACTGATGATGCCTTATCCTTCCTCAAATTATCTTATGTACTTCAAGTCTATTTCTCACAGGTCTGTTTCAGCGTCAAATCAAAGTATTTACTTTTTTGAATGTGATCTATATTTTCCAACCTTTGGGTCTCCCTCACAATGGTCCCTGTCCCTTGAATCCCCTTCACTCATGCCCTATATCTAATTCCTACCCATTCAAATGTTATATTCCTTATAAAATCTTCCCTATATTTTTCTCAATATCTTCCCTAATATCCTTCCAGTATAATTAAGGCATTTCTGCATCATTGTGAAGACAATATAGCTGGGCAATGGAAATGGAAAGATAATAGGTACGGCCATTGTACATGGAAAATACAATGGCATTTCTGCCAATTCTGAAGCAGAATAGCTAGAGTGCCATCGTTAGCTCCTCCTCTCATTGGAAGAATGTGAAATTTCTTATGGTTTTTTTTTTCTGGAGTCCAATATTCTTTCTACCATTGACAAGATGTCAATTCATTCTGATTTAGATGATGATGGTTTCAGAAGTGAGATATGTGATAAGGAGAATGAGAATTTTCTCTTTCTTCCATTCACAGATATGAGCCAGCCATCAGTGACTCTTGCCAGCACCTTACAGGTAAAAGGAAATGCTTTATCTGAGGAAGAAATTTGGTCTCTCTTGTTTCTGGCCACTGAACGCATCCTTGAGGATCTTAACAAGTGTAAGATGTTTATATTTTGTATTATGATATTTTTTTATTATCAAGTCAATAGCAGTTAAAAACATTTTTAAAAATGTGGTTCAGTGGAAAGTGCAATGAACTTGGAGTCAGATGGCTCTGCCATCTATTAGCCATGTGATTTTGGGAAAGTCAATCTCTTTGAGCTTCAGTTCACTCATCTCCAAAATGGGGATAATAATATTTTCACTACTATGCTCATGTGTATGTGAAAAGTCTTTGCAAACATAAAAGGCTCTGTAAATGTGAGATATTCTTATGCAGTGAGAGCCAGAATTACTTAATGATTAGAAGAGTTCAAATCTTACTTCTGATTCATACTAGCTGTATGATCAAGTCACTGGGAAAATCATTTAAGCCTTTCAGTGACTTAGACAATTCTTTATAAATTATTATAATAAAAGTCAAAACTGAAGGCTGGGAATTATAATGATCAATTTTGTCCCCAAAGAAGAAATATGAGGATAATTCACACCCTATTCCCTTCCTTACATAAACAGAAATTAGATTATGGATGTCAAAAATATATGGATATATATAATATCAAGGTTGATTAATGTCTTACTTTTATTGAGTACTTAAAAAATTTGTTATAAAGGCATGGCTTTCCTAAAAAAGGAAGAAGGATCCGCTTGTGTAAAACTATTTATAGCAGTTCTTTTTGTGGTGGCAAAGAATTTAAAATTGAGGGGATGCCTAAAAATTGGAGAATGACTGAACAATTTGTGGTATGTGAATGCAATGGAATACTATTCTACAAGAAATGATGAGGAGACAGATTTCAAAAAAACCGGGAAAGTCTTATATGAACTGATTATGAGTGAAGTGAACAGAACTAGGAGAACATTGTATATGGTAACATCAACATTGTGCAATGATCAACTATGATAAACTTAGTTCTTTTCAGTAAAGCAATGATCTAAAATAATTTCAATCCAGAGAAAAACTATGCAGATCAAAGCATGCTATTTTCACTTTTTTTCTTTTGATTTTTTCTTTTGTTTTGATTCTTCTTTTACAACATGGCTAATGTGGAAATGTTTAACATGATTCTACTTTTTGAGTCTCTATGCCCTGTCAAGGCTTTAGGCAAATAGTGGGGAATTAGTTCCATAGTGCTGGATTGTTGATATGTCCATTTTCTGTGACTCTAGCCAGCATCCTGCAAGTGCAAAAAGATTATAAACTACCCCCTGTCTAACTCACACCATTAGATATGTCTTTTAGGTTTTAATCCAGATAATCCTAGGGAGAACTTGATCAGTTCCCTATCAACTTTTGGGATCATCATATCTATTGAAGATGACAGCCTCTAAAAAGGTTCTGACTGCTTTTGTTCTGCTCTGCTATAAGTAGCCCCCAGGTAATATGGTTTAAGACTAAAATCCTGACCTGCTCTGAAGACTGAGCATCCTTTGTTCTTACACTTGGGTTTCAGGTTCCTCTAATTATGTAATTTGCCCCTGGTCAACTCTACTGCACACTGCAGGAAGCCTTTCCTTCCAGGACAATGTTTCCTTTATAGAAGCCACCCCCTTTAAGGCCCCAGAAATGCTTCAAGGACAGACTCCAAATCCACAACTTGAAATATCGAAGGTAAGACTTTTTATCCATGTTTCTAACCCTTCCCATGGAATATGGAATTTATGGGGTGAAATCCAAGCAGAAATGGCACAATCCAAACTCAATAACTTGTCATCTTTTGTTATGTGAACATGTTGGGTTGGCAATTTTTTCCTTTTTGAGTAGGATGGAGAAGTAGAAAAAGAAACTTTTTAGGAAAGGGAAATCATGGGGAGCTAGAGAATGGGGCTGGCCCTATGGGGTAGGATTTAAAAATTCTCATGTGCCCACAGGATGGCATGACAAATTAAAAAAGAGCTCTTTGCCCAGTTCAATCTCCTGTTTCTCAATCAATCCCAGACCTTGTATTCCTAAAGTCTAGACTTGAACCTTCTGGTTAATCCCCATAAGCTTGGTTGACTGTGGCTTTCTCCTGGCACATATTTCAGACATAGCTCCTCCTTCCGTCCCTTTTAGTTCAGAGATGTGTCCAGTCACTGAGCTCTGCTTACTGCCACAAAAATTTTCTTTTACCTTTTCCCCCTTCCTAACTTTTTCCTGTACCTGTGCAGAAATGTCCTGGATAAAACATCTTATCCATTCCCTGAAGTGGAAACATTTTATGTCCATACATGGAAACCAAGCAGCTACACCTTGCCATGAGTGAGAACTTTGGTATAGAAAAGGAAGGGAGAAAGAGATCAATTCAGTTATCAGAAGATCCCGATTTCTTTTTTGTCACGAGCCCCTTTGGCAATCTGATGAGGCCTATGGCACAGATTGAGGCCTCTTTCTCACAATAATGTTTTAGAAGAATGAAATAAATAGGATTACAAAGGAAATCAATTACACTGAAATGGTTATCAATGCATAAGTATGTGTATTATAAATATTCACATATGCAAATATACACATACATAGCACATATATGCACATATATGTATATACATATAATAGTGTATATGTATGTTCATGGATCTCAGATTTAGAATCTTTGCTCTAAATAAATACTAGTTTATAAGTACTCTATTACTGATTCAAGCTATTTTTTAAAATACAGAGATAAGATATGACCATCTTTAAAATCTTTATTTGTTTTATTTTTAATTTTTGAAATAAAACAAGCATTTCATAATATAGTATAACAGAAATAAAAAATGATTACACATGATGCTGCAAATCTTTAATGCATAACTTTCTATTCTTTTAAAATATAAATAAACATTCCCTTTAAATTCTTCTTTCATATGACCATCTTGAAGACTATGTAGCAAAAGTCTTATATTGATTATCATATGAAGAGCTGGGGCAACCTGTGCTTGGGGAAAACTGCATTCAGAGAACTTGGGTTATCCCTGCCTTATTTATGTACTTTTCTTACATGACTTTGAGCAAATCCCTTAACTTCCCTGACCTTTGGTTTCCTTATTCATAAACTGAGAAGATTGGATTAGATGGTCTCTGAGCTTCCTTCTATCCTAAACTGAAAGACAAGGTCCTATTTCCAAATGATCCATTGAAAATCATTCTTACCAGTCATTGGACTCTGCTGACTTTCTTGCTCCTGGGCATGTAGAAGTGCTACCTTCCCTTTGCCCCTCTTAAATTCTCTATGCATCTGCACAATCACTTGAAGTTGATTAGGACCAACTGTTTGCTTTTTATTTTTATAATCAATGACACTCATTGGCTTAGTGTCATTATTTTTTTTTCTTTATTTCCCTGGATCTCTTGCAGCCCTTCCATCATACTTGTGCTTTTGCCTTTTTATTGACATTTTTACCCAGAGAGAGCTGGTGGCACACATTTTCCCTGCAGCTCTCAGGGTTGCGGAAAACTTTTAAGACATGACTTTTCCTTGAGTCTGTAGCACTACTTTTTCAGCAGTACAAATATGCATAAATGTAAGAAATATGATATATGAAAATTTTAACTTTGGAGACAGTTAAATTAGGATCAATATTATCTTCGTACTAAAAAAAAAGTCCTGCCATAAAAAAATGATTCCTTTAATTAAATCTTGAAGATCCCTAGTGTGTTTAAATCTGTGCTTGTAAATCATTAATTACTTGGCAGGGAAGTTTAAGACTAAAGTACTCCAAGTTGGAATGGATCCTGGAGATTATATTATAACAATAACTAGCATTTATATGGCTCTTTAATGTTTATAAAGTGTTTTACATATGTTAACTCATTTCATCTTCACAAGAATTCTTGTAAAATGCTATTATCATCCCCATTTTATATATGAGCATATAACTGAGGAAAAGAGGAGTTCAATGACTTTCCCAGAGTCAAAGTTGCCAAGTGTTTGGGGTAGGATTTGATGTCTTCCTGACCCCAAGTACAGCTTTCTCTCTCCTTTGGAAAGAATAATTTACTTACATTGATATCATCAGATCTGTCTGGCATCAGTCATTTAAAAGAGCAGTGGAAAAGTGCTGGATGAGGACACATAATGAAGGAGAGAATGTTCTGTATCACTGAGTATGTTTTAGAGGACGTGACTACCTTTCAGAGCTGATACAGCTCAACCCTTGAACTCCCAGGCTGAAAAATGGTGCTTGTAATGCGAACGCTTTTGTTCAGTATCATCCTGAACCTAGGATTCAATTTGATTGCCCAGTGGATTTACTCAAGGACTGAGACATCTTGCCTCCAGAAAATTGGCAGAGCAGGGAGATTTTTGTAGTGACCTGTACAGAGTACAATATGCTTGGCTTTTTGCCATAATCAAGTCATTGTTACTTAAGCTTAAAGTGCAAACTGTGCTCCTTCCTAAAATGGAAGGTAGAGGGGAGTCACAAACAACTTGGAATGAAGTACTACTTTCATGGGCTTGCAGTGACTCAGTGCTTAAAGGGAACTAAAAAACTTGCCCCATCTCCCACCCCTTACCCTCTCCCCCTATAATTGATAAGCACTCATTCAGTATTTGGAAAAAAAGAACTCTGCAGACATAGAATCCACTGCCTCTAGAGGCATCTTATTCTCTCCATTTTTTATGGTTCTCATTTTTAGAAAGAATTTCCCAATTTTGTAAATTTGCCTCTTTGCAACTTCCATCTACTGCTTGTTCCTAGTTTTTTTCTCTGGGCTCAAGTAGATTATCTTTTTCCACTTGCACATATCAACCTTTCAAATACTTGAAGACATATCATCCCTCCTTCTGCCCCCTCCCTCCACCAAATTTCCCTTCTTCTGGCTACATTGTTCCTTCCAACAATCCTTACAGTCATGATTTTGAGGAATAGTCGCTGTCACTGTCCACTTCATCAGTGTTTTCTCTCACCCATAATACCTGGAAATGAATATCATATTCCCAATGTAGTCTGACCAAAGTAGACTACAATTTGACCATGGTCCCCCTCATTCTGGGTACTCTGCCTCTTCATACAGTCAGAAATCACACTCACTTTTTGGGCTGCCATATCACATCATTGACTTACACTGAGTTTACAATCTACTAAAATCCCTCAATCTTTCATTTTTTTTTCTCAGACCAACTGGCATTTAGCAATGCTTACATTGCCTTATACTTGTGAAGTTGATTTTTAATCTAAGTTTAAGATGTTTACAGTTATCCCTTTTGAATGTCATATTAATAGATTTAGCCAATTCTCCAAGCTTCCAGAATTTGGCTCTTGATCCTGTCATACAATGTGTTAGCTATTCTTTTTGGCTTTGTAACATCTGCAAGTTTAATAAGTGTGACATTTATGCCTGTACCCAAATCATTGGTAAAAATGCAATCAGTGCAAAAACAAACTCAGATCCCTGGGATCTGCCACTTGGGACAAGCTTTCAGGTTCACATTTACTCATTTGTAGTCTATCCTCCTAGAATGGTCACCCCTCAAAATGTTCATAAATTCAAAGATTGGTTCCCTAGATGATGGCTGTTATTTATAGGATTCTAAGTATACTCTGTGAATGGCTGCTACTAAAAAATTAATCACAAGTTCCTACCAGTATATTTTCCATTTACATAATTATCTCTTACCAAAAGCATTTACCAAAATGGAATAGTAAGAGCAGTAGCTCTAAAACATCTCTACTAATAAAATTATGGTGTACTTTTCAAAATCATACAGAGTCCATAAAAAAAGTGGGCTCAAGCTTATAACATTAATGTCATTGAGGCAAAAATATGCATTTGGCAATGTAATTCACAAAAGTAATACTGGATTATATTTAAGTCCTTTTTCCTCCTTATATGCAGTGTTCTCTTCGGCTCTACTCTGAACTTCCAAAGCTTGCTCTCTCTTGAGTCCATAGCTGGCTGTCTTCTCTGCTGTTAGAGGTTTTATTCCTAGAGGCAGTTCTTAGCCGTAAGTGATTATTCCTCTGTATCCATGTCTTTCTGGAGGATATGTCTCCATTCCATCAGTTGTGAGTTGAATAGAGGCAATATGGAGTAGGAGATAAGAATACTGAACTTAGAGCCTAGAAGATGGTTTAAGTCAATCCTTGGACACTTAATATCTGTATGAGTCTGAGTAAGTTCCTTATTCTCTCTGAATCACAGTTTCTTCATCTGTAGAATGAAATCAGACCCACTGGCCTCTAAGACCTTTTTGACCCTGTAACTTTATGAACTCTTTTAAGCTGGCTCCAACTGTTAGAGGGGATGTTTCCTTCTGGCAAAATAGCACTTTTCCCTGATACCATGGCAAGGCAAAGAGCTGGATTCTTCTCCTATTGCTGTCTCTTTAACCATTGTCAACTTTCAAACTGACTGTTTCCTGGGCTTAGTTATTTAAAATCCTCAGGGGGCATAGCTAGTTTTCAGCTCAGCCAAACAGACATTGTTCTTTCTGACTCAATAAAAGAGTAATCATGTTAATATATTAATGCCACCAGTAATTAGCTGCATCAAGTGAGATGAAGGATGGTGGTGATGGCAAATCACATTTCCCTTTCCTAATATATCCATGACTACTCTTTAGGTCTGACCTTTCAATCAGAATGGAATACATCTAATTGTAATGATCTAGTTCACCTTGCTCATCTCTTCCACATGACTTGTTTGAGCAACTTTGCCAAATTTTTATTAACATACCAGTAGACTATAGCTATAACATTTCCCTTTAGTAAAGAAATGTCACAAAAAGAAATAAAATGAGTTCTATTCTTGGGGAAACCAAGCTGATGCTTTGTGATTGCCGTTTCCCTTTCTAGTTGTTTACCAGCCATCTCTTTAATGATTTGTAGTAGAATTCATTCAAACCAGGTTGAAAACCAGGTCACTGGCCTGTACCTTGCAGAGTATTGTCTTCCCTCCTTGGAAAATTGGTACCCTTTGTCCTCCCCCAATTTTACATGCCTCACCTGTTTTTCATGATCTTTCAAATATTTTTTGACAGTAATTTAAAAATCACATATGTCTTTTCTCTTAGTACCTGAAGATAGAGCTCATCTGGGCTAGATGACTTGAATTCCTTCCTTCCTTCCTTCCTTCCTTCCTTCCTTCCTTCCTTCCTTCCTTCCTTCCTTCCTTCCTTCCTTCCTCCCTTCTTTCCTCTCTTTCTTCCTTCTGGATGTGGTTTGAATTTAGAGGTCCTCTGATGTATCAATGATGTACCAGTACTGCTATATTGTGATTCTGTAATCGACCATACAGAGTAGTCAGGAAAATCTGGGTTCAAATATCACTCCCAAAACTCCTATCCAATCATGCATAAATCATTTTATCTTTCTCAAAGATTCATTTCTGAAAATGTCTAATAATAACACCCTTAGTACCAACCTCATAGGGTGGTTGTGAAGTTAGAGTGAGATGATAGATGCTAACTTTGCAAACTTGACAATACTATTTAAATGTTATCTATTATTGTTGTCATTCTATTTTGCCTCTCCTGTTCTCCTCTCATTGAATTTAATTCCTAGAAAGTGGGACTTTAACTCCTATTAATTTTAGTGTCTTCTCACTGGCAATTATTTCCTATTTATATTGTGTATAGCTTGCCATGTATAAATTTCCCAAAATAGATTGCAAGTTGTTTGAGGATTGTCTTTTGCCTCTTTTTGTAGCCCCACTGCTTAGCACAGTGCCTGGCACATATGAGGTACTTAATAAATGTTGATTGATCTTAAAATCAAACATCTTGTCAACTGTTTATTAATACCCCAGCCTATAGTGCTTTCAAATGAAGTTTTCTCCATTGTGTTCCAAATGGAGCTGCCATGTGGTACAACTATGTCAGAATTCTGATCATCTGTCTCTTTTTCCAACAGGTGCATGTTTATTCCTTAGGAATGACTCTGTACTGGTCAGCAGAATTTCGTGTTCCTCCAAACCAGGTCTGCAATCATAGTGATAACAATCCTGCTAAGGGTCTTTTTTTTGCCAGTGCATTTGTTTGCATTGATTGAAAGTGCCTCGTGAGAGGAAAGAGCTGTCTAAAGCATTTTTCTAAGCTGAAAATACAGCTTCATAGCAAACACCCTAACAAATATGAAGTGACAAGCATGGTATTGAGCCCTCTTTCATGGGATCATTCAATAGTGTCATTATGACCTGAGATAAAAATTCAGGGCTGATGCTCTTCAGCAAGAGAGACTTGTGCTGATGAAATTTGGAAAATAGATTTTTGACTTGGGTAAGTAGGAGTCAAAGTCTTATCTTTGGTCTTAATTTGAAGGCTTTACTCTATTCTTCTGTGCATCTCCAAAGATTTCAGAGATCTATTAGTAAGTAATGAAGATCATGAAATGTCAAAGATCCTTAAAAAAAAAGTTTATGTGTTTGAATACACACTTTATTTGTGTCTTAGGATTCTTCTTCCTTTAAGGTTCAACTCAGTGCCACTTCCATGAAGTTTTTTCTGATTCCCTTCAGATGTTAGTGATCTTCCCCATCTCTATTTTCCTTGTAGATTATTGGTTTACATGTTGTGTCCTGCCATCTTCTTTTGTAAAATTGTAGATTCACTGAGGACAGGAACTCTTTTCATCAGTGTCTTTATAGAATCCCTCATTTTATTCAAGATATACTCAAACACCACTTCTACAAGAAACATTTTCTTATGAACCAACTACTAGCTCCCTTCTTCCTTAGCTTGTATATAACTACTTGGAACCCAATTTGTATTTATTTTGTATATATGTACATATTTTCTCCTCTCCCCATCTCCACTTATATTCCTTAAAATATAAGGTCTTAGAAGGGAAAGACTCTAATTTTGTCTTTGTATCTTTAGTATAGTTCCTGGTACATAGTAGTTCCTTAATCAAAGTTTGATCCATTGATTGTCATCCCCAGTATGAAGCACAATGCTTTATATCTAGTTGTAGTTTAATAAATGTCTGTTTAATTGAATTATATAAACGATGCTGTGAAGTTTCTAAAAGCTCAGTAGATATTTTATGGTTTTAATAAATTAATAGATGTGTTTATGAAATTTTTGCCATTAATTTTTTCCATTCCCAATTGATTTTATATGATAAGGTTCAGATGATGCTACAATCATATATATATGGCCTAATAAATGATTTGTTAATTATCTGGTCAATGTGGGCAACCAATACTAAAATTTCAGGATATTGGAAGATTTTAGTGACTTTGTGTACTGGTTTTCCTTGTCTACTGTGCCCCATATAATTAAGTCTGATTATGCCTATCTCCATAAGTCTTTCCTGGGAGGAACAAAGTGACAAGAAATTCCTTAAAAGGAGATATTTATGCACCTTTCAAAAGGCAAAAAGTTCCTTCATTTTTATTAGAAATAAGAAATAACAGAGACAATAAAAGCATTCTTTTTATGGGAGAAAGAGCCAGCTATTGTCAATACACAGGGAAGTGAATTAGCCTTGTAGTATTCACCATTTTATTAAGTCACAGCACAGTAGTAAAAATGGAAGTGATGACTCTTTGAACTCCAATTGTGTTGTTATTAGATTTAAATGCAATGATAGGCAATTTACATGCTTTGGAGGCCAATATAATTCTGTATCTCTTTTAGAATATTTTAAAAAGTTTACTATTACATCTTGATTTTGCCTAAAAATCACTCCTTCATGATTTCCCCCTGCTAAGACATGTCTAATATTCACTCTTTTAAAAAAAATCTTTCATTTAAACAAAACTGATTGATAGACGAAATTTGACTGTCGGTTCTATTTTGCATCCAAAGTTCACCATTTTTCTACCAAGAGGAAGGAAATGTTTTCTAACTAATCAGTCATCTGGAACCAATTCCAAAATAGTTTTTACATACACACAGAGTATGTGAAATTGGCTTAGCTATTTGGAGATTCAATGCTGAGAAATGATTAATCTAATGTGGATGTCAAGAAGGTTGGAAAATCCAGATTGCCTTCTGTCTGCTGGTTTCAGTTATCTTAATGAGTGAATTAAATTAACCATTCTGTATGGTGTGCCCTACTAGGAAATCTATTGAGTTTTATTGATAAATGCTTCAGTAATTGACCAGAATCAGGGATTTAAATGCTAACTTACTATTGGGAAGGAGCAAGGAGCCTTATTAATAGAAGATTTGATTATTGTTTTGTGTGTTACTTTATACAAAACACTAGAGTACAAGGTAATAGAGGCACCTTTTAAAGCTTGTTCACTGTGTAGGATGCTTCTTTCAGAGGAAAATTCCTGCTCTCTGATAAGATACTCAGAAGGGAGCTTGGAATGTAATTTAAATGGTAATATAGAGGTGGAATTCTCAGTGGAGAGTTTTGCTTCCATCTTTTTGCCTGATCACAAAGATCTGGGGAACCACTTCTAGAGTCTTAATGTTTCCTGGCTCTGGATGATGATACTATCCAGAAGCATGTCAGAAGGCACATCTGCAAACATTTCTTTATGTTTATTTCAGTACTTTTTAATGTAGCCTGAAATCTGTGCTGTTGATTTCTTTTGTAGTCCAGGCAAAGTCTTTTTTGTCCTTGGTGCGTGAAGGGCATTCCAGATTAAAAAGCAATATATCCAAAGCAATTGATGTTTGAGAGACTTCCTAGACTCTGGATTTTTAGTCATGCATCTTGCTTCCCTTCTCAAATTAACTGAGAAGAGTACTGTATCGGCTCTCATCTAAATAAGAGAATTAATTCTTGTTAGCCTCTTTGCTATATACCTTTGATAAAGTGTTTAGTTCAATAATATGGCATTTTTCCTTTAGCCTCTTCATCTGAGTGAGCCATTGCTTTCCATTTTGGTAATGATGTGTGAAGATCTGCCTCAGAAACGTGCTTCCCTTCCATTCATCTTGGAGGCTTGCCGTGTCCATCAGAAAGAAGTGATTGCGTCTTCAGCATACTTACACATAAAGAGATTGGTCAACCTTGTTGTGGGAAGCATTACAGAGGTTTGTATTCAGACTCGGGAAAACTCTCATTTCTGGATTGTCAATCATCACTGGATCTTTGGAAGATACTCATTTATACAAAGGAGGATATTTAATAAAATGACAACCCCTGACAATAGAATGTTAGAGTAGGAAAGGGCTTCTGAGATTATATAATACAATTCCTCATTTGACAGATGAGGCTCAGAGGGAGAAGTGTTCCATCTATGATCATACAGTAAATTAGTGTCAAAAACATTACTTTAGCATGAAGTCTCTAGTCCTAAATCTCTGCTGGCTTAATATTGTTAAATAATGACTTGGAAAAAGGCAGCGATGAAATGCTTAGCAAATTTTTAGATGATACAAACTTGGGAAGGGAAGCTAACATTTTGGATGCCAATTCACAATCCAAAATGATCTTGACAGTGTGAAAAGTTGATTTTAAAAAGATAAAATTTAATAGGGATAAATGAAACAGCTTATATTTAGGTTGAAAACCCCCACAACTTCACAAATACATGATGGGAAGGTGTGGATAGTCAGCAGTTCAACTGAAAAAGATTGGAGGGGTTTACTGGAATTCTCTGAAAATGCATCAACAATGTGTTGTGGTAGCTGAAAAAGCACAAGCTGGATTTCAGCAGTATTAAAAGAGGCAGAGTACTGAGACTAGGGAGGTGATGGTCCCATTGTCAGACTGGGTCTAGAGGATCTTGTGTGGTTTTGAGTGCCACATTTTAGTGAGGGCATTGATAAAGCTAAATTGTGTGGAAAAGAGGGTTTCCCAAGGGATGAAAGTACTGTGGATCTTGTCATATGGGAACCTGTTGAGGGATATAGGGATGCTTGGCCTCTGGAAGGTAAATTTGAGTGGGGACAATGATTTTTGTCTTCATTCAGTTGAAGGAGTGAAAAAGGGATCATCTTGTTTTGCTTGACTCTAGAGGGGAGAGATCAAAGAACAACTGGTAGAAATTACAAAAAGACAGGTTTAGATTGTATGTGAGGGAAAACTTTCTAACAGTTAGAGGAACCCAAAGTAGAATGGGTTACCTCACAAGGAAGTATGGTCCCTCTCTTCTTCAAACAAAGGATTGATATGGAAGAGAGAGTTCTTGTTTGGCAATGCATTAGTTTGGATGAACTCTGAGGTCCTTTCCAAGCCTTGGCTAATCCTTATGTTCTTAACTCCTGATTTCATTCATTTTTCTTAATTCCATTTTGATTCTCTATTTACTTCTCTATTAGCACAGTTTTTTTTTAAGTTTTACATACACAAAACATATAAAGACCTGGGAAAGGATCTGGGTTCAAATCCAAACTAAGATATTCTATATGTGACCCTTGGCAGGTCATCTTGGTGTACTTATCCTACAGATTACTCATCGGTAAAAGAATGATACTAGTCTCAATAACCAGAAATGTCCTTTCTGGCTTCAAATATTTGATTCTAGAATCTTTTGTTTTCACATTTAAATGTGTTCCAGTTGCTTGCCTCCTCTTCCCACTGTACCTATTAATTTCTTCAATGCACCTAGAAAAACATTTTGGCAAAATCAACCTATGTGGCAATTGTTTCTGATGATGTAATCCTATTTTCCACATCCACAGTCCCCTACCTCTTTTCTGAGAGGAAGGAGGCACAGCACAGTTTTTTTTTTTTTTACCAGAGGCTTTTAAATATTGCAGTTCTTATTTCCACAGTACTTAATTCTCTATCAAAGAGAAAAAATACTTCACTCTCTACTGAAATGATTTTACTTCTGGGATTGAATTTATCTATTGGTTAATATTTACACAGCAGTACTTGTGGATTAGAAGAAGTAGAGTTTATTAAATTTAGTAGCTGCTTTCTGTAGTGGCAATGAAGTATAGCCTGGATCAAAAGAAAAGGAAAGCTTGGGATGTGCCGTGATGCTCATTGGACTCCCCTGTTGCACTCTCAGTACTCAATACTCCCTTAGACTCAGATTCAGCATTATGTGAATTAGAATTGTCCAGGATCTGAGGATTCAAGATTTAGAACTGGAAGAATCACTAGAAGTCATCAGACTCAACCCCTTAATTTTGAAGATGAGCAAGCTAAGGTTGAGGGATGGTAAGAGTTGGTTACACATCTAGTAAGTGATGGAGATGGGGTTCAAAGGGTTCTTTCTGGCTCCAAATCCAACCCTCTCTTCACCACACACCATGATGTGCCTCACACACATTATATGCATCATTTAAAAATTTCTAAATGACCATCATTACTTAGTATACTCATAGGACCTCTTAAACTCATTCTCTGAGGGCTAACAAACAGCTAAGATTTTCCTTGAGAACAAAGAGAGTCTCTCCATCTATTTCTCAATATTTCAGGAAGAATGGCTCTACAGAAAAACAGCTCTCCTTCCTCACTTATGCCTCTTGGATCTTCTGGCTCCATTAAAGACTTAGCCCCCTTCTCCATAAAGTCTCCACTGATTCCACCCCCTCGTTAGTGTCCCATCTCACTGAAAGCTTATGGATCTCTTCTAAATGCATGAAATAAAATACATAGAAGTACAAAGGAAACAATACACTCTTTTACTACCTTCTCAAAATGAGGTTCTCAGATTTCACTCTCCTCAGAGATACATAATTCTGGTAAATTTAGTCTCCACTGTTCTAGGGTACCATACCACTAATTCACTACCAGAATTTTTACTTTCTAAAAATCAGAGATTAAGAAGTATTGGCTCCAGAGTAATGAGACCTGGGTTCAAATCCTTCTCAGCCCTTGGTGGTCTTGGTCTGTAGGTCTCAGTTTTCTTACTTGTTAAGTAAGATAAGGAAATTGGACTTGATGGTCTCAAAAGTTCCTTCCTGCTCTCTATATATCTTATGACCCCATGACTTATGATGAAAAACTGTGTATCAAAGAATGTCCCTAACTTTTTGAAGGAGGGCAGCTATTATACTCTCATCCATTGTATAGGTTCTTGGTGCCATTTGTTGAGACAAACTCATAGAACCACAAAATTATGGAGTTCTAGAACTGGAAAGTATCTTAGAAGTCATCAAGTCCAACCTGGATCCAATTTGCAAACTGACCTGTATCTATAAATGACCCCCTGAAGATATGTATTTATGTTTTTTTTTTCCTATCAACAAAGTGACATTGATTTTTCTGCATTATTTGTAGGAAATGGAAATAGAAGAACAATGGGCATAGTGGGAAAATGGTTGGATTTGAAGCCAGAGATGTGGGTTTGTAGTCTAGCTCTGCTACTTATTGACTGTGTTAACTTGGATGAATCACTTAACCTTTCCAGAAATGAGGGTCTAATCTAGTTTCTTCTGAGTTGGAGGGACCTTGAGTCTGAGCCAGTGTGGAAATTCCTAAATTCTTTTCTTCCATTCACTTACATCATCTGGGAACTTGGCTGTGGCTGACCCCATAGTAATTCTCAAGGATTAGAGAATCTGCAGTGGTAACTGAGAAGCATGAAGAAAAATTTTTGTGAACTCTTGCTGTCCCCTCCCCCTTAATTTCTTACTCCTTCCTGACCCTAAAAGGGAGGAAGTAGATTCCTTAATTGAAATAAAGTAATTTAAAATCATTGAGTGTATTGGTTTGACCCACGATGGATAGCTCTATAACCTGTGGCATTTTATTTATGGAACTGTAAAATATACTTTGATTTTCTTGAATCTCTGCTCACTCATCATTCAAGTTTATTTCATTTTAGACTAGAAATAAAGACTATAACATATGGAACTCACTGGACTCTCCATCAATTATTTAATCTGTTTCTAATAAGTCAAACTAAGTATCAAGAACCAAGAGGCAAGGTTGATTACAAATGTAATTCCTCTTCTATAAGGAATACATTAGTGATAATTATCCAGAAGACTTGTGTATTTTTAAACCATTTTGGTTTAAGAAGTCAGGCAAGCAAACTTTGCTAAAGGCATTAATTGTTCTGCCCTTAATGCAAGGAACAGAGAAACTTACACAAATTTAGTTTGACAGCTCAGGCTATAGTCTCTGGACTGTGAACATTAATTTGCAATGCAATTGATCCTAGATGGAGCATATTGTTGTTGAAGAAAGCAAATTTGTGCAAGAAAATGGAAATTTCATGATAAGGAGGAGACTATATCAAAAACAAAATGAACTCTTACAGCTCTCCACCCAGAAGACCCTGGAGCCAGGTATGTTTTTGGAGCATTTTTACATCAAAATATTATATTGCTTCTATTTCCATTTCCTACAAATAATGCAGAAAAATCAATGTCATTTTTTTTTGTTAGGAAAGAAACACATAAATGCATGTGTATATCTGTAGGGTCATTTATAGATGCAGGCTAGTTTGCAGATTGGCTGACCTTTCCAACAATAGATTGAGAAATAGGATTTTCTCAAGCACTGAGAAAAGCTGGATTCAGAGCAATATATTAACTTAAAATGTTTTTTTTAAATTTAAAAAACCAAGTACAAAACAAGTTGATTTTAGGCTGGTCACCTTCTCTTCACTTATTCTACATTTCTGACAAATTTACCTTTTATCTACTGCTTGTACTTTATATCCCCCACTCTGTGACTATTTTCTCTGTCTGCAATGCTCTTCTTTTTCTGTGCTTCTTAGATTCCCTAACTCCATTAAACACTCAGTCCTTGGGTCACCTCCTACATGAGCCCTTTATTGATTCCATCTCCTTGTCACTACCCTATCTCACTGAAATTCCTTTGTAATTATTTCTTGTGAACCTTGCACTTTTCTGCATATGTGCTACTTTTCCCTAGAGAAGGGGTTCTTAATCTTTATTATCTAATGGAATCCTTTGGCTCTCTGTTGTAATTTGTGGACCCCTTCTCAGAGTAATGTTTTTAAATGCAAAAAATAAAACATATAGGAATACAAATGAAACCAATTATATTGAAATACAACTATTACAATAGTCATGGACCATGGTTAAGAACCTCTACAGGCAGTTAGGTGATGCAGTGGGTAGAGCAACAGCCCTGAAGTCAGGAGGACCTGAGATCAAATCTGGCTTCAGACACTTAACACTTCCTAGCTGTGTGACCCTGAGCAAGTCACTTAACCCCAATTGCCTCAGGGAAAAAAAGGAAGAACCTCTGGATATGATATGTGTGGGATATGATTTCCTTAAAGGAAGGGGATTTTTCTCCCTTTAAAGTACCTAGTTGCTACTTTATAAATGTTTGTGGAAAGAAGAAAGGGAGGGAGGAAAAAAGGAAGAAAGGAAGGAAAGAAGGAAGAAAGGAAGCAAAGGCTTACTTTTATATGAACAATGAATAACTCAGAATTCTGTAGATTCACAGTTGTAGGCCCTGTAGCTGATTAAGATGCTTCCTAGTTTTAGCTGAAATTTTTCAGGTAAGAGGGCAGCTAGGCAGCATGATGGATAAATTGCCACTCCTGGGACTCATAAGGACCTGTATTCAAATCCAGCTTCACACATTTACTAGCTGTGTGACCCTGGGAAAGCCATTTTAAACGCTATTTGCTTCAATCCCTCTTCTATAAAATGAGCTGGAGAAGAAAATGACAAACCATTCCAGTATCTTTGCCAAGAAAACCCCAAGTGGGGTCATGAAGAGTCAGACACAACTGAAAAATGACTGAATAACAATAATTTTTCTGATATTATGACAGATTAAAAAATTACCTAGGGATCAATCTTTCAGTGAAGATTTCCAAACTTTGCCAGATTGATCCTCAGACAACAGTTATATGATCATTATCAGCTTACAGCTTTTTCAAGTTGGTAGGATCTTCTAGAGTTTTCAGTTATCTGGCATAGTCTGTAAAAACCCAGTTACTTCCATGTCACAAGGATACACAGGAAGAAGATCAATGAGTTAAAAAGAGATATAAATTCATAGTTTTTTTGCAGCCAGAAGTAGTGGCTATTTTACTGATTTAAAATTTTTTAAACTCAATACATTTCAACTTAATAAAATTATTTTTAAAAATTACCTTTACAATCTTTTTGGTTTTGGCAAAGTTTCTTTTGGCCCAGGAGTAGTTCTCTAGCTTTTTTCCTTCCCACCCCCTTTTACTCCTTTTCCATTTCTTTTCTCTTCCTTACACAATCTTAGAAAAATGACAACCATATGTGATGTACCAATGTTTTAAGGTAGATCCAATTTACATTTTATAATCTGTCCAAACTTATACTGGTTTCATTTTGTTGGGAAAAGTCTCAGGACAGTTTCCTCTACTGCTGAGGCAAAAGGAATGTTTCAAAAATTTTAGGATAATGAAGGACTATACTTTTATATACTAGTTGATGACATAGAATCCTTCTGACTGATGAAATACTGTCAGTCAATAGAGAATAGCAGACATCTTTCAGGGGATTGCAATGACCCAATTTATGTTTCTGAGACAACATCCTTGATTCTACCTGGTAGGGTATGCATGAATGGTAAGTTCAGAAACTGGACTAAGTGTGAACAAGGATCATGGCTCTGAATTGTTATTCTTTGAAAGGAGAGCTTACTTGATTCACTGATGAATAGAAACATCATTCACCCCAAACCATTAACACAAAATAGTGAATAGACCTCAAATTCCTGAGAAAAACAGCAGGCGATGAAGGTAATCTTTCAGAAATGGATATAAAATGCTAGATAAATGTGAGTTATTATTATTATTACCTGTTAGCTCCACACATTCAGCAGAGATTCAAACACCAGGGGGGGAAATCAGTTCTGGGAAGTCAGGAGATAGGATTATTTATTCCCTTAACACAATTTGGAGCATTAGCAGTACCCCCTAGATACTGGAGAGAACCTGGGCTGATTCATATAGCTGGTAGGGTTTCTGGGACCTCTGCCTCCTACCTCCCATCTCCTTTAAATCAAGACCTATTCACAATTCACTTTATGCAGGCAGCCTTCTCAGGCTACATGAATGAGATGAGATCTTATACTTCCTTTAACTTTCTGTCCAGTTGTGCTTAAATATCAATCAGATTTAACAAATGTACTTTGTTTTCCATTTTAGAACCAAGTAGAAGAGACAGAAAAATGAATCGGAAATAAAAACAAAAACATAAAGAAAACATCAAAAGGGGGAGGGTCAATATTTTTCCAGTATGTTGATGTTGATAATCACATGCCTTTTATCTGTCCCCTTTCACTCATGTGGCCATCACTCTAGTTCAGCCTCTCATCCCCTGTTGCCTGGATTATTATGATATCTTACTCTCTTTTTCTCTTCCTCCTATTTCTTCTTCTTTTCCTCCTCCTTCCTCTTTTGTTTCTTCTTATTTCTCATTTTTTCCCTTCTCTCTATTTCCAGTCTCTCCTCTCTCTAATTCATCTTCCACATGTTTGCCAAAACCTATTTGCAGTTTTGATCATATTATTCCCTTACTCTAAAATCTTTAGTGGCTCCTTAGCATATCTAGGATAAATATAAATTCCTTTGTTTGACATTTAAAGCCCTTCACATTTGGGTTTTAGCTTATTCTACAAGGTACTTCATATTATAGCTAAGTGATGCAATGGCAGAGCACGGGGTGTGGAGTCAAGGAGACCTAAATTCAAATCTACTCTCAGACCCTTTCTGTATCACCCTGTGTGAGTCATTTAACCTTTGCCTCATTTTTTCATCTGTAAAATGGAAATAATAATTGCACTTTCCTCTTGAGGACAAAATGAAATAATATTTATAGTGTTTTATAAACATTGAAATGCTATATACCTATTTTATTATTGTTATTATTATTATTTTTTACATGTTCTTCATTCCAACCAAATTAATCTATTGGGCATTTCTTGAATTCAGCATTCCATTTCCCACCTCTGTGCTTTCATAATGGCTTTCTCCCAAGGCTATGACACATAAACACTTCCCATTAGCACCCTTAACTTCCTTCAAGACTCTTCATCATATATGTCCAAGAGACAAGGAATAAATCACAAACATGTCTGTAAGGGGCTAAACATACTTAAAAGATGTCATATTGTCCTTTATTGTTCTTTATTTCATGTGTTTATATCTTTTGTACCAAAATAGCCTGTAAGCTCTTTGAGGGTGAAGACCATACTTTCTAGTCAAGTCCATGAGTTGATAAACAGTTCTGTATTGTATTAAGTACTCTCAAGCGCTCTGGAGAAAGAAATGACAAACCATTCCAAAATCTTTGCCAAGAAAATTCAAAATAGGGTCATGAAGAGTCAGACATGACTGAAAAATGACCAAATGACTAAGAATTGGGAATATGAAAACAAGAAAAGAAGACAATCTTTGTTCTCAAGGAACTTATATTCTAATTGAGAAAGACTACACATAAAAGGAAACTGAGAGGAAGGAAGAGAAAAATGGTACTTATGGTGATATGGTAGAGAAAGAAATTTAGAGTGTGAGAAACAGATCTCTGAGAAAAATGGAGAGGATGTGTTGTCTAGGCACTTTCTTTAAAATGGAGGTTGCAGAAGAAACTGACCTTACATCAATTAGGTATCCCTCATAGTTGCAAGTATTGTAAATCCACAACAGGTGTATAAGAAAATCACTAAATTGTTGGTTGATATTAAACAATTATAGTTTTCACTTTTTTGTCCACCAAGAGGACTTATTCTAAACTATCTTGAGCAAAGAAAGGTCCATTATATTTTAAAGAAAACAAATGTATAATTTTAGAATTGGGAGGCAACTTAGAGGTTACCTAATTCAACTTTTTATCCAGTATAAAAATTCCCTCTACAATTAAACTTCTGTTGGAACATTTTAAGTGCTGGGTGAATTCAATACCTAACGAGGCAGTCTGTTCCATTGTTAATTAGTTCTAATTGACAGAAAGTTCAAATTTTCATTGAGCTGAATTGTGACTTCCATGCATTGGTTCCTTAGTTAATTCATTTCAGTAATCAAAGGTTTCAGAAATTCACCCATGTTTTTTTGACTCATCAAAAAAATTAGGAAGTTAAACATTTTGGTACCTTATTTCCAGATAATTTCATTTTTTTTCTTGAAGAATTCTTCCCTTAGGGACAGCTGGGTGGCACAGTGGATAGAGCACCAGCCTCGAAATCAGGAGGACCTGAGTTCAAATCTAGTATTAACACTTAACACTTCCTAGCTGTATGACCCTGGGCAAGTCACTTAACCCCAATTGCCTCAATTAAAAAAAAAAAGAATTCTTGCCTTCTTTAAAGTCCCTCCCCCCAAAAAACAAAACAAAACAAAACACTTCTAGTTATAGAACTTTTCTGGCCTTACTCCACCCTTTGAGAAAGCTTTCTTTAAAAAGGGCAATATTGAGAAGCCCATAATCATTTCAAAGAGACCTCTTCATCCCTGGACCATCTCCAAATCTAGGAAAGATAGAGGACATTTCAGGGAAGGGGGAAGAAGGTCTTCTTTGGAGCTCTGCTAGAAATAATATTCTTAATTTTTTTGTGTGTTGCACACTTCTTTGACATGGGTGAAGCCCATGTATCTTACCTCAGGATAATGTTTTAAAAAATACTTAAAGCAAATAATGCAGGATTACAAAGACAACCAATGCATTGAAATACCGTTTTTAAATGATTAAAAAACCCAAACAAGTTCATTGACCCCAGGCTAATCCTTGTTAAACAGGTTCAAATTGTTCTGAAGAGTTTCTGTGATCCAACAACCTTAGGATTAACTTTCACAAGTCTATGGTGTATTCCAAGCCAATCTGTGGCTTTTTCTTGGTCAAGAAAATGTCATGTATTCATACATTCAAATTTCCTATTTCATGCCAAATGAGAAATTGATAGGAAATGTCTCTGCCTCCTAATCTTTACTGTTTTGCTGGTTTCAGAGAGAGATACACAACGATTAAGTGCATGGGGATCCCAGCTGAATGCTTCAGCACCCAGCAGCTCCAAATTCTTTCATTCTGGGTAAGCTATCAAGTGAACAAAACTCTGAGCTTTCTGTCTTAGATGATTATGATTATCACAAAGCAGAGCATCAACCCCAAATCTACGACCTATTGTGAAATGAAGAGCTGACAATGTCTAATTCACTTGGATGAACCTGAATTATAGAACTTGAAAGTTTGGAAGGGACCTTGACATCCAACTAATCCAACTCATATTTGAAAAAAAGACTCTCCACTACAACAAAGGTCTACCTTACAACACAATTCATACTATTTTGTGGCATTTTGACTATGTATTTGACTACATTTTTTATCAACATTATAACCAAATTGGTCTGTTGATTATTTTTTATCTGTTTACGCTTGATTCTGCCATCTAAGGCCAAACAGGACACATTTAATGTCTCTTCCCTACAACACAGCCTTTCAGGCCCTTGAAGACAGCTATCATGAATCTTTTCCAGGCTAAATATCTCCACTTTCTTTGACTGATTTTCCTATGACATAGATTAAGGATCCTTCATCATCTTGGTTGACTTTTTTTGGATGTTCTCTAGCTTATTAATGTCTTTATTAAATTAAGATGTCTAGACAGCATTACATTTTTTTTCTTGTAATTGCATTAATCTAGGATCTTTAGATGTGTCAAGTGGCACAGTATGTATAATCTAAGACATTCAGGATAGTTTCTGTTATCCTTTTGAGAATAAAGTTCAAACTCAATGTAACTAGAAAATCTGAGGCAAGATAATTGCTTCAGATGATAAAACAGGTGTGTGTGTGTGTGTGTGTATGTATGTGTAAAAATTGTTTTCTTAATTCTTGCTTGTAGTATATTTTACTCATGTTGTAATATTTATCTTTGACTTTTTAGATTAAAGTTAGTTACAGTTCTTGCTTATTGCAATTAACATTTGAATAATTTTGTCTTCTCATCTTCCCAGCAGGATTTTTCATCTTCATAGCCCATGAATAGAACTTTATTTATTTCTACTCTAATTGCTAGCATCAAGAACTAACCATAGGGAACCTCCTAAATTGTTTGATACTTCCCTGATATTTGCTCTCCCTTTACCAGTGAGCTGAGTTTCTACTATGCATATAATCAATAACCACATAACCTCTTCTACAGTCAATAACTTGTGGTCTTGGATACTTTCAAGTTTGAAGATTGTTAAGGAAGGACCTCTAATCTTAGTAGTTTCTTAACCACAAATGAATGGTTTTCTAACTCTGATATCTTGTTCCTAGATTGGCTAGTATGATTATGGATGAAATTCCCCCAGGAATTCAACAAGATAGCAGACTCAGCTTAGGATCTGCCTGCTTTGTGGCTCCTAGGAGATCCTCCTCAGTGGCCTCTTCCCAGAGATGTTTATTGCCAAAGAAGGAAAGGGTAATGTTATAATAATTAATATATGTACCTGAGGAAGAATTCCAAACAAGGAGGAGAAGTTGTGGGATGACTAGTTCAGTTAGTCAAAGAGAGAACAAAGTTTCTCTCACTGAGCTTGACCAACAGTAATGGAAAGACATACATATTTTTCCATGCTTTTAATGACAGGATAGGTGGGCAATGGCATTAAAGCCCATTTCTCTAAAATGAGCCTTCTCTGTTTCTTTGTCTGAGGCTATCCCATCATTCATGATTTACTTGCTTTGACTTACCTCTATTCATTTAGATCCTTGCTGGCTGTGAAATTAGAATTTATGGGTTTCCATGTTTTTGCTACAAAAAGCATAGAATCATGGAAAGTCAGATCTAGAAGTGACTTTGAAATTAATCTGGTTCAACCCCTTATTTTATAGTAAAAAAAATTAAGGGATAAATTAGGGAAGTGACTTGTTAAAAACTATGAAGTGAATAAGCAGCAAAGTCCAGATTAGAATTCTGCCTACAACACCATGAAAAGTCTGGGGATAAGCAACAGTCAGTTACCCAGAAGCAAAGCAGCTTTATGAAGCAGATAAAGTATTGAATTTGAAGTCAGGAAGACTTGAGTTTGAATCCAGTCTTGACACATATAGGCTATGTCACCTAGGATAAGGCATTTCTCCTCTCAGAGTCTCAGTTTTTTCATCTATAAAATGAAGATGACTATTATTTCAGAAGGTAGTTTTGAGGCTTAAGTGAGAACATGCAAAATGCTTTGCAAAGCATAAACCAGAGATTTCAAATAGGTAGTTTGCTAGCTGCATGAAGTCCATAACATTCCTGACTACATACCAAACTAGATGAAAATGTTGGAAATTATTCAATAAAAAATAAAAATACAATAAAATATAGACAATCTTAGATTTTACAACAAAGTCAGTATGTGACTCAGAGGGATCTTTATGTACAAATTTGAGTTTGTACATAAATGGTAAACCATATGGTAAACCATAAAAGTCAGTTATTATTATGAAGTCCAAAGATTTTATGAATCAAAGATTCCACTGTTTGCTTGCTAGCTCTAATGAAATTAGGCCATCACATTCCTAGTGCTGAACACACAGGAACATCAACAAATACCTGTTGGTTGGCCAGTGGGCAAGTGAGAATCTACTATGGATCACCCACTTTCCTTTAAAATTCTTTAATAACTTGAGTCATTTCAGTCCATGAAGTTAAGTGACTTGTTCATGGTCAGACATATTAAGTGGAAGAAGAGGGATTATTTCTTCTGGTTTGCTAACCTAGTTTTGCTAAGGTATTTAGGAGAGGGATAATTTCAGTACTTTTAGTTAGATGGCCTTTGTCCTTTCTACCTCTAGAATTTAATGAAACTCCGATTTCCCCCCTTTTTTATTATCTATTATTCTATCAGTATTTCTCTGCACTGTAGGGAAGAAAGACCTAGCATGGTTGTGGTAACACAGATTCAGGGGGCCTTGACCAGAAAGGGGCAAAGCTAATTCTATTTATTAAAACATTCACCTATTTCTCCTAGTTCTCAAGACCAGAATTTATCCAGTTGTCTGGAGAGGTACCAGTGACATTACATCTACCTGGATCCATTGTGGTAATTATTGCTTTGACTTGAGTAGAAGATAACGGATATATATATATATGTATATATATAAAAATTAAAATATATATATTTTTATATATATGTACTGTTATATGTAGTTTATATATAGTGTGTAGATATAATTTATATATAGTATATATATACTGTTATATATAGTGTGTATATATATTATATAGTTTATATATATATAGTGTGTGTATATATATACTGTTATATATAGTTTATATATAGTATATAGGTATAATTTATACATAGTATACATATACTGTTATATAGTTATATACAGTGTGTATATATATACTGTTATATATAGTTTATATATATAGTGTCTGTGTGTGTGTGTGTGTGTGTGTGTGTGTGTGTGTGTGTGTATGTAGCAATGAGAACTGTAGCTGGTGGTTTCTGAATGTGATATGGAAGACCTTTCCTGGGGCTCCAAGGAGCATTTTATATGGCCAGAAGCAAAGTTTAAGACTATTTTACCTGGAACGGCTAGATTGCATGGTAGGCAGAGTGCTAGACTGGTACTCAGGAAATTCTTAATTCTAACTCAGCCTCAGACATTTGCTAGCTGTACTATCCTTGCAAGTCCCTTAATCTATTTTTGCTTCAGTTTGTTTGACTGTAAAATGGCAATAATGATAATATTTACTTCACAGGGTTGGGATGAGGATCAAATTTGATTACATATGTTAAACGTCTTTCAAAATTTAAAGTTCTATATGTCTTAGCTATTGTTATTATTATTATTATTTAAAAAAAAAAAAGCCGAGGAATTGTCACCGGGGCAGTGTGGCAGAAAGCAGTCTCATAGATGCCTTATTGTGAGACAATATATATAATCCTTGTAAGTGACGTGGGGGGGTAAGTGTGGTTGGTTATGGATGCCATAATCACAGCACGCAGGGGTAGATGGCAGCTTGAGATGGAGTCCAGTCCGCAGAGTGGGGAAAGGATGCCCCCTCGGATGTTAGTGCCGTGGTCAAAGGCCCATGCGTCCTGTGCTCGTTACAGTTCTATACAGATCTCAAAGAGGGAGAATTGCAGATTATTTTTAGGTCTAGTCTGCTGGATCCCTAGCTGTTGTTGCTGTGTGGCTGTCAGGTTGACAGAAGCCAGACCTCTGGCTGAGTCCCGAGCTTCCAAGTCTAAAATCTAAACTTAAAATAGCACATTTTCCAACCATGATCCTGACTGGAGCTGAAGGCATAATGGGAGGCAGGCTGATAGGTCTCTCTGGGTGCCCAGAGCCCTTCTGCAGACCCAGCCTGGACACAGCCTGGAAGCTCTCAGAGAGATGGAACCCCCTTCTCTCTGATCGGAAACTTTCTGCTTGGATTTTTACCTTTCACGTGACCTTCGCATTTCCCTCTGCTCTGTGAGAGTGGCTAGCTGGTTTTCTGGCCCTCTCAGGATGATACTGTGGTCCTGCTCCCCAAGTCCAGAGCCAGTGATTTTGATGAGATTTGAATTTTCTGCTTGTGCAGTTCAGTAGCAGCAGTGGAAGTGGTGCAGGCAGACCCCTCCCCCTCTGCAGGTTCCATAAATAACCATAGACCACATAGGGAAAAACTGCTGGGACCCCAAACCCTACTGTACCCACTTTGCACCCGTCTCCCATGGGGAGGACTGTATGATCAGTTGTGTATGAGAGAGCCAGGTGGAAAGACTCCCCCCATAAACAGAGAGCTCTGGTAACCGTGGTTTGGGGAACACTTCCTTTGGGGGAGTTTCTCTGTGATGCACCCTGGGATTTTGTGTGCCCTCATGATGTCTACTCTATAGATAGTGGTCCAAGCACCACTTGTCTTGCCTGTCTGGAAGCAAGGAGCACAGGGAGATGGCAAACACAGACATAACCATCCTGTGATGGGATGAACGCCCACAGGCTTAGAGGTCTCAGGAACTCCTCACCAAAGGCTTCCCCATCCATCCTTCATCTTGCTGAAGCATTTTCTGCCCTGCTTCTGCTACTGCTCCACCCTCCAAACCAATGATAATAAAATTGACAATAACAACAAAATGAGCATTTACATAGTAAACCAAAGTAAGAATATGAATAATAACAATAATGACATTTGTAAAGTAAATATAAAAATAAAAATCAAGCATTTGTGAAGTCAACAATGATAATATTAACAGTAAGAACAGCAGTCACTAGCATTTCCCTAGCTTCTGATGGCTTGCAGTGTGTTGTATTTCATTTGTTACCTCATTGGATCCTTACAGGAACTTCATGAGGTAGTTGCTATTATTATCTGTATTTTGCAGATGAGGAAATTGAGGTTAAGTGATTTGCCTGGGGTGACAGAGCTAGTCCATGTCTGAGATCAGATTTGACACAGGTCTTCCTGCTTCCTCCTCCACCAGTACTTTTCTCCATTAGAGGCTAGACCATGTAGAAGCAGAACCACTTAGTTCTGACTTGTGCCCTAAGAACCGCATTTCTCCCTGGCCATTTTCTGCAGTCTCCACACTCCCTTTTCACCTTTCCTCTGAAAATTGTAATGAAATCATTTCCAATGCCTCTATAAAGGAGTGTCAATTGACATGGTTCTGACCACTTAAATTTCCTGAAAAACAATGTCTGGAGAACTAAATGGGTCAACTGGGCTGACATCCATCCAATTTTTCTCTCTTCACTTTGTTTTCTGGTTCCATAGGAAGAAAGAAGTGAAAATATCACTAGGAAAGAGTACTCTTGTTGTTTTGGAAACTGACCTTCTGCATTCTAAGTTCACTTCCAAAAGCTTTCTTCCTTTTTTGCAGTATTTTAACCTTAAGCAAAGAGTTGAAGCTAGAAAAAATTGGAAAAGCAAAATTTGTCTTTTCTATCCTCCAGCTTCTCCTTTCTGCATATTTTTGCTCATCTGTGTCAATCTCCTTTGCCTCTTTTCTTCACCTGCCCAATGCATGGTATTCTCTTTTAATCCCTCAATTAAAAGTAATTTCAAGAAAGAATCTGTCATCAATCATTTATTTACACCTCAAATTGAATTTAAATTCATCACCTCCCCACCTTTCAAGGGCATTCACATTCCCTCAGTAGAATGTTCATTTCTTGAGAATAGGGATTGTTTCATTTTGAAAATCTGTGTCTTTAGTGTTTGCCACAGTACCTGACATAATAAATGCCTTATAAATACTTGTTGATTGATTAGTTTCTTCTACTTGTAGGGTGAGGCAGCTATTCTTGGATAAGGGAATTTCAGGTATCAACATGGAAAATGAAAGATATTTTTTGAGCCTAGGGATAAAGCCCTTTCTTTTTTCCTGTTGTAACACCTGATAGCCCCTTCATAGTAATACTGATATTTAATATAAATTTTTTCATTCTGAATTTAATAAATACCAAAAAAAGTTTCATTTCTTATTTATATTCTCTCATTTGTACTTCAAAAACTCTGTTAAGTTAGATACCATTGATTTTTATCATTGTCATTTTACTAATGAGAAACTGAGGGTCAGAGTGTATAAATAACTGTGCTCACACAGCTAATGAACATTAAAGGTGGGACTTGAACATGTGTCTTCTTCACTCTAGCTCCATTGCTCTTTATCCAATATGGCATAATGACATTTATTTCAACTTTTCAGGAACAGTGTGAGAGGTTGTCTCTCACTTCTTGACAACTATTTATTTATCACTTCTACACTGCCTTGTTGGTATGTCTGCCTTTGTTGGCTCTGCTCTACTGGGGGCTAATTTGTCCATGAAGATCGTTTGGATTGTGGTTTAGATCACTTATTCCCAGCATTTTACACTTTCCTGTGTCCATAACCTGAGGAGAGGGAAACTCAAGAAATCAGAAATAGTTTCATAATAAATCTTTCACCTGCTGATAAATGACACCGAGTTTGGCTGTGCTGTGCAATTTTGAGATTCTAATTAATCCCCTTATCTCTCTTCCATGACTATTCATGGATCCTTCATGTTAGGGAAAGCTGAGTTGAGATGGTAACTGGGCAGTATGGAATTCATTATCATTATCTCCAAGTTGCGAACCTCAGTGAGCAGCATTAGATTGATTGACAACACTGAAAGTGCAATGAATAATTAATGATGGTCCCTTGAAAGCTTCAACAGGGAGATGGACAGGGGAGATACACTGAGGATTTTAATGGGGATTACTGAAGGGGGAAGGCTCCTATTGGAGCTGCCTTTATAAAACCTCTGTAGAAATAGAACTCACACTGCAAATTGGAGTATGTGATAGAGAGATATTGCACTGACAGGGACCTGGCATTCATGTATTGTTTTTTTTTTCCTTCTCTTTCCAGACAAAAAAAGGGAAATCATATTTGTCTCAAAGAGAACTCTATGTGGTTCTGTTGAATGGGCAGTGCTTAGAAATTAAATGTGACATCAAGTCCAAAGCACGAGATGTCTTTAATTTAGTTAAGACCTATGCCAACCTAGTTGAACACTTCTACTTTGGCTTAGCTTCCCAGAAAGGTAAGTTTTACTATAGAATAAGATAAATTAAATTTAAAAAGATGAAAACTAAAAAAGAAATTCATTAAAAAAAAAAGAAAGAAATGTCAACTTCCTTTTTAGCAGCAGCCAGCTGGTGATATATTCAATGACACATATAGGTGGCCAGGATTCTGGTTGGCTAGATTTTATTCTTTCTGATTTGATGTGTCACTGGAAAATCACTTAAAAATTTCTGTAGCTCGTTTTCCCTATTAAAAAAATGGGGTCAGTATTTTCAAGCGTCAAGTTCTTTGTGTGAGAGCCATGATGTAAGTGTTATAATGAAGTGTTAATCCTTCCCTGAATGTGGAATAGAATAGTTATTTCAGGGCAGTGCACAAGGCTACCTACATTGTAAGATTTGCAAGTTAAAGAAGCTGAAAATTCCTATCCAAATATAAATGTAAGACTAAGGGAGAGTTGTGAGATCCAGTGGAATGTAAGCTACTTGAGGATCAGGACTGCTTCCACTTCTTATCTTCAAAGTCAGTCTCCAGCAAAGTACCTGGTACTTAGGTAGTTGAGTTGACTCTAAAGATAGTCTGAAACCTGAGACAGGGATAAAACTAGATTATATAGAATTCTTCTGGAGAAGGAAGCTCTAGAACCTCCTGTCTTCAGTCACTTTACCTGTATCTTAAAATTCTTGCTATAATGAGCTTTTATTTACAATAAATTATTTTAATTCTGAACTCAAACATTAAGTAAAAAGAACATTTTCCTACCCACAGCAGAAGACAGAAAAAAATTCTTTATGAAACTTTGTACGTCAATTTTATACCACTTGCTTTAAAAATGTGTTATAAATTCTATATGTTACTTTCAAAATGCCCGGCTTGACTCTGCTTCCTTTTGAACTTTCTTCTGTTCTCTTCTAAGCATTAAAAATGTTTCAATAGCTTTCTTTTTTTGGTATCTCTATTGCTATCCACTCTTTCTCCCACTCCAATTAATCAAAAGTAAGAAAGGAAAAAAAAACCAAACAAAAAACCTTGTTACAAATAAAAAAAAATTCTTCAGACAAAATGAATACATCTGATAGCCATATCCAAAAATATGTAACTGCACTTTATATTCATCACTTTTCTGCCTGAAGGTGGGAAACAGATATTATAGATCCTCTGGAAACAGAGTTGATCAGTATTTTGATCAGGGTTTTTAAGTCCACTATGTTGTTTTGCTTTACAATGTTGTGTATGTATGTAATGTGTTCTTGTTCTGCTCATTTCACTCTACATCAGTTTGTACTAACCAAAATTCTTTGGAATTTTTTCATTTCTTACAACATTGTATTATATTTCTTACAATATTGTAATTTTTTACAATATTGCATTCATAAACCACCATTCATATAGCCATTCCCAATGACCTAAGAGGTATTCTAAGGCAAGCCGTTAGATTCAGTTTTTTGTTTTCTCTCTTACCCACCTCCCATTAATAGTAAGTGATGAAAAATATTGATTGATTGATTGAAGATTCCCCCTTCAGGTTTAGGAAGTTTGTTTTCCTTTCCTATTCCCTCCCTAGAATTTTCATCAGTCTTAATGACCAATTCCATTATTTCTCTGTTGTTTGACATCAAACTAATTTCTCCATGAACTGGTGTGTGTGTGTATTTGTTTAATACTCTTCTGTTCATTCAGATAAGAATGCTGTTCATCTGTTATTCTCCTTACCCCTTCTTCCATGTTTACATATTTTTCTCACATACCCATCTCTTCCTCTCCCTCATTTCTATTCTTGTTTAGCACTTTCAATACCCTTTCATATATATATATATATATATATATATATATACTTTTTTCTTCTTTCCCTTACTAAAATGTCAACTTTATATCATCACAAAGCTCTTTTTATTGATTACGTAAATTTATCTTTCTTGTTTCTCTGGACTCTCGTGTTTGTATCTCAGAGTTCCTACTTGGCTTTAGTTTTTTAATCAAAAGTGTTTGAAAGTTGACTGTTCTAAGTCTGCTCTGTTTTCCTTCCATCTGTCCACTAATGATATGAAGAACAACCAGAAGTTTGCTATCACTTTCTAATTCTTTCCCTAATTCTTTTCCTTTCACAACATTATAGAATCTTATTACTGCAAGGGACATTAAAGGTCATCTGGCCCGTTTTCATATCTGATGTATTAATTAAACCTCTGTAAAAATTCTCAAATAAACGGTCATTTGTCCTCTGTTTGTATGCCTCCAAACTTTATTATCTTTTAATGCAACTGTTTCTAGTTTTGAATTTCCCAAATTATTGGGGATTTCTTTCTCTTTTTAATTAAGCATTGCTATCAGAAACAACACTGATCCTCTTTTGTCTACCTCTGCCTAATATGGAAGTCCTGTTTTTCTATACTTACTAACCCTAAAGCTGTTTTTAGAGAGCTGGGCTAAAATAAACAATTTAAAAACAATTATAAGACTCTTTCTTTGCCTATCTTCTCTTTATCTCTCTTTGCACATATTTACATATTATCTTGAGTGAGATAATATATGTAAAGTTCCTGGTATATGTTATTCAATTGTGTTTCATGCTTTGTGACTCCTTTTGGGGTTTTCTTAGCAAAGATCCTAGAGTGATTAGTCATTTCCTTCTCCAGCTTATTTTATAGATGAGGAAACTGATGCAAATAGGGTTAAGTAACTTGCCAGTATCACACAGCTGGTCTGAGGCCAGATTTGAGCTCAGGAGCATGAGTCTTATTGATTCAAAGCCTGGTGCTTTATTCACCATTACATTTAGCTGTCCATATGGTGCTTAACAAATTTTCCCCTTCTCTTCCATTCCTTTTCTTCCCTTCCCTTCCTTCCTTTCCTTCTTCTCTTCCTATCTCCCCCTCTTTCTCTCTTTTTTCTTTCTTCCTTCTTTTTTCTTAGAAATATATATTTCTATATAGATCTATGTACTATCTATATAGATATTAAATATTAATATAGAGACCTGCACAGGGCTATATACATTGATGAGAACTGGCTTTCTAGAGATTTGTAAATGTAATTTGAGCCTTTCTTATTAAGTATGATTTTGGTAGGATGTTTTCATTTTGACAATCACTTCTGTTCATATAATAATAATAGTTAACATTTATATAGCCTTAAAAATTTACAAATCCTTTTACATCTTTTCTATCTTTTGAACTTCAAAACAACTTTAGGTAATAAGTGCTATTATTTTACAGATGATAATTTGAGATTGAAAGTAATTAAGCAATTTGCTCAGGGCCATATAGCTAGTAAACATTTGAGACAGGATCTGCTTCAGAGTCCAAAACTTCACTTATTCTGCCATTTAGCTGTTTCAAACAACTGAATGCTTACTTTTCAGGTAAAGAGTTCTTTTTCTTGAATGATGAAACCAAGTTGTATGAAGTGGCACCAGAAGGCTGGAATGACAGATCCAAGAAGAAAACCACCATTGTTAACTTCACACTCTTTTTGAGAATAAAATTCTTTGTCAACCACTTTCACCTTATCAAGTGAGTGCCATGGTCTTGTTTATTCCTTTGAAAGTGTATGCTTGCTTTAAGTTAAGTCATGAGTGTCTGTGTTATCAATTCCATACACACAGTTAAATATGATACACGGAAATTTGACATGAGGCACAGTGTTAGTCACGGGGCAAATCAGGGAATGCTTCCTAGAGGGAGTGGTACCTGACCAAGAGGAAGATTGCCAAAGATCAATAGAAGGAGAGAGGAGAGGGACATTTTAGAGATGGAAGAGATTTCTTTCTTCAACGCTGGGGAGACTATTCACACAGAGGACATTAGAGAAACAAAACATTATTACAATAATTTTTGTCAAAATGAATTAGATTTGTAGACTTTGATTATACATTATTTCATATTTTTCATCTTTTATAAATTAAAGCTCTTAAATTTCTCTTCCTATGTCAGCCAGTGGAGAGAGAGTTGATCTTAAAGCTAGAAAATTCTGAATTCAAGTCTTTTTAATGACAGATATGGGCTACATAATCCTGGGTGAATCGCTTCACTTTTTAGTATTCTAAGCAATTTTCTTTAAGATTATAAGTTGTAGAGAAAGTACCAACTTGAACTGGTAGGAGGAATTTCCTTAAATGGGAGTTTTCTAAATGATTAAAATCACAGTTTTTGCATCTTTCTTTCTCTGACTCCTGATAATTTTATTTGTCCTTCTTTCTTTGTTTTTCTAGGCACAGTCTTACAAGACATCAATTTTATCTCCAGCTACGGAAAGACATTCTGGAGGAACGTATATACTGCAACGATGAGATGTTGTTACAGCTTGGTGCATTAGCCTTACAAGTGGAATTTGGGAACTATAGACATGAGGCATGGTTTATAATTCTATAGTTATTCATGCATTCATTCTGTTAACATTTCTGAGTGGTTCTTGACTATGTAACATTGGTCTGGAGTTGGAATGTGCAGGTGGAATGAGTAACCGAAAATAGAAAAAACCTGACTCTGAAGCCACTTGTCTATGACATGCCAATCTATGAGAGAGATTCCACCTGGGATTTTACTTGAGATCATAGATTTAGACGTGAAGGAGCTTTAAAGATAATCTTGTCCAGGTTTTATTAACCTGAGGTCTATGAAGTTATTAAAAATGTTTTGTGGAGTGTATTTCAAAATAATTGATTTCCTTTGTAATCCTATGCATTTTATTTGTCTATTTAAAAATGATCTTCTTAGAGAGAGTCTCTGAGAGACTAAATGACTGGCCTTCTTTCATATAATAACCATTAGGTATCAAAAACATAACATACAAAAAGACAAAGAACCCCTAAGCAAGAAGACCTTTCTCATTTTTTCCAGATTTCTTTTTTTAAATTTGTTTTATTATTAAAAAAAACAGAATAAGAAAAAAGAAAAATAGAAAAGGAATACAAAACAAAATAAAACAAAGCAACCCTTTTCATCTCATAAGGAAACTGAGATGCAGAGAAAGGAAGTCACTCACACTGGTAGCAAGATATGGAGCCTGGATTTGAAACGAGGTCATCTTATTCTGAATCCAGAGCTTTTTCCACTATATCACACAGTTCAAGTTTTGATGGTTCTGTTATTTCATCCAGCTGGGTCCTCCCTGGCCAAAAACACATTGCAGCCCGTCCATGTATTATTTATTTTGTAGTGATCTCCATCATGAGCCAAGCAAAACACAACTGACATTATTTTAAACTAAATTCTAATCTAATTCCTTTCTATCCTCTCCCAAATGACAATTGCAATTAGGTCAACCCTACCTGTGTCTGCACAACTGGGACACAATCTGATGTTAGAGCTCTCTCAGATTTGTTTGAAGCTGTTTGTTTATGTTAGCCTGGGGCTGGGGAGACAGGCCACAGACAGGAACTCTTGGCCATTTCACATTTAGCTGTGGTCATTGGGATGCAGGATAGCAACTGAATGAGAGCTCCTGCTGAGCCCTGGTGTTCCAGAGTTTTGAAGAAGCAGAAAGATTTAATGCAAACAACCTAGGACTTGCAGTGGAGAGAGCTGCATTTGAATTATGGTTTTGAAACCTAATACTTATGTGAAAGAAGGCAAAATACTTAGATTCTCCAAGTATTCTTTCAATACTTTCAAATAGTCCCAACTAAAATTCTACCTTCAGCATTCAGTCAGTAAACATTTATTAAGTGCCAACTATGTGCCAGGCACTGAGCTAAGAGAAGCCTTTTCCAGTCTCCCTTAACACTAGAGCCTTCCCTCTTTCAATTTGTCATTTATCTATCTATCTATCTATCTATCTATCTATCTATCTATCTATCTAT
>JAJPUD010002182.1:218789-249521 GCA_023553655.1 Myrmecobius fasciatus | reverse complement strand
TATCTATCTATCTATCTATCTATCTATCTATCTATCTATCTATCTATCTATCTATCTATCTATCTGTCTGTCTGTCTATCTATCTACCTATCTACCCATCTGTCCATCCACTTGTCTGTCTGTCTATCTAACTATCTACCTATCTCTCTATCTATCTCTATAGCTATATTTATTTATCTTGTTCATCCACATTGTTTGCATTGGAGTTTCCTCCATTAGACTGTGAGGTCATTGAAATCAAGGACTTTCTTTGAATCCCTAGCCTTTATTTAGCACAGTGCCTGGCACAAACAATGCACTTTAATAAATTTACTGACTATAAATTATGTAAAAGTTGCTGATTTGATTTAGTGAAGAGTATGTTCAAACCTAGGATCCTGTAACCTATCCAGCCATAAAAACCCATAACAAAATATCATCCTCCCTCACAGGACCGTTGTGGGAGAAAAAAGTGCTTTATAAGCCCTCAAATGCGAGAGAAATGTGATCAATTACTATTATTATTATTATTCTCCTTTTCAAGTGTGGCGCCATTCCAGTGCTTGCTGCTTAGTTATAGCAGCTCTTCTGATCACAGCACAGATGGGCTGGCTACAGGCCCACCACATCAGTGCCTTTATGGAAACCATTAGAATGAGAATGAGCTTTTCGAATGGAAGTTGGACCTTTGTGGGTTTGCAGCCTCCCTAAAAATCAGTCTGGGATTCGTTTGCTTGCTTCAAATATTTTCCCTAGGAACTCAGTTGTTCATATTCACCTTCATTCGTTCATTTAATAAGCATTTATTTGTTGTTCAGTAGTTTTTTTTTTCTTCTTAAGTCATGTCTGACTCTTTGAGACCCCATTTGGGGTTTTCTTAGCAAAGATATTGAAGTGATTTATCATTTTCTTCTCCCAGCTCATTTTACAGGTGAGGAAACTGAGACAAACTGGGTTAAGTTACTTGCCCAGGGCCACACAGCTAATAAGTGTCTGAGGCCAGATTTGAACTCAGGAAGATGAATCTTCTTGACTCCAGACCTGGTGCTCTATCTAATGGGCCACCTAGCTTCCCTATTATGTAAAAGGCCAGAGGCAGCATGACTTATTGGATAGAGCCCTGAGTCAGAAACTCTTGAGTTTAAGTACTGTTTCTGGCATATACTAGATTTGTTACTCCAGACAAATCACCTCAGCATCCCAAGTAATCCTAAAATTATAAATGGCAGAACTTTTGTGGATCTGCGTTGATAGAGTTTCTTCCCCAAGAACTTATTCTCTCTATAGAATTACAGGTTCATACCTCTCCTTTTCCCTTCCCCTTAGCAAACATGATGCTGTTTTATTCTTATGAAAATCCTGCAAAGTGTTATATTATTCCTATTTTAAAATTAATGAAAATGAGTAAAAGTTATGAGTTAAAGAAACTGAGTTTTTGTGACTTGCTTGGACTAAAACACAGCTAATAAATGTCTGTAACTGAATTCTGAACTCAGTTTCACTTGACTCTAGGACCAGTACTTTTTACTACTCTACCTAACTACTCCATATAGGAGGAAGATATATAGCTATCTATTGGTCTTCCTCTGTCATTTGCTCACCAATCATCTTATTTGGCTTGGACTGAATCCTTACATCTGTCCATGTAGACACTTTTATTTATATCCCTCAGAAAATTGGCTTGGGGCTAGGTTAAGGATGTCCTATTGAATGGAATAAGATATTTTTCAACCAATGTTTTATTTTTACTCTGTTCAGGGTTCTATGACACATTTTGATCATTAGCCTTTCCTTCTGTATTTTATCACCCATAGGTACAGGGAGAACATTATTTTTTGGTTGAAGACTATATTCCAGCAAGCATGATTGAGAGAATGACAGCACCCTGTGTGGAATTGGAGATCTCAAAAATGCACCGTTGCCATGGTCCCCTATCTGGAGAAGAAGTTGAACTGGAATTCTTAAAGGTATGGGCTTTAATTCCCTAGAGAATAGACGGCTCATTTATCTGTGGTAGTGTCTTTCTTCCCAAAAATTCACATATTTCACATTTGTAATTCTATCCATCTGTATAAGACCTATGATATCCTTCCACAAACTGAACTTATTCCTTTTTTTGTCAGATTAAAGTAAGGGGACATGGGTTGCAGGGTTTTGGTTAGGGGTGGTAAGATAGTGTTTTTCTCTTCTCTGGGGGTTTTCAAAACAAGGAATGGGTTGGACCAGTAATTTTTGTTCAGGAACAAACTGGATGAAATGGCTTTCAAATTCTCTTCCATCTCACATTCTGTGAGTAACTAGTATTGTCTTATGAATCTAAAGCCAAGAAAAAAAGTCACTTGACCCCTCCCTTTCCCTTCCACCCCAGTTTTAGTCTTACTTTCTATCTATTGAGCTCTGCTTCTTCTTCTCAACATTCTTTAGTTTAGGAAAGGCAAATGAAGTCAATGAATATTTTATGCTGTTTTCATATCTTGATTTTATTCTGTGTTGAAACCTTAGTAAGATAAAATAGCCACATATGATTTATTTGTCCATGTGAATAGATTGTATCCAAGGATGCTTAAGACCATGTTTTCTTGTTTCAGTTTAAAGTCTTTTATTTAAACACATTCTTGGGAAAATTGAACTTTCTGGGGGTAATTTTCATATCTAGTTTTTATTTAGTTAGTCACTTAACGTTCATGTGTGGTAAGCTCAATATGGCTTTAAAATGAAATAATTTCTATTAAAAAGTGTGAACAGAAATCCAGTCCATTTCAGATTCAGCTTTTATGCATAGCCAATGTCAGGAATACTTGGCACCCTCTCTACATGCTGAGATTTAAGTTGTTTTAGCAATCTGGTACATGGTTTATTGGGAATGCAAACACAGTGATAATCAAGGCGGATAAGACAAAAGCCCCAATTACTGATGCACATGTCATTGGAATCTACATGGGTCTCTAGGTATGGTGCCATCATAGTTGGTGGTTTCATACCAGTCTTATGAAATATTTGAATATTTTGGGCAAAAAAGAAATTATGGCCAAGGGAACCTTAATCATAAGCTAAATTGTAAAAAAAATGGTTTTCTTTCTTTCTTTTTTAGTCCTTTTGTCCAAAACACTTATCAGAATTGAAAGAAGCATTCAATAGTTCACTGGACTTGGAATTAGCAATATGTCTCAACTACACACTACATATTACACATAACTACAGTGTGATTAAATGAAATATTACACACCACACAAGTACACACCACACAGCTACACACTATAGTGTGACTAGATGAGATAGAAATTTCTTGAGGGCAAGAATTATTCCATTTTTGTCTTTGTATCCCTTGTACCTAATGCAAAGAAAGCATTGACTTTGGGAAGGTCACAACCTTTCTGAGCCCCAATATTTTCACCTGTAAAGGGTATTATTAACATGCACCTCATAAGTTTGTTGTGAAGATCAGATGATAAAGCGTTCTTTTTTTAAACATTAAAGCTTTTTATAAATGTGAGGATGGATTTATAAATGTGAGGTAACAAAGTCATAGAGACCTCTGAATTGGTATTAATAATAGTAATAATAATAATGATGATACACATTTATATGATGCTTTAAGGATTACAAATTGCCTTATATACATTATCTCAACTAACCTGAAAAGTCAGGGCTATTCTAAATCCAGTTTTATAGATGAGGAAACAGAGACTGAGAGAGAAAACTGAATCTTGGTGGTGAAGTTAAGAACTTCTAAGAGCGTCACAAGCACAGAAGCAGGATTCTAATTAAGATTTTCCTGACTCTAGTCAGCATCATTCCAGAATCTAGTCAGCATTAGTGCTGGGCTAAGACCTGAGTTCAAATCTGGCTTCAGATATTGACTAGCTGTGTTTTTTCAGGCAAGTCACATAACCCATATTTGCCTCAGTTTCATTATCTATAAAATGGAAATAATAATCTCCCAGGATTGTTGTGAGGATCAAATAAAATAATTGTAAAGTGAAGGAACCGTTCTGGGCACATAGTAAGCACTACACAAGTTATAGCTATTTTTATTGTTGTTGTTGTTATTATTATTATTACCACTTAAATGTCTCATGTCTTACAAAGTGATTTACTGGTATTATTTCATTTAGTTCTCTAACCATTTGGCAAAGCAAATAATTTCATTATTATTAATCTTATGTTAATAATGAGGAATGAGTCCTTTGAAAGATTAAGTAACTGGTCAAACAGTTAGTGAGTATCTGAGGCAGATTTGAGTCACTTGCCTCCCCTATGATAAGCTACCTGTCAAGAGAATCAAATGTTTTAGCTCTGCTTTCCTTTGCTTGAACACTAACACTCTTATCAAATGGCTATTTAATCACAGCTTCTTATGACTGCCATTCCTTTGGACTTAATTTTTTTAAGCTTTTAAACTGCTGTCATGTGATGTTCTCTTAAAACAGAAATGTTCTCCAGTGTTATGTTTTCATCTCACTTCATAGGATGTCTAATTGAGCCAGTTCATTATCTTATACCGATAGCAGACTTGACAGAGTGGAATAAATGCTAGATGAAATGACAGCCACACTGCACATGGCAATCTAAAGAGAAAAAGGGAATTGGATTGCACCCCACCCCTTTTAATCTATCCTTTATGCCATTGCCAGATGAACTCTTTCAACTGCTAAAAAAGCACTTCCTTAGTTCCTCCTTGCTGGACTAAAATCCTTACTTAATTTGCTCTTCTAGTACCTAGATCAGTTCTTTGTACATTTCTTAATAAAGTTTTGATAAATTAAGTTGAGTCTCTATTTCCAAGTCTATAGAAAAATAGCCACAACAAAAATATTTATTCAACATGCCCTGTATACAAAGCATTGCACTAGGCATGAGATGAGAAATGCAAAATTTCAACAAGACATAGCTCCCATCCTTGCAGAACTTAATGATCTGGTGGAGGGATAAGGTGTTGTAGACAACTGCAATAACTATATTTTATGATCTGTATAATGTGATATCCAAGGGTGAAGGTTATTAATTACAATAAAAAACAATAATTTATTAAGCATTTATTATGTATGAGGCAGTGTGCTGTAAGCTGTGAACAAACATACAAACAAAAAGAACAGTCCCTGCCTTGAGAAGCTTACCTTCTAATGGGGGGAAAAATGTATAGAAAAGGGAGTTAAAAAGTATATGTGGGTAGAGAGAAAAACACATCTAGCATAGAAGAAAAATCTAAGGAGATGATTGAAGGAGTAGGTATGGAAATTTTCCCATCAGAGGATGGACCACAGTGGAGGAAGAATCTTCCAAGGTGAGAAGGCTACAGTGGTCTCTTCAGTGACTGGAGGCATTATCAGGGCAGATTTCTTGCAGGAAGTATCTTTCAAATTAAGCTTTAAAAGATGGATAAGGCGAAGAGGAGAAGGAGGGAATTTCTCAGGAAAGAGCACTAAGTTAAGTATGGAAATGTGAGAATGAGATACATGTCTTCCCATAGATTAAATTCTATTATAATAGAATGAAAATCTCCAACAAAAAATGACAAAACACTAGTCAATCACCCCATTACTATCAATGATATTTAGTATGACAGTATTGCACTAAGCTGTAGTGAAAAGAATCCTAGAGAGAGTTCAAATTCTGGATTTACGTCTGCTACTGGACAGCTAGGCAAGTGATCTCACCTTCCTGGCTTTTGGCTTCTTCATCTGGAAAGCTGGAAAGTTGGACTAGATGACCTCTAATGTGCTTTCCAACATAAACATTTCATGTTTCTGTAATAATATTCTCATGCAAAAAAAGCATTTGGATAATCCCTTGGAGTTGGTTGCTATGGAAATTGACCTGCACAATTTACAAGGAAGAAGAAAACTTGGAATATTTTGAGGTTTCCCTTATCTCAGGGAAGATGTCAGAGGATTCAAAATATAAATGTTATTTTATTGTTCTACTACATTTTTAGTTTCATTCTCCCTTAATATATGTGAAGAGGGAGGCAGGATGGATTAAAAGTTAAGCAGACAAAAATGCCCTTATTTCTTTCGCTTTCTTAGTAAACTCCCCCACCTCAGTACCCCCCAGTGGCAGTACATATGGGAGCTGTCCAACACCAGCACAGCTGAAGAAATAGCAGGGAGGGAATCGGGAGGATTAAGCTGCTGTGCCCTGGCTTCAAGGTATGCTCAGCTCATTGAGTGTGGCAAATTGCACAAACTCTGTAATCAGCTCAGCTTGAATATAGTTCCTTTGACCTGATTGGTATCTGGTTATTGTTGACCTTCAGTTTAGTTCCTAATTCTCTGTTCTTCTGCATTTTTGCTCTTGCTGCTCAGGACATTTGCTTACCCACAATCTGAACTTCGTGATTTATAGAATTACGTAATCACAGAATTTCAGATTTTGGAAGACTAGTTGTTTTGCCATGTCCTTTGACTCTAACCCCTTGAACTCAGCCTGTACCACCATGTACCTTGTTGGGCTGACTTCCAGAACCATATTACTTTGCTCCATGATACTTCAGTCTTTGCCATGTGGGGTTCTTTAACCCACCAATTCACTTTTCTCACTTTGGGCCTGATTTCCAGAAGGCAATTGGAGAAATTACTAGTTACATATAAAGTCAGAATGCAAGTGAATATGCAGATGTGCAAAACTTTGAGGTCCCTGATCCCCATGAAACTTATAGCATAATAAAGAGATTATAATGAAGAGTGACAACATATAAAAAAAGGAATAGTAAAAGTAATACACAAATGTATGAGAGGTATGAACAAAGTTTCATGTGAGACCAAAGATGGGAAGGGTCAGTACTAAATGGATGGATCATGGAAGTCTCCATAGGGGAGATCAGAAAAAATTTCAGTGTTGGAAGAGGCTTCTGAGGCCTTCTGATTCAGTGCTATCCAATGTGAAGGCTATAGTCTAACCCAAAAGGGTTTATCATCAACTAATCAGAGAATGGAAAGGTAGGTGCCATTTTTCTAATGATAGCCATAACCAATTATGGAACTTGTGTCAAATACAATAACAGTAACCCAAGGCTTTTCCATTCCACCCCTTCTTCTTGTGCAAGGCCCCAGCCTCCTCCTCCTTCTGAGATAAATGATGATCTCTCTGGACAGTTATAATCTAATTAATCATAGTGCAGCTGCATATGAACCATTAGAAGCCTCCTGTTTAATTCCCTTCTCCCCAGTACACCTACTTCCTATCCCTTAATCACCTTATTTATGGTTCTGTCAGGGAGAGTCCTTTACTCAGAGACAAGTGACCAGGAGTAAGAGTTGTGTCTCTTTCCTACCTCCCCAATGTTTATTTTGGATAAGACAGAATGAGTTGTACAAGACAAGCAGCCATGGGTGGATTATATTGTCAGCATGAATCTTATTGTATTATCTTCACCTCCTCCCCCAAAATCTTTTCTTTCAAAAATTTCCTGTTACTATCAAGAGTGCCACTATTCTTCCATGTATACAAGTTTACAACCTCAATATCATTTTCTATTCTTTACCTCACATCTCTAATCATTTGCCAAATCTTGTCATTTCTACTTTCACAATATATCAGTTTCCTCTTTATTTTATTCAGGCACCAACCCCAGTTTCTCATTACCTCATACCACATGGCCTCCTTGCTGGACTCAGTGCTTCAAGTTTCTCTTCTCTCCTATTCATCTTCCATACAATTGCCAAAGTGATTTTCTCTAAAATGCAAATATCACCATATCACTTTCTAACTCAATAAATATCAGTGACTCCCTTATGACTTCTAGAATCAATTATTATTTCATCTTTATCTTATCTTTTCATTTTTAAATTTTGTGTATTTTACAGTGATTAATGTATATAACTATTAGAATATAATATTGTTTGTAACTTATAAATTACAAATATAATTATTTTGCATAGTCAAAAGAATTTGGAAATGACTCTTATAGTTTAAACCACACATGAAGAAGAATTCTCTCAAAAAATACACCTCAAGTGTTTTTCTAGCTTCTACATGAATGTCCCCACTGAAGAAGGAATGTTATTCTCTTTTGGAATAGCTCTCAATGGCAGAATATTTTTCATAATTTAAAGCCCACATTTTGCTTCTTTGAAGTTTCTTTGTATTACTTCTGGGCTTTTTCTGTGCTCTCTAGTGTTCACCTTGTTAACCCCTTTGCATATCGGGAGACAGTTGTGTCCAATGCCACTTCCCTCATTGCCCTCAGTCGTTTCTTCATCTTAGACATTTGGCCAGTTTCTTTTCCATCATGATTACCTTCTTCTAAATCCTCTTTGGTTTATCAGTGCTCTATCTAAGATCTGCTGCTTAGGTTATATTTGACTTGGGCTAGAAATTTAAGCATTGGAGATAGAGCATAGTCATAAAAACAGGAAAGCAAAAGGCATGTGTAAAGGATGCTTGATATTCTAGTTTATTAACAATAAGGGTATATGAACAGAAGAAATATTATTTAGAAGTGGAAATATAGAATGGCACAACACTGTAGAGAGGGGCTTCTTAAACTTTTTCCATTTGCAATCCCTTTTTTGCTCAAGAAATTTGATATACAAATCAAATGTTTACGATAATAAATCATAATTTTGTGACCCCCCCAACATTCAGTTACTACATGCCATATGGGTTGACAAACCACAGCTTAAGACTGTGGGTTGTAGTGGGTAAAATTTGATCTTATTATGATAATATGAAAAATAAATTAAAGGTAGAAAAGGGATCATATTGGAAAAAGAGGAAAAAGGAGGCAAAATAAGGGAAATTATATTTTACGAAGAGGCAAAAAACCCCAAAACTATTATAATTGAGGGAAAGAAGAGAGGGGGATGAACACTGTGTGAATCTTACTCTCATCAGATTTGGCTCTAAGAAAGAATATTAGACATATTTAATATCACAAAGAAACTTGTCTCACCTTATAGGGAAGTAGGAGGGATTGGGGGGGGGAAGAAAGGAAAAGACTAATAGAAGGGAAAACAAAAGAATTAGGGGAAAGGTGTAAAAAAAAGGGGAGGGGCTCTAAAGGGGAAGGACTGTTTGAGGGAGGTGGTCATCAAAAGCAAAATACTGGAAAGGAGAGAAGTTGGATAGGAAAGAGAAAATCATAACCTAAGGTAAATAAGATGGCAGGAAATACAGAATTAGTTATTTTAACTGTGAATATGAATGGGATGAACTCCTCCATAAAGCAAAAGCGGATAGCAGACTGGATTAAAACCCAGAATCCAACAATATGTTGCTTACAAGAAACACATTTAAAGCATAATGATATATACAGAGTGAAGGTAAAGGGCTGGAGCAGAACCTATTATGCTTCAGTTGAACAAAAAAAAAAAAAAAAAAAAAAGCAGGAGTAGCAATCCTGATCTCAGATCAAGTAAAAGCAAAGATAGATCTAATTTAAAAGAGATAAGGAAGGAAACTATATTTTACTAAAGGGTACCATAGAGAATGAAGCAATGTCAATACTAAACATTTATGTACCAAGTGGTATACCATGGAAATTCCTAGAGGAAAAGTTAAGAAAGATGCAAGAAGAAATAGACAGCAAAGTTATGATAGTGGGGGATCTCAACCTTGCTCTCTCAGAACTAGATAAATCAAACTACAAAATAAATAAAAAAGAAGTTAAGGAGATAAACAAAATATTAGAAAAGTTAGATATGATAGATCTTTGGAGGAAATTAAATGGAAACAGTTTAATTTTTTCTCAGAAGTTCATGGAACTTATACAAAAATTAACCATGTGTTAGGGCATAAAACTTCAAAATCAAATGCAGAAAGGCAGAAATAGCAAATACAATTTTTTCCAGATCATGATGCAATAAAAGTCACATGCAATATAAGGCCAGGAGAAAATAGACCAAAAAGCAATTGAAAACTAAATAATCTCATCCTAAAGAACAAATGGGTAAAACAGCAAATTACAGACACAATTACTAATTCCAAGAGAATGACAATGAGACAACATACCAAAATTTATGGGATGCAGCAAAAGTGATAATAAGGGAAAATTTTTATATCTCTAGATGCTTACTTGCATGGAATAGAGAAAGAGAAAGTCAATGAATTGGGCTTACAACTAAAAAAGCTAGAAGAACAAATTAAAAACCCTCAATCAAATACCAGACTTGAAATCCTAAAAAATAAAAGGAGAGATTAATAAAAGTAAAAGTAAAAAAAACTATTGAATTAATAAATAAAACTAAAAGTTGGTTTTATGAAAAAACCAACAAGATAGATAAACTTCTAGTTAATTTGATTAGAAAAAGGAAAGAGGACCATCAAATTGTTAATCTCAAAAATGAAAAGGGACGGGGCAGCTAGGTGGTGCAGTGGATAGAGCACCAGCCCTGAAGTCAGGAGGACCTGAGTTCAAATCTGGTCTCAGACACTTAACATTCCCTAGCTGTGTGACCCTGGGCAAGTCACTTAACCCCAATTGCCTCAGCAAAAAGCAAAAAAAAAAAAAATGAAAAGGGAGAACTTTCCACCAATGAAGAGGAAATTAGAGCAATAATTAGGAGTTACTTTGCCCAACTTTATGCCAATAAATTGATAACCTAAGTGAAGTGGAGGAATACCTATAAAAATATAGATTGCCCAGATTAACAGAAGAGGAAATAAATTACTTAAATAGTCCCATTTTAGAAAAAGAAATAGAACAACTCCCTAAAAAGACTGTGAGTGGTAGAGGGCCTTCAATGCCACAGTAGAGAGTTGGATCTTTTCTTGATAAATAATCAAGAGCCATTAAATGAGTTTTGAGGGGATTGATGAGTTCAAATCCAGCCTCAGATCCCTGCTAGCAGTGTGACCCTGGACAAGTCAACCTTTGTCTGCCCCATTTTTTCAACTGTAAAAATGAGGATTATGATGACACTTACCTATCAGGTTGTTGTGAGAATCAATTGAGATAATATTTGTAATGTGCTCAGCACAGTGCCTGGTATATAACATATGCCTAAAAAATATCTATTCCATAATCCTAACTAATGGTTACATAGTGCTTTAATGTTTACAAAGCACTTTTGAATGCTGGTTGCACTAACAGAAATAATTGAAAGATGGCAGTAGGCTTGATTTTGGATATCATGAGTTCAACATGTAAAGATGAAGGTATTTTTTTAGGAAGCTAAAGATTTGATTCTTGAGATCAGGACTAGAAGCAAAGGTGTGAAAGTCATTTGTATGAAGGTAATAAGTGAAGCCATGGAATATGAGATTATTCACAGATGAGAGAGAGAGAGAGAGAGAGAGAGAGAGAGAGAGAGAGAGAGAGAGAGAGAGAGAGAGAGAGAGAGAGAGAGAGAGAGAGAGAGAGAGAGAGAGAGAGAGAGAGAAGTCCAAATAATCCTGAAGTTCACTGATCAGTAGGCTATGAAAAGGGGAAGAGGAGTCAGTGTAAAAGAAAAAAAAAAAAGAGAGGAACCATTTAGAGAAGTAGGAAAAGAATTGGGAACCTCTGAAGCCAAAGAGGAGATTTTGTCTAAAAGGAAGGGATTATCTACATTGTCGTGCCAGAATACAGAATACTTGAAAGATAAGAATTGAGAAAGATAAGGTCTGGGAAAAGGACATTAATGACTCTATAGGAAGTAGTTATAGGACATTGGTGAGAACAGAAACCTAATGGGAATGGCTTGAAAAGAGAGTGGGGAAGTAGTGGTATGAGTTGTAGACTAGGTCTTTAAGAGATTTGGTTAGAGTATAAAGAAATTGGATGAGATGATAGTTAGGAAGTATAGACCAAAAGGAATGGGTTTTTATTTTAGCATTGGAAAGTTCCACACATTTTTATAGGCAAATTAGAGGCACCCAAAGAGAGACAAAGATTGAAGATACATGATAAAATGTAGTCATCTTAATTTTTATCTAAAGAAAAAAGGAGTTTGTTTTCTATACCTTTGAATTCCTCACCTTACCTCCTGCCCCCAGTATAGTACAGTGCTGAACACACTAGGAGCTAAATAAATATCTATTGGTTGGTTTGATTGTGTGCTTATAAATCAGCCATTTCTGTCTCCTCAGCTGACCCAGAAGCTTCCAGAGTATGGTGTGTTCTTCTATCAAGTCTTCCAAGAGAAGAAAATGCCCGAGGCAGAGATGACTTTGGGGATTTGTGCCAAAGGCATAATTGTATATGAAGTAAAAAACAATAGTAGAATTGCAAGTTTACGTTTTCAGTGGCGAGAAATGGGAAAAATTTCCACCCAGGTCAGTCCAATTCAGAGGCTACAAATCATTTGCTCCCGTCCCCCTTTGTTGCCTGCTATTCATAGAAAAAAAGGAAAACATAACCTTGAAGAGAACAAACCTTGTGTGTGTGTGTGTGTGTGTGTGTGTGTGTGTGTGTGTGTGTGTGTGTGCCATTCTTCTATATTATGTGCTCTGGGGATGCTGTCATTTTAATGCCGGGAGCATTAGGTATTCCTTCTTGGTAAGGCTCTCTTAACTCTGGGAATCCATCAGTGTTGACACTGGTGGGCAGGTAGTCTAGACTGGGTCTTCAGGACTATTCTACCACTTTCCAGGCTTCTTATTTCTGTCTTCTTATATCCCCATTGGTATTTAGTATTTCAGCTTTCATGAGAATTAGTGCCAAGAAAGTTTTTATCACCACTTATTGACTTGTTCAGCTAAGTATTTATTTTATCTTCCTTTCTGCAAAACTACAATTAGTTTCTGAAACTCTCTTTTCTTTCCTTTTCCTCATTGTTTCTCATTTTTCTTCCTGCTTTTCCTTTTTTTTCTCCTTTTCTTTGTTCTTTAATCATAGTTGATGACCACATGGTATAGTGAATAGCATTTTGGGCTTGGTGTTGGGTGGACCTAGATTAAAATTCCTATGTGACCATAGACAAGTTATTTGATTGCTATGCTCCTCAATTTGTTTATTTGTAAAATAAATGAATTTCTCTGAGATTCAGTTTTCTTATCTATAAAATGGGAATAATAAATAATACCTATACTATTTCTCTCCTAGAATCACTGTAAAGCTCAAATGAGATATGTTGTGCCCCAATTGTGCAAGTCAGGTTTTGGTTGCTCTAATTGTAATTGTCATTTACAAGTGTGTAGTGTGCTCTGAAACTTTAAAGTTTGATATGTAAATGTTACATTTTTTTCTTTCAATTTATTAAGGTCAGTATTCTTTCTACTAACAAACTTGTTTAGTCTGCTTGCTAATGCATTTACCTCTCTTTCTCTCTCTTCTTGTTTTCATTCTCTGTTCTCTAGACTTACTGCTCAAGTGCCAGATCAGTGGGCTTCTTCTCTTCCCTGGGGATTGCTATTAGCTATGCCTAAATGACTATGAGCAAATTGGATTGAAGGAAAATTAAGTCAGTTCAGTTCACTCTGGCTTGCTTTACAGCAGAGATTCAGACCTGCTGCTTACATGGGTGGAGAGACAGTCTTGGGCATGCTAACTGAATGAAGTTTCCAGGCTCAGGACCATTTGTCTTGGTCCTGGAGGGATAATTGTAAAAATAGTTAGACACTCCTCATGAACCTGTGCAAGCTGAAACGAAATAGCTAGTAGAATTCAGTGAATTGAATGTGGATAAATCATCATGTGAAAGTCTTTATTTTTTTCTTTCCTTAGAGAAAGAAATTCACCATTGAAAGCAGCATCAGTGGTAAGAAACACACATTCATTACTGACACTGCCAAGAAGTGTAAATATTTGCTGGACCTCTGCTCTGACCAGCACCGATTTAATGCACAGATGAGCTCTGGGCAGCTTTCCCAAGTTTTATCAGGTAATGTCATAGTCACAGATCTACGTAAAATACTTCTATATGACACTCATAGTTTTGTATGTAAATGCATCGCTGGTGTTATGGTTTTATTTTTAGATGTTGCACAGATCAATCATGATCCCTTATTATCAGTTGGGAAACTCTTGGCAAGACACATAGTGTCTCTGAACCTTTTCCCTTATCTGCAAAATGGGAATAATAAGTCTTTTTTTTTTCTTTCTTTTTGCTGAGGCAATTGAGGTTAAGTGACTTGCCCAGGATCACACAGCTAGGAAATGTAATAATGTCTTATATTGTCCATTTTGTGAGGTTGTTGAAAGACTGTTGCTTTGTTGTTCTTAAAACTCTACATAAATGTGAGATATTGTTTTTTGATGGGAAAATAGTCTAAGAAAAGTAGTAGAGGTGGTGAAAAGTAATGTAAAAGATTTTGAATGTAGAAGAAAACTTAGAGATCTAATTCAACTTCATTTTATTTATATTCAATTTTTAATTTTATTGATATCTTTTATTTTTATTTATACTTACATTCCTCCCTGTTCACCTATCCATAACATAGGTTATCCCTTATCAAAAAGAATTATAAAAAACAAAAAAAGAAGATCAACAAAACTAAAGAAAACAGTTCAATCCTGCCATTTAGGTGGTTCAGTGGATAGAGCATTGGTACTTGGAGTCAGGAAGACCTGAGTTCAAACCCTTTTCCTTTCTTTTTCCTTTTTCTTACTGCCTGTGACTCCCTTCCTTCTGACCTTATCAGGTGTGTAAATGATCTTGGCAGGTCACTTAATTTCTGTTTGCCTCAGGTTACTCATCTGTAAAATAGGGATACCTCTTAGGGTAGTTATGAAGATAAGGTGAAATGATATTTTAAAAATGTTCTGCAAACAAAATGTCATATAAATGATAGCTGTTATGATTATGATCCTATGTTTAACCAAGTATGTAAATTTATGTAACATTCCATACCTATAGTTCCCCATGTCTGCAAAGAAAAAATGAAAGCCTGTTTTCTAATCTATTCTCTCAGATCAACCCTACTCATCTTAATTAAACAAGATTCATTTTAAAAAATGATCTTTTACTTATATGTTCAGAGTGGTTTCCTGATTTGGCTTACTTCCCTCTCTTAGTTCATAAAAGTCTTACCATGCTTCTCTGAATTTTAATATTAATCATTTCTCATGGCATAGTGATGATACTCCCTTATATTTATATAAAATTATCCCTTTCACATTGTGAGTCTCCCCACTGTGGTTTTGATATATCATGGTCTGGCATAAGAAATTAAATAGGAATTTTGGGGGAGTTTTGTAGAAGCTGTGATTGGTAGACAGAGGCTAGCAGATGACATAGAGAAAGTTTAGAAAGACAGAAATGTTTAAAATGTATGTATAGTGTTGTATTATATCAATATATTTTATGTTTTAATACATAATAATTCAGAGTTCTTCTCTAGTACAAAGGCAAGGTCAAAAAATTTTACATGGACTTTCCAGGTCTCAAAGACTCCATGCTCCAAACCCCCATCATGTGAAAGAGATAACTATCCAGCAATTTGTTTAGCCCAAGAGTTTTTAACATAGTGTTAATGGACCCAAGAAAGGAATAGATTTCAGAGTCTGTGAACTTGGATAGGAAAAAAAATGAAAATAAATTTGGGTTCCTTTGCAGTTCTCTCTCTATATATTTTATACATTTAAAAACATCATTCTGAGGAGACCATAAGTTTCAAGAAGTCTATGGCACACAAAGGGCAAAGACTCCCATGTTAACCATTCCACTGGTTAATGAGCATCTACTTGTTCCAATTCTTTGTTACTTTAAAAAGTACTGCTTGGAATATTTTGCCATGCCTAACATCTTCCTGCTAATTTTGACCTCCTTGGGATATATGTTTAACAGGGCCTCATTTTTACTAATGATCAAATTGAAGTTCAGAGAGGGAAAGAAATTTTCTTGAGATTATACAAGTAGTAGGTGGTAGCAGATATAGGATTTAAAATTCAATGCTCTTCCACTACATCATGTTTCCTTTAAATGCTCTGGAACAAAGGATTATACCAGGCTTGGCTGAAGCAGAGTTTGTATAGGGATACAGAGGAAGTTAAATTACAAACTTCTTGAAACGCCGAAGGTTTTCCAAAAAATGTCCACAGGATACTTTTAGCCTTATTTCAAATTATTTCAATTCACAAACTCCTCAAAATAGTTAAACTTGATCACTGTTGTTCCAAGAACTCAGCATTCCATCTACAATCTCTGCAGTTGACCAACCATCTGGCATGCCTGGAATTTGTGCCTTTGGGAATTCCCTATTTTCCTTCAAAATTCATCTTAGGTATTAGGGACTCTATGAAACTTCTCATCTATTCCCATCTCTAGTCACCTCCTTTCCCCAACTTTCCTTTTATTACATCTACATGTTTTATCCACATGTGTATGTTTTGTTGCCTGGATAGAATATGCAGTCCTTGAAAGAAATGGTTTTTTATTTATTTTGTCTTCCTATATATTCATGCGTATATATTTTTCATATTTATGTATTTAATAATAATACACATGTATATTAATAATATGAATTAAATGATATTCCATAGATAAGATCACAAAGGTTGAGGCCAGATTCTTAAAAGTCCTTGAACATTTGACAAAGGAGTTTAAACTTTATTCTAAAAGCAGGGGGGAAGGGGCGTCACTGGAGATTTATGAGCAAAGAGTGACATGATGTAAGTTGTAGTTTAGGGAGATTAACCAGCCTTTTCTGTGTAGAGGATTTTCAGATGCCTTATTCCACAATAATTAACCTATACTTTCTCAAAGAAGATTATTAAGGTTCTTAAAATCAAGCTATGTGAAAGAATATTAGGGGAATGGGGCATTAAGATAGAAATGAATGACTGCATAGTAGATGATTATTTTTTTTTTGAAGGAAAACAAAGCAAAGCAAAATTATGTTTTCTCTCAATGTAATTGCATTTCCTGTGGCTGAAGTTAAACTTTAGCCAAATCCCTTCATATGGCATGTGATAGAACATGCGAGAGTGAATAGCATATTGGCCCTAGATTTAAAAAAACTGGATTGAGATCCCTATTTTATTGCTTTTTATTGCTGTGTTCTTGACAAGTTGTATAACATTTTTAGCCCTCAGTTTCCTCATTTATATTTGACAAGGTTAGACCATATTGTTTTTGTATATCTCAGTCAGAATAAAATGGACATGACAGGTGCAAGAGATATCTAAAAAGAAAAATATACACAAGTTGATAACCAATTAGATTAAAGTGTAGTTAGGACAATTTGATGACCATCAAGTAGCTGGAAATACAGGATTGGAACTTAAATGCAGAATTAGAATTAAGCAAAAATGTTAGAACTAGAGATATAGATCTAGATTTCTAGAGGTAAAGTCATGAATATGGATGAGATTGTCAAGAGAGAGAGTACAAAGAAAGTATAGAAGGTTGGAAAACCTGGGGGAAAATGTATGCTTGGCAAAGAGTAGGTGCTCAATAGATGTTTGCTGAGTTTCATCATAAAGTATCTTCCAGTTCTGAAATATATGATTTTAGGGGGGAAGGATAAATTTAGGGAAAGCATTTCAGATTCACACAACTATTTGACTAAACAAAATACATAAAGTATTAAATAGCTAGGTTGAACTAAACTTTTTCATCATCCCTGGAACGGTCTTCATTGGAAGAGTGGAATCTATTTTCTATGTTTGTGTTACATCTAAATGAGAGTGACTGGTAAAAAGAGTTTTGTTTTTGTAGCCTCAGGAAATAATAGTACTTGCTACATACTAAGTTCTTCATAAATATTTGTTGATTAAGAAATAGAAAAGGGGCATGTCTTCAGAAAACTTTGGACTCTTAATCTTTGCCTCCAAGCCCAATATAACCATGAAGTTAACAATCCAAAGTCTGTTCATAATCACATGTACTTACATGAAGTTGAAATCTTCCATATTTTTTCACATTGTTCCCTACCCACAGTAACCGATTTTTTTCTCTGTGATTCAACTCTACCCAAAGAACATCCAGTACTTGGTTTAACAAATTTAGGTGTCAATCTCTTACATTCAGAGGCCATATCTTTTATTTCTGAGTATCTCCTGGAGTATTCAGAAGTGACTGGCGCATAAGTATTTAATAAATATTTTAAAATGTTGATCCAAGAGGAGAAATCCCTCATTAGACTAAAAAGAGAGAATCAAATCAAACCAAAACCCTTTGATTTTCCAATAAAAATAATGACAATGGCCTTGAGTGGATGTGTAAGCAATCCATGTTGTGAAACTTGGATGTCCTTTCTTTCAGTAGATGCATATTATGCCTCACTCTAAAGCTAAGTGGAATTATAACTACAGCTACCTGAAAAGATGGATAATTTTTTTTTGGTTGTACATACACATACATACACAGAGAAAAAACATGCACCATTTGTTACCTTTATAATAGACATTATGCTGTGGAAAGAAGAGGACTAGAATTAGAATCAGATGAACTTGGTTCAAATCCTGGCTTTGCTACCTGCTAACCATGTGACTGATGGACAAGAATCCATCTCCCTGGGTCTCAGTTTCCTCATTTGTAAAATCAAGGAGCTGGCTTAGATGACTTCTGACATCCCTTCCAGAACTAACTTGATGGCATTCACACATGTACATTTAACTTTATACCTCGTATAACTTTAACCTCACATGTCAAAATGCTGGCACTTCTCTAATTTTCCTATTATAGTGGAGAACAGATGGTCTAAATTCAACAATCACCTTCTTTTTTTAGAAATGCAAACACAGCTTTGGATACAGCAAAGAGTCTCTAGCGCCTAAATTTTTAGTAAGATACAGCAGATAGAATGGAATGAATATTAATTATTATTTCTCCCTCTCTCTCCCTCTCTCCCTCCCTCTCTCTCTCTCTCTCTCTCTCTCTCTCTCTCTCTCTCTCTCTCTCCTTTTCTTTCTTTTCCAAACCCAGAAGATAATCAGCTCATGCAAATGTTCAAATCAGATTCTGCAAATGTGCCCCAACGAGAGTATCTCCCCCTGATTCAGAGATTGTCCTGTTCAGAAAATATGTTGCTTGGATCTAACCTGGAAAATACATCTGGAAGGCTGCTGGGCAAATCATGTGATAGCTTCAATGTGGAAAATGGTTATAGGATTGGAGATGAAGGCAACCAAGACAGGTGGGTTTCATCAGTCATTCATGTGCTACCAAATTACAATTATGATGTCATATGTAGAGCCTTGGATTTAGTCAGAACACTTTGATTTGAATTTCAGCACTGGGTGACCTTAGAAAAATCAATTTTGGGGCAGCTAGGTGGCATAGTGACCAGCCTTGAAGTCAGTAGGACCTGAATTCAAATCTGATTTCAGACGGTTAACATTCTCTAGCTGTGTGACCCTGGGCAAGTCACTTAACTTCAATTGCCTCAGCAAAAAGCAAAAAAAAAAAAAAAAAAAAAGAAAGAAAAATCAATTTTTTTGATCTACTGTAATATTATATTAAGGGGTCAGACTGGTGTCTAATCTTCCAGTTATAATCCCTTTGATCCTATTGAGTTGGTTAAGTATAAAATGGAGTGCCATAATGAAAACAACAACAAATATTTATTGTGAACTTACTATATATAAGGCTGATGAAATTGGGCACCAAATAATCAGAGCAGAGTAGCAATTTCTGGTTCCGATATGAGGCACAAGGCACAAGTGAAGAATTCACAATGGCATTCTTTTTGCCAAAAGGTACCTTTAATTACCAGAAAAGTTTATGGACAAAATAGAGTTAAATAGATACTGGGAATAGTAAATATAAAAATTTAGATTTGGGAGAGCACATAGTTAATGAGGAAAGGAGTTTTAATGATTAACAATAGAAAAGACAAGTTCCTAGTGGAACTCACAATTAACCAAGAGAAAGGTAGTGTGTCATGAGATGCGGATATGCCATTGACTGGCAGGATCAATCCATAGAGGAGTTTAGCACCCTAAAAGAGTTACTTAGCTATAAAAAGGAGAAAGATTATGAGGCAGAATGCTGTGGCAGGATCACCCCAAAAGGGATTCAGCAAAGATGGCATATGCCATGGGCAGGTTTATAAAGGAAATTTAACCTGGGAGTTTGGCATCATGACTTGATAGAGTAAGGTGGGATTTCCCAAGACTTCCATAGAGGTAGAACTATAAGACTGAGCAGATCCCCATTAATGCCCTTCCCTGTTTGCCTCAGGGAGTATTATAATCTTATCAGTACTTAAGATTCTCTTGGTCAACTCTATCTAGTTACCTAGAACCTCATCAAAGTGCTGGGGATGCAAAAATAAAATTAAATCAAATCCTTGCCCTCAGGAAACTTGCATTTTGGGGAATGGTTATGGAGAACATTTAGCACACACATAAAAGTACATATATGTATACATATACACACATCACATACATACATATATGCATATTCAATATATTTAAAAGAAATTTAAAGAGGGAAGAAAATGAACAAATTTAACAAAATTAACAAAAATTAACAAAGTTTAAGAAAAACCTCAGATATGATGTAGTCCTTGAGCTGTCTTGAAACAAGCTAGGAATTCAAAGAGATTTAGATGAGGAGTGAGTATATTCCAGACTTGGAGAACTAACTGTGCAAAAACAGAAATAGGAAATGAAGGGGGAAAGCTAATAGGACAACTTGCTTAGAACTTAGTGAGAATTCTGATGGTAGAGTAATAAGAAACAAGACTAAAAAGGTTGTTGACAAACAGATTTTGGAGGGCCTTAAATGCCAGGCTTGAGGAAGTGTAAACTCACTAGGAAACTATCATATATATATATATATATTTTTTTTTTTCCTCTTTCAATCATTTAAATTTAGAGCCTGTGGAAGCAAAGCATTTGCTTTTCTTATCTGTGTTTTTGGAAACAAAAGACTCCTTTATTGAACTGATTAAGTGTGAACCAATTTATCTTAGCTGTGAGCTAAAACTCTTGGCACTAAGTCTGAAAATATTAATAGTTTGTATCCTATTCATCAAAAGAAACAAGAAGCATAATTTCCTATACTAGTTCTTTTAGAATATTGTTTTAAGGAGATAACAGGGTTTTTTTGTTGTTGTTGTTATTGTTTGTTTGTTTATTTTCAGAGAAAGAACTCTGATTCTTAGGGAAATTTGGCTCCAGGTCCTCCAAGCCATAGCTTAGGTCTGAAGAAAATTGTGAAATTTAGTAATCAAGATCCCTATCAAAGTGTCAGTCTTTTATTGTCAGGCACTCACAAATAGTCCATTAAAAGATTTAATTTTGGAGAGAGATTTAATTCATTTGCTCAATATTTACTAAATTGGCCAACAAACCTCACTTGGTCATTATTTGGGATTTTGATGGATCAAAATGAGTATAAATAGCAGTTGTTCCTATTTTAGCCAGAGACAAGGAGGTTCTTTCCCTCTCAGATTGATTTTTTAAAAGTAGGCAAAAGAGACCATTCTCTCTCTCTCTTTCCTTACCCAACCTTAATCATTAGATGGGTCTTGCCTCAGACAAACTGAGACTTGGAAAGACCTTAGCTTAAAAAAGGCCAAGGTTTCTCACTGAATCCAGGACCATCTCCAGAAGTACTGATTTAAGTCTTGCTACTGGATCCACCTGGCTTTAGGGAAGAGAGTACACAGTCCTGTTTCGTTTAAATCCAATTCATTTGCAAGGTCAGACATAACCTTCCTGATGTCATTGTTCCACTCTGAGAATGAAGGACAAACAATTATATATATTGGGTAGTGGGGTGACATGGAGGAGAGAGCCTTGTGTTTGGGATCCAAAAGATTCATTTTCATGAGTTTAAATCCTGTCTTAGACTTACTAGCTGTGGAACTCTGGGGAAGTCATCTGTTTGAAAGAGTTTCAGAGACACCAGGATTCTCTGGACCATAACCTTGAGAACCACTGGTCTAAACAAAGAGTTCTAGTAATTCAGACAGGAATAGTTTGTTTCCATTGGGATAATCAAGGGAGGTTTCCGAGTACATTTGTTCTGGGTATTGAAGGACAGGAAGGATTTCAAAAAGCAGAGATGTGGAAAGAGTAGAAAAAACACATGATAGAGATAGAAAAAGAAATAAGTCACTGTATACTTCATCTTTTTCATTCATGATGCTGGACATCCATTAATGCAGTCTGAGATCATATGTGATTTTTGTTTATTTGTTTTGGCTACTATGTAATCATCATCCTGTTGATTCTTGGTGAATTTTTACTATACCACCCTTAGGTCATTTTTACATAAATATAGCTCCCCCTCCCCCATTACGAATTTCTGCTATTGATTTTTTTGAATCAGTCATATTTTGTAATTATATCTATTATATTTCATCCTATTAGATTTTGTCCACCATTCTTTTTAGATTCGAAATATGTCATCAGCTTGTTAACTATCCTTCCAATTTCACATCACTGTAAATTTGATAGACATGGCATTTATGTCCCCATTCAAGTCATGAATCAAAATGTTCAATAGAACAAGGCTAAGGACAACACCCTGAGGGACTTGCCTTCAAGGTCACATCAGTCCATCAATTCTTGCTCTTGGGGTACTGTCATTCATAAAATTCTGAATTCTTTTGACACTACAACTTTCTAGTATATACCCCACATAGGCTGTTAGGAAAAAAAGTCAGTCTAGTAATAGTTGACACTGAAGACTTTTTTTTTCCAAGCCTTCTGTATATTTTTTTTGAATTTGTAATTGGTACTTTAAAATGGTGCTAATTATTTGTATACTATAAATGGGGTCATTTGTAAAGAGATTTGGCTATTTTTAAAGCCAAACCATCTCTTTTCTATAAAGCAGCTTTAGCCCTCACAGCCATAGGCTATCTCCAAATAACCTGCAGTTCTAAGCATTAAGATCTCTATTTCACTTTGCTAACTAGGTGGTATTGTATTATGGAAAGAGTCACAACTTGTAGTCAGGAGCCCCGGATTCAAATTCTGGCTCCAAAGTCCTCTGTATAGTACGGGCAAAGTACTTATCTCTAAGCCTCAGTTTTTTTTTTAACCTGTAATAATCAAGCAATAAACATTTATTAAGTGCCTTATATGCCATTCTGCTACACTATTTTCCCCCTAAGATTGTTGTGGGGAAAATGCTTTATAAACTTTAAAGCACTATTGAAATAAGAATGACTAGAATTGATAATCATCATAGTCACTCTATGAATTGGTAATAAGTTTTGCTTTCAGCCTCTCTTTCTTTTTTTTTTTATTTTAAATTTTTATTTTATTTGCATAACATATGTGTGGGTAATTCTTCAACAATAACCCTTACATAGCTTTCCGTTACAAATTTTCCCCCCAACTCCCCACCCCTCCCCTAGATGGCAGGATATCCACTACATGTTAATTATGTTAAAATATTGGCAAATCGAATATATGTATACATATTTCCAAACTTATCATTGGTGTGTAAGAAAAATCTTATCTACACAAACGATATATCAGATAAAGGAAATACAATGTAAGCAAACATCAATCAAGGAGTATGAGAATGTTATGTTGTGGTCCACATTTCGCATCCCTCTCTCTGGGTGTATATGGCTTTCTTCAGTGAACAATTGGAGGTGGTTTGAAACATATCATTGTTGAAGAGAGCCATGTCCATCAGAATTGATCGTCATATAGTACTGTTGTTGCCATGTATAATGATCTCCTGGTTCCAGCCTCTCTTTCTTATAAAATTCTTAAATCAACAAATATTTATTAAGTTGCTACTATATGGCAGACACTGGTTGGTGCTAAGGATATAAATAAAATGAATTTAACAACCCTGCTCTTGATTATGCATAATGGGCTATAAAACTGTACCTACCCTTTTATCCAGCAATGCCACTGTTAGGCCTGTAAAGAAATTTTTTATTTTTTTTAAGAAGAAAGATCCTATTTGTACAATGGTATTTATAGCAGCTCTTTTTGTGGGGGCAAAGAATTGGAAATTGAGAGGATGCTCGTCGTTCAGGGAATGGCTGAACAAGTTGTGGTATATGATTGTGATAGAATAATATTGTGCTATTTATAATGTGACAAGGAAGACTGATTTTAGAAAAACTTGGAAAAACTGACTGATGCAGAGTGAAGTAAGCAGAATCAGGAGAATATTGTACACAGTAACAGTAATATTGTATAATAAATACTTATGAATGACTTAGCTCTTCTAAGCAATATAATAATATAAGACAATCCCAAAGAACTCATGATGAAAAATACTGCCTGCCTTCAGAAAAAGAACTGATAGAGTCTAAATATGAGCCATGTTAAAAAATTCTTTTTGTTTGTTTTGAGTTTTCTGCAAAATGACTAGCATGGAAATGATTTTTACATGATTATACATCTATAACCTATATCAAAATGTTTGCCATCTTAGAGAAGAGGGAGAAGAGGGAGGAAAAGAATTTGGAACTCAAACTAAAAATAAGAATGTTAAACATTATTTTTACATACAATTGGGGGAAAATATTATTTTTTGTATTTAATTTACTTATTTAATATTTTCCCCAGTTATATTTAAAACAATTCTTTTACATTTGTTTTTACAATTTTTGAGTTCTAAATTCTCTCCCCACCCACAATTAAGAAACCATATGTGAAGTTATGCAAAACATTTCCATAAAAGTCAAGTTGTGAAAGAAAACATAGATCACCCACCCTAATGAAATAAAAAAACCCTCAAGAAAAATTAAGTTAAAAAAGAGAGCAATAGAAAGAGAAAGAGAAAGAGAGAATACTTCTGTCTATATTTAGACACAATCAGTTTCTTCTCTAGGTATGGATAGGATTTTTCATCATAAGTTCTTCAGAGTAGTTGTGGATCATCATAGTACTGAGAATAACAAATTCATTTATAGCTGGTCCTCCCAGTACGTTGCTATTACTTTGTATATAGTATATTTCATTTTGCTTGAGTTCATGGAAGACTTTTCAGTTTTTTTTCTTTCTGAGAGCATCCTGCTCATCATAAGGGAAAATATTATTAAAAAAAATTCAGATCACAATTGACTCTCACACCCATCAAAATACCACCACCCCAAAACAACAAAACAACAATCCAATTCCTGCTCCTAAAGAGTTTACGTTATAATAGAGAAAACAACCAATTTTTTCCTTATTGATCAAAATTAGTTTCAGAACAATTCCTTTCACTGCTTCTACTATAATTTGAAAATGAAGTAAAGGATTTATTAGCTACTCAACTTTTAATAAACTTACTGCCAGCAGTTTTCTCCCTTCTTCACTTTTAGTTTATCTCACTCTTACGCAGATTAACTGTTTTTCAGGTAAATATATTCTTTCTGGTCCTTATTAGATGTACTCTATCTCTGACTGTTATTTCTGTTTCTTAAGCCACATATAGAAAGTGGAATCCTGTTCTTCAATAATATTTTACTTAGTCAACAGTTCCCTATTTCCCTCTCTTCTAATTTTCTTACAACAAATCTGCAGATGTGGGTGGCAATTGTCAGAGTTGATGAATCTTGGGAGTCTTTTCATCACATCCAGATGATTGCCACAGGAAGAAAGTTCATGTGCTGAATAGTCATGTCAGACCCACGTAGGGCAGGTTTCACCTCAATTCTTAAGTAGGAAGTTGGGGCTTGCCAAGATACTTGACACAGCTCAGTTGAACCAACTCATGTGACTATGAGATAAGTTTTTATTCTGTAAGCATGGGTTACATCTTCTGCATGGCAGTCCATCAAATTCCTGAAGATAGCCATATGGCCCTATTTGTCAAATTGTCTCTTCTTTAGGCTAAACATCCTCATTCTTCAACCAGCTCTTCAAATACAAGGTGACAGTTGTAACTAGTTTACCCCTAGATCTTCTCTTTTTTCAGACTAAATATCCACAGTTCCTCTAATTCAGGGATTTTTAACATTTTGTGTCATGAGCCCCTTTGGCAGTCTGGTAAACGCTATGGTAAAAGGTAAATCCTTTGCAGAATAATGTTTTTAAGTAATTGAAGCAAATGCTGAATTTCAGTTAGAAGTAATTAAAAACAAAATTGTGAATTTCCAAATCCATACTCCCTAACATCTATCCATGTACCTGGGTCCAAATAGCCCTGGTTAAGATCCCTTATTCTAACTCATCCTCACATGGCATAAACTCAAGTGCTTTTATCCTTCCAATTCCCTCTTTAGAAGCTTTCCAGTTTACCAAGATCCCTCCAAAATGTGGCTTCAGTAATTGAATATAATACCTAGGATCAGTTTGATGTGGGTGAGTGCTGCAGGATTATCACCTGTGTTCTAGAAATTATCTCTCTTATTTCATCTTAAACCCACGTTAGCTTTTTTTGGCTGACAAACCACACTGTTGACTCATATTTAGCTTGCAATATGCTAAATCCCCTATGTTGGTCTTTTTTTTTTTTAATAAATTGTTGGATAGTTTTTCCTTTCCAATCTTGTTCTTATAATATTTGGCCTACTAAGTTCTAGCCCACCATGATATTTTGAATCCTGACTGTCATACTGTGTCCTACTTATCTTTTTCAATGATATCTACAAATATGATAAACCTACCTTCTATTCCTTTATCCAGGTCATTGGTAAAAATACTACACAATATATAGCTAAGCAAAGATCCCTGGGATAATACTGCTGGAAAGCTCTTTTTTTTTATGGTGATATTGAATCCTTAATAACTATTCTTTGGATCTGGCTGTTCTTTTCCATCCCCTTCCTTCTTTCCTCTCCTCTTTTCTTTCTGTTTCTATCTTATTTTTTTTCCCTCTGGCAGGACCCTGAGCCCCTTCCTTTTTTCTCTGTAGATGCTAGAAATAATAAGAAACCATTTTCATTGGGACTATGCAATGTTTCCCTAGAGAAGTTCTGACATGGTTGGTTCTAATGCTTAAAAATGATATTTTCTTGCTGCTCATTAATGTGCAATTAAAGTCTTGAGAAATGACGTGAGCCTTGAGAAGTGAGAAATACAGAAGAATATTCATTCAGCCAGCCAGCCAGCTAGAAGGAATTCTCATACAGCTGTCTCCAGAGATGCTTGCTTAAACATGGTATCATCAACTTCCCCCCTGTTTTGCAATTGTCATTTCTACCATTTCTATAACATGTTTCAAATATTTATCTATCAGATAGCGAATTGATACTCCAGCCTTATAGATTAATTAATCATCTCCTAAATGCATATCAGGCATATTAACACTTTCTGTGGAAAAGAATATTATTCAGTCAGTTGCTTGAAACTTAGAAACCCTCAAGTACATTCCCAGCAATTCTGTGTAACCTGATTCATCAGAAATGATATGGCCTCCTTTTGGAGGTATAATGAAAGTTAAATGGAAATTCAACATTCATTTTAAGGAACAATCAGCTAATAATCCTTGAGAAATCCATGAGAAACAGATAACTCTATAAAATAGGTACTATTTTCATCCTCATTCCTTTCACAGATGAAGAAACTGAGGATGAGAAAAATTAAGTAACTTGCTCAGAGTCAGCCAAATAGTGAGTATCTAAGGCAGGATTTAAACTCACATCTTCTTAATCCTAAATCCAGATTTACTGTAGCACCTTTCCACCACCATTGTGGAGATAATGGTAATATATTTTCCTGGAGGTCTGTTTTTAGCTTAAAAAAAGTCTAATAACACCTATTTTTATATTAGCTTTTTATTTTCAAAATATATGAAAAGATAGTTTTCAATATTCACCCTTGCAAAACCCTATGTTCCAAATTTTCTCCCCCTTTTTCCTGCCGTCTCCTCCCCTCAACAGCAAGCAATTCAATTTATGTTAAACTTCTACAATTCTTCTATATATATTTCCACATTTATCATAACAGCATCTACTAAATAATAATACTTAATTACCCCAGTGTGTGTGAAGTAAGTAAGAGTAGCCATGTATCAAAATGTATAGTGATGAAATTTGATTCAGGAAGACTTGAGTTCAAATATGCCTCATACATTTAAATTCGTGATCCTGGTAAGTTAACTTTTCTTAGTTTCAATTTCCCCATCTGTAAAATTCAAACAACAGTAGTATCTGCTTCACAGGATTGTTGTAAGGATAAATGAGATAACACATGTAAAATTCCTTTGAAAACCTTAAAGATTTCTTGTAAATTCTAATATTTATAAATGATTTTAATGATGTACATAATCTTTCCAACCATGTAGATAATAATTTATCCATGACCATCCATAGTGTGGGACTATTTCCATTCTCCAAAATCAAAACAATGGGTGTACCCATTATGCAAATAATCTTTTTTGAAGATTACATTATAATTTTGGTGGGGAAGGGACAAACTAAAATACTAATAGAATTGGGGGAAAACCCATTCTACTCTTGAAGCTACATTTTCATTTAAGGAAATATTTGGTTCGTTGGTGATTTGTTGTTGTTTGTCCTTTGTTCTTGAAGGGATCCATGACATCAGGGAGGTGATTGCCATAACATGCAAGTGAATTGGATTTCAGTGAGGGAGGGCTGAGCAAGGTCACCTGCCTCACTTTCCCCTCCAAAGCCATCTAGGTGACTGGAAATGTCCTGGATGCAATGGGAGACCTTGGTCTTTTAAAGCTAAGGTCAGGATGTAGGTAGCAATTGAGGCTTCTCTTTCACCTAGTTTCCCCCCCCCCAAAAAAAAATAATCTCAATAAATAAATGAATGAATCCAGGAGAGGAAGATTCTCAGGTTTCTGGCCAAAGCAGAAATTTTTATGTTCAATTTGAGTCAATCAGGACCTAAGCAATGACCAAATGGAATTTAACCTAGAACCTATTGGTGGCCAATGAGAATTAGATTGGTTTTTTAAAAGATTCTTGGTGAAAACAGTTCTGCATTTAAGGCACTTAATTTTAGGGTAGAATTCCTCAGGGGTGTACTGGTCAAACAGTTGTCTCAAAACTCAGTGTGGTATTCACTATTTTGAGCTCTGGGTACATTTGTTAAAGGGCTTAAAAACACTGAGGTTTTTCTTAACTTATTATAATTGAATTAGATCATTGTACAATTGTCTCATCTCTACATTGTATTTTTGTTTCATGACTTTAATTCCTTAATACTTAGAGAAAGCAATCATTCTTTTTAGATAATTCAAAGCTATTTACGAAGAAAAATAAGAAACAGATTTAGCCATCAACAAGTTGAGACTGGGTATATATTATACATGCCAAAAAATGTTTGGAGAGACTAAGAAATAAAAGGTTATCAGTTAATCATGGGTATTTCATTGAGCTTCAGGCCAGTTCAGTCAATTTTTTCTTTTCTCTCCCAGTTTGATAATTACTTTTAATGTTCATTCTAATCTGTTTAGGCTAACCTCAGTCGAATGATAGTGACATATTTTTCATTGTTTTGAATTTTTTTTAAACTATGAAGGAGAGAGAAATCAATCTCTCAACTTCATTAAGCAGAGTTTCCAATTTCACAATTAGAAATATCACGGACCTTCCTGTAAGAGTTTCACTTCTTGTGGTGTCCTTTCTTATTGTAGCCTTTCCTTCGGATCGACACAGTCAGAGACATGTTCTTATATAATGGAAAACCAAAGAATGTGCCTGCCAGCTCAGCTGGCACAAAATATTCTTTTTGGTAAGTATATGAAGGCCAAATGCTCCACAAAAAAGGGTGGGCTTTGGTTCAGAGAGAACTACATGTTCAACCTTTTAACTATTGTTTCTAGATTAATGAATTTTAAATTACCAAATGGTGCTTGCTGATTTTATTTTTATAACTCCTCATGGTTGGAAAAATTTCAGCTTCCATCCCTTAAGCTGTCAGGATAGATTGTGCCTAGAGAGTGTGAAATTCCATCTTTTGACAGCCCATGAGTTTGAAGAGTTCCTTTGAAAAGCTCTTAGGGCCATAGTTCAGAGCAATAAATGACAAAGCTGACCCTGTAGGAAAGAGATGTAACCTCAAAGTGGAATTCTGAAGATTACAAAATACATACATATCCAAAAACACATCTATCATTTTGATGACTACATAATCTATTTTGAATTTAAACTTATTTTTTACTTGCAGAATCACAGGATCTGTACTGGCAGTGACATTATTGGTTATCTGGCCCAATCCGAGCTTAAAAAGGAATCAGTCACTTTTTCTATACCTCCATTGAGGAGGAAAAACAATCAGCCCTCCACTCTCAAAGTGGCCTGATTCACTTTGGAAAAGTTTTAATTGTGCTAAGGATTTTTTTTTTAAATTTTATTACCTTAATCCTAAATTTACCTCACCACATTTCCTTTCTTCTCATTCTCATTGCTTCTAGTTCCCTTCTCTGATGCCAATCAGAAGTCAAATCCTTCATTTCTATGACAGCCCTTTGAATACCTGAAGATAGAAATCACATCCAATTATTTTAGTAGCTCTGAATCTACATGACAGTGATCACCTACTTCATTCTTCTCCATCTTATTCACAATTATGCACTAAGAGATTTTGTCAGAAGCTGCTGAAATCTATATCCATTGTGTGCAGGGTATTTCCCTGACCTGCCAAACTATTAAACCTGTGATACTGTTGATTGGTCAATAGTCAATAAACATTTATTAAGTGCTTTAATAAGATGTGCAGAATCTGTGCTAAGAGCTGGGAATACTTGCCCTCAAGGAGCTCACAATCAAATCGTGGAAGATAATACAAAAGGAAATTGAAAACAGTGTTGAAGTAGAGGGAGGAGTAGAAGTTACTTGAATCCAAAAGGAGGGCCATGATGGAGAAATCAGAGAAGTCTCAAAGTAGTGCAGCCAGATGGGAAATTAAAGAGATACTCTGATCTTTAAATGCAAGTTTTGGAGTTCAAGGTTCTATCCACCAATCAAAGGGACAGAGAGTAGTGATGACATGTGAATACTAAGACTGATGAGATCTTGAGGTATGATGAGGTTTTCCCAATGATGAGGTTCCTAGGGCATAGCAGAGAAGTAATATCTATCTATCTATCTATCTATCTATCTATCTATCTATCTATCTAT
>JAJPUD010002182.1:132152-218779 GCA_023553655.1 Myrmecobius fasciatus | reverse complement strand
TATCTATCTATCTATCTATCTATCTATCTATCTATCTATCTATCTATCTATCTATCTATCTATCTATCTGTCTGTCTATTTAACTATCTGTCTATTGAACTATCTATCTATCTATCCTACAGTAGTGCAGCCAGGTCCTGAATCCCCTTCTTCAGATTTGATGTCTTAAATTTATTGAGAGTAGCTGTGTGTTAGCTGGCCTCTTGTTCACTTGTTTTGGTTTTTGATTCCTTGCTACCTCTTTTTGCTCTATCCTTCTCAACATGAAGATCTTTCTCTTCAGTAGGAAAAACAAAAGAAAAAAAAGAGTTGAATTGTTTTGCTTTCTCTCCAATGTCCATTATCATCATTTCATTTATCCCTGTTCCATTCCTGTTTTGATGTCTTGCTTCTAACATGACTAAAGAGTTATTTTTGTCATCTTTAGCACTCATTACTAGGCTTTGCTTATTTTGAGCATTAGTGCTATTGATGTTCTTCTTTTAAAATTTTTTTTAGCCAGCAAAAATCTTTCTCTCAACACCCTCATCACTCCAATTGAGAAATGAAAACAAAAATTTTGTTACAGATATGTATATTCAAGCACCTCTATGTCCAATAACACTCACACATACAGATATACCATATATACATGTATGTATATACATATACATATATGTATGTGTGTGTATTCTGCACTCAGTCCTTTATCCCTTTATCTTTATCAATGGTCATTATACTGATCAGAGTACCCAAATCTTTCAAAGTTGTCTGTATTTGTAATATTGCTATACTTGTTTAATTGTTCCTGTTTCTGCCCACACTTTGCTTTTCCAAGTTTCTCTGAAACCATTTGTTTCATTTTTTTTTATAGAATAGTAGTTGTTCCATCACATTTATATACCATAATGTATTCATCCATCTCCCAACTAAAGTGCAAGCTCTCAGTTTCCAATTTTTTACCAACACAAAAAGAACTGTTATTAAATATTTTTTATATCTTTAGAGTTTGTTTTGTTTAAGACAAACCTCACTATTTACCCCTTTTCTTATCCTCTCTCTTCTTTCCTTTTTCTACTGTTCTATGAAATGTCTTTTTGTATATAATATTTCCTTCAACTTTCCTTGCCTTTCCATCTTTTCTCCCTGCCTTCTGCATTCTCCTTTTTTAAATTCTTCTTTTAAAATCATTAAAACAAAATTTCTAGGTCTTCAATCTAATTAGACTCAATGACCCATGATGATAATAAGATTCTGAGCAGACAGATGTATAAAACCCTTATATTATAATCTAATTATAATGTGAACAGTTTATTCTTGTTTAGTTACTTATGATTATTTGCTTATGTTTACCTTTATATATTTTTCTTGACTATTGTATTTGTGCTTCCAAGTTTCTATGCAGCTCTGGTCTTCTCATTAGGAATTCTTCGAAGTTCTCGATTTTATTAAACAGTTGACCTCCTTCCTCTCCCATCCCTGGATTATACTCAGTTTGGCTAGTTAAATCATTCTTGGTTGTAAGTCTATAGCTTTGTCTTCCGGATTAATCATATCACATGCTCTTCATTTCTTTATAGTGGTATCATATATGATCTTAAATGTGGCTCCTCAGAGCTTCAAATTCTCTTTCTAGTTACTTAAAATATTTTTTCTTTGACCTGTATGCTTTGGATTTTAGGTATAATACTCTGCAGAGTTTTCACTGTGGGGTTTCTTTCAGAAAGTGTCTGGTAGATCTTTTCTATTTCCATTTGCCTTCTGGTTCTGAGAAATCTAGGTAATTTAATGATTTATTGAAATATTAAATCTATGCTTTTTTTCCTTTTTTGATCATAGCTTTCAGGTAATAGTCCATTAATTCTTAAATAATCTCTCCTCAATCTCTTTTTATGGTTAGTTGTTTTTACTATGAGATGCCTTTTCTTTTCTTTTATTTATTTACTCTTTTGACTCTGTTTTAACATTTCTTGTTGATTCATGGAATAATATATTTTTTAATCCACTCTAATTTTCAGGGAGTTCATTGCTTGGGCATCACTTTGTATTTCTTGTGTCAAAATATTAATTCCTTTTTTCAATGTTTTCTTCCATAGCTCTCATTTATTTTTTATTTTCTCTTATTGTTATCATTTAATTTATAAAATACAAACTATTTTTAAGTTATTTAAAAAGTTTTGTTTCCTGTATTCTAGGATATCTGAACTTGTGCCCAAGCTTTTAAGGTTTTGTTTGTGGGTGTTTTAGAGTCCTTCTCTTCTTCTGGGTTTGTGATTTGAGTGTCTCTGTCCCCATGAGAACTTATAATGGAAGGATTTGTTTGTTTGCTCATATCTTCAGACTACTTCTTGACTTCAGATTTTAAATTAGGGTCAGGCTTTGCACACTTTAGAGGAGAAAGTCTGGGCTGCTCCCATTGCTGTTTTCTTGGGATATTGTTTTGCAGTTGTGTTCAAGACCCTGAAGATGATCCCTGTAAGATTTTAACTTAGATAAGGGTCTAAGTAACATCCCCATGAGCTTGTCCTATTTGCAGTTCCATTGGACTCAGCCACTATCAGTTAGCAGGGCAGAACTATATATCCCCCTTAGTCTGAAATTCCTGTTATGGTTAGTCTGCTTTAGGCTTCTACTTTAGGCTGGAATCTGGAATCAATATTTTGATCTGCTTGTGGAATTCAAGCCATACAGGTACCACTTGTTTTTGAACTTGCTTCTTACTCCATTTACGGTCTATTCTCTTCCCCTGGACAGATTTCCTCCCAAGAGTCCTGGATCTGTAACTGGATAGTAAGAAACAGAACTGCCAGTTTGCAACTATTCCTTCACCTTGCAAAAGTTTAGGTTCATCTCAGCTGGATCTGGGACCTCTTTTTCTCCTTGCGATGGAATGCTTTGCATATTCTTTTCCAGTCAGAGCTTATCCTGAGTGTCCTTGGGATCTTTCTTTGTCTCTTTCTCTTTCTCTGTCTTTCTCTCTCTTTGACTCTCTCTGTCTCTGTCTCTTTCTCCCTCTTTCTTTCTTTTTTTCCTTCTGCTTCTCCTCCTTATCTTCTCTCTTTATGTAATTTCCATTTTCTCCTTCATTAGAATAATTTGTGTTAGAATTTTATCTTGAGAATTTCAATACATTTTGGGTGAATATCTCTGTAGAACTTTAGATCACAGCATCACAATTATTATTTATCTGAACTCTGAAATCTGTTATTCTCAAATCTAGGGTTTGTGTCAGATTATTTTCAGCCTTTATTTCATTTACAAATTTTAGCATGAAGCAATCACTTTCTCCCAAGGATCTTACAAGCTCTATTAAATATTTATCAATTATCAGAATCAATGGAAGTTCCTCACATCATTTTTAACCATTTATGGTAAAAAACTCTCTAGCATTAAGCCAAATCAAGCTTTATTACTTTTTCTATTTTTGGGATAGGAGAAAATGTGAGGGGGAAGAGAAAGAAAAAAAAGATAGAGAGAGTGAGCTTAGATTTGGAAGGATCCTGGGAACTAAGGTAAGCAACCCTTACATGAAACATGAATGCCGTCTATATCTTCCATTTTGTACTTGAAAACTTCCAGTAATGGGAAGTTCAGTATTTCATAAGGCAGTTCATATCATTTTATGCAGTTATAATTATTATGAAATTATTTTTTAAATTATTTATTAGTTTTGACATTTACTTTTATAAGATTTTGATTTCCATGTTTTTTCCCTCTCCTCTCCTCTTTCCAAGAGGATAATCAATCTGAAAGAGATTTTATATATATATATATATACATATATATATATATATACAATCATTTTAAGCATATTTTCACATTAGTCATATTGTGAAAAAAAAAAAAAAACCAATTAGACCAAAAGGGAAAAACCATGAAAAAGAAAACACCAAACAAAAACAGTGAAAATAGTATGCTTCTACCTTTCATTCAGACTCCCTCAGTTCTTTATCTGGATGTGGATAGCATTTTTCATTGAGTCTTTTGGAATTGTCTTGGATCATTGAATTGCTGAGAAGAACAAAGTCTATCAAAGCTGATTATCTGCACAATGTTGCTATTACTTTGTACAACACTTTCCTGATTCTGATCATTAGGAAGTTCTTTCTTACATTTACCAACAAACAGCCTCCCTACAAGTTTTGCCCATTGCTTTCTCAGGGTCAAGTTGAGCAAGTTCATCTCTTTTCTCATGAGATATTTCTTTAAATGTCTTGGATTCAAATCCTAGCTCTACTAGAATTATTATTATGGCCCTAGACAAATCCCTTCATCTTTCTAGTCCCAAGTTTTCTTATTTATAAAATGAGGGACTTGAAGTAAATGTTCTTGAAGCTACTTTTCAGATCTAAAATTCCTATGATTACATGATGATTTAAGCAACTCTTTCCTTTTTCAGATTAAACAACACCCCTTCATCATGTATCTTGACCTCAAACCATTTATCCTTATTTTGTGCCTCCAGGGTCACAAAATCCTCAAAGAGTAAATTCTCTAACTGGACTAGAACGAGAAATTATTTGTGTGACTCTAAAAAGAGACCCACAGCATGGTTTTGGTAAGTAACGAAGCCTGTGTATGAATGATCCAACATGTTCTCCAAAACATCTGGAGACATAGGATTTATGGATGAGCATGGGTAAGCTTTTCTAATGAGAAAATATAGTTGACTCTTTTCATGTTACTCTGTGTGATTCATTCCTTTCTTAGACTTCTTTTTTTTCCCCTCTTTTCTTCATGTGGACCTAAAGCAGGAGTTTAATCTTCTTTTGGTAGTCTGGTATGGGTCCCTTCTCAGAGGAGTATTTTTAAATGCATCATATAAAATATATTGCCTTGAAAAGTTAACTAGTTATATCAAAACACAGTTATCAATTTTTTTTTAAACATGCTCATAGATCCAAGGCTAGAAATTCCTGTCTTAAAGTGTCATGGATAGTAATTTGTCCAGGGATCAGCAATAATCCCATCAGACTCTTGTGGAGCACTTATATGCAAAAAGTGTTCTAGGTGCCAGGAGAAGGATATTACTTTAATAGATTATCTCTCCTTATGAAGTTTATGTTTAGAAAGGAATAGAGAACTTAAACATCCATTAGAGGATTTTGGAAAAGTAAGAAGACTTATCAAGAAAGAAGACAGGACTTTACTGAAATAATAGGAAAACCAAAAAAGAGTTCTTTGAATCTGAGGAGGAAGTATCTGGTAAGAGTGAGGGGGATAGTGAACACTCTCCTAACCTTCAGGGAGATCAAGAAAAATAACAGCCAAAAAAAATCATTGAATTTAATAATTAAGAAGTCAAGGTTCACCTAACATAAGAGCAGTTTCAGTGAAATAATGAAGAAGTTTGAAGACCAAAATCTAAGGAGAGGTAGATAAAGAGAAAATGCAAGTGAGATAGGGTTTTGATTTGTTTTTCCCCCAAGCTGAGCAGTTAAGGGAAACAGGGAGCTAGGATAATAGCTAAATAGGCCAAAGGGAGGATTTCTTATTTTTATTCTAAGAATTGAGGAGACCTGGTAATTATTGTAGGTAGATGAGAAGGAACCAGCAAAGAGAGAGAGAATGAATATGTCTGAAACTGAAGATATTCTTATTAGATCCAAGTCCTGGAGAAAGGAGTAATGAATGGAATCAAAAGCACATATGGTGAGTGGGATTTAAGCCTTAATGAGGCTTAAATGTGACAGAAAGGAAGGCAGATAGAAAGAAAAGGGAGAGAGAAAGAGAAATAGAAGGAAGGGAAGAAAGAAGAAAAGGAAAAAGGAAGGAAAGAAAAAGGGAGGAAGGAAAGAATAAAAAAAGAGTGTAGGAAGGAATTAAGGGGAGAAAAAGAAAGGGAGGAAAGAAAGAAGGAAAATAAGAAAGAAGGAGAGGAAGGAAAGGAGGAAGGGAATAAAGAAAAGAGGAAGGAAGAAAAGAAATAAAGGAAGCAGGAAGTTAGAAAAAGAAAGAAGGAAGGAAAAAAGAATGAACAAAAAAGAGAAAAAAGGAAAAAGTAGAAAGAAAGGAAGAAAAGAAGGAAGGAAAGAAAAAAGAAGCAAGGAAAGAATGGAAGAAAGTATTATGGGGAGAGAAGTGGAAAAAGGAAAGAAAGTAGGAAAAGAAAAAAGGAAATGAAAAGGAGGAAGGAGGTAGGAAGAAAGGAAAGAAACAAAAGAAGTAGGAAGAAAAACAAAGGAAAAGGATATAAAAAAGAAGGAAAGAAAGAAGAACAAGCAAGAAAAGGAAGGAAGAAAAGAAGAAAGGAAGAGAGAAAATGGATGATGATTTTGAGAATAGTTTGGAAACTTGAGAACTTGAGAGGGGAACTCAAGCTCTTCTTGGTCATATAGTCTTAATCTCAATCATGGTGGTTGGGGGAAATATAAATAAAAGATTGGGAACAGTTGTTGTGGGGAATGAGATAGAAGGTACAGTAGATAGTAGATAGGCAAAGGATTGCAAAATTCAATCCTTAGCAATGATCCAGCTGAGATTTTTGTAGTAGTGTTTGGCCATGGAAAGAACTGGAGCAAGAATCAAACAGAACTGAGTTCCATCACTTACTAGCTATGTGGCTTTGGGCAAGTCATGGAAACACTCTGAACTTGTTTCTATTTGCAAGCATGGGGATAATAATGCTTTCCTTGCTTACTACACAAAATTGTCCTAGTATGAGGAAGATCGCAACCTACTTATGCTTTAGTAGGCAAATTCTAGGGACTCGTATGAGGCCCTAAAATATAATTTGCCCAGTGGTACAGCTGGTTAGTGTCTAAGAGAGGATCTGAACCGGGGTTCTTGAATCTAAGTCAAACACTCTAATCATTATATCAGGTTGCTCCCTCCTTCTCCTCCTTCTTAAGTTACTAATGTATGTTGCTACCTTTGAAAGGGGCATTTTAAGATCTCTAAGACAGTACAAATATATACATATATATTATATATATTATTTGATAATCTTTTGATTTTTATTATATTTAGTCTTCTTAACTACTTTATATTTAATGTTTTGATGATGAAAAGATCATAACTACTCTCCTTATCTCACTTCATTTCCCATATATGTATATTTCAGAATCTCTTTTCCAAGTTCCTTATAAAGCAACCCACCTAAAATGTGTAATCTTAGAGAGTTGCCAAAGCTCATGTAGGTTGGTGTGACTGACCCATGGTCACATAACTAGTAAGTATAAGAGTCATGATTTGAATCCAACTCTTCCTAACTCTCCTTCATATTACTCACCACACTATACTTATCCTTCTCTATTCTGGAGATATAAGATATTGGGCTCAATTGAAGGCTTGTTTCTCTGCAAATCCTTGTTTCCTCTTTCTAGTTGCTTAACCTTCTGCAGAGGATCATTAATAGGACACCACCTCCAGCAGATGTTTTCTGGGACATTTACTTCATTTCCTTGTTTGAGGAAATTTTACTGCTCATCTCTTTTTTTTCCTATTACTTTATTCAAACACATCATTATCCCTTCTTTATGGAAGCCATGATACTATCTTGCAACTTGCATGTTCTTAAATATTGTCTCCCATGGCAGGGTTTATCATCATTGGCAGTGAAAATGTGGGCAAATTGGATCTTGGAATCTTTATTGCTTCCATTATACCTGGGGGACCTGCTGAGAGAGCAAAAAAGATCAAGCCAGGTAAAATTTTCATTTCTCATTAAATTACCAATGTTTTGCCCAAGGTTGTTGAGAATGTCAAGAGAGATCATCTTGGGTAAGTCATCTAGGATCTCTCACTATCAATCTCAAGTAAAATGGAGATAATAATAGTAGTTACCTTATGAAGTGGGAATGGGATAGAGGGGTGTGGTGGCCTGTAAAGGAGATAAGATAACAATGCAAAGTGATATATAAACTTAAAAGTGATATATAAAAGTTAGCTATCAATATCAGGACTTCTTAATCTTTTGTCATGGACTTTTTGGGCAATCTGGTAAAATCTATGGACTCTCAATAAAATCTCAGAATAAAATTTTTAATATATAAGATTAAGTGATTGGTTGGCTGTCCTTCATTCTTGAAGAGGACCCATGATGATACAAGAGTGATGTCTAGACTTGCATGGGACTTGGATTTAAGTAAAGTAGAAATGTGCAAATTCATCAGTCTCATTCTTTCCTCCAGAGTTATCAAAATCTGGTGGCAAGGCAAAAGTCAAGGTGACTGATGGGGATTACATTCGAAATTAATTATAGTGAAATTCAGTTATGGAAATTAAAAAAAAAAAGTTCACAGAGACCAGGTTAAGAATCCTTGTTCTAACTGAATGTGTGAGCTATGATTATTTCATTTAAGGGTAACTCTCTTGCATTTTTACTTTCTGTGTTGGAATGGTTTAATTTTCTAGGGGGGAGAATAATCTCCTTAAATAACATCAGTTTGGAGGGTGTCACATTTAACATGGCTGTTAAAATCATTCAGAATTCTCCTGACAAGGTGGACCTGATTGTTTCTCAACCCAAAGGTAAGAGTTAGAATGGGTTTGAAGAGATTATTTAATTTTTTAGAAGTGGAGAGCTCAAGGGATTAGTGCAAAACACTGGCTCTTTCACTCTCTGTAGGGCTTTTAAAATTGCTTTTCCCTATCGGTGATAAATGGCTAAACAGTGCAGTTGCATAAATCAATAGACACAGGAAATTCGAGGGGAACAGACCAAATCTTTAAGTTCCCAAGTGAAGGGGAAAATCCTTTCAGTCGAAGCTAGACAAAGTTATTGATCTATTGTGAGCTCCTCACAACTGGTCCACCTCTGGCGTGGCCGGCTAGCTTGAACATACAAATGTCAACGATTAGGTAGTGACATACTGGCAGTAGCCTAGGGGACAGGACCTAGGGAGCATAAATGAAAGACTTTTTTTTTTTTGAGTTTATTAGCTGTGACACCCTAGACAAGTCACTGCGAATGTCTGAGCCTCTATTTCCTCATCTGAAAAAAAAAGGGGGGGATAATGGTAGCATGTACCTTAGGATCAAATGAGATAATATATTTTAAAATGTTTTGCAAGACTTAAAATGGTATATAAATATTAATTATTACCTTTTATCGATGCTTCTATCTCAAAGGACAGATATTTCTGTTCTCCGTGACGTATCGATGTTTATTGATTTTGTGATAAGTTTTAGGTTATCATGGCTTGGGATGCATTTTCTAGGTAATGGACTCCTTTTCTAGGAGTAGGAGATTAAACTCTGTTGTGGATACTTAGCTTGAAACCATATTAATGGGGGTCTTCCATGATTACTTGGACCCACTTTTTGAAAAGCAGAGTCCAACAACAGACCCTCAACAGACACCTAATGGGAAATAGTTACATCATATTCATCTTAGATGCTCCATGAAACAAGCTCAGAAACTAGACAGGAGTTCATTTAGCCAGTTACTCCCATATTTCTTTACACATCATACAACGAATCTTGCAAAATCTTGCCACTCAATATATTTCTGTGACCTAGATTTTGGCAGCATTTGTAGGCACATTTCTAGTGCATGGTTTTGGCTGCACTCGCCTGTCCCCACACATGTTGACAACATACATGTGGCCTTTAGTGTGATTGAGACAATCCTGAATTTGACATTAGTAGGACTCCATCACTACTGTCTGTGTGACCAACTCTCATTCCAGCACTTCATCCTTTATATAATGTCAGGCATTTTAGTTTCCCTTCTCCACTTGTAAAATGATGGGGCTGGACTACAAAATTCTAAGGTTCCTTCTAAGTCTAAATCCTATAGCCCTTAAAGTCACAGAGAAGAACTGCAAGCAATCAGTGGAGGTCACAGGAAGTCCAATTTAAGCAAAACATGGGGAAAACTTTACAAATAACTGGAGCTATTCAGAAGTGGAATTGGCCTTGAGTTTCTTTCTTTAGTCTTCCAAGGAAAAACCATCCCCATGACCATCTGTTGGAGATGTTGTAGGGAAGAGTCCTATGGTAGTATGGGCTGCATTTACATGATCTCTGAACTTCCTTCCAATCCTGAGATTCCATGGTTTGGTTTAAATCTTTTTTTCACTAAATCAAGGGGAACACAATTTTTACCTAATTGCTCTGATGAAATTTGCTTAGAGAGAAAACAGCCTGTGTCTATTCTACCAGGAGGGGAGAAGAGAGGGCCAGAGGGTAGGTGAATGACAATAGGTAGAAAAATACAAATCCACATTATTGCTGCCATTCAACTTGCACTTGAGAATTCTGGAGGAGGACAGTGGAAGGACTTGGAATAAGTGTTTGTTGAAGTGAATTTGCTTAGAATCTATGGAACTGGACCCTCTCTACCCAAAATAATGAGACAGTATGGAAAGTGAAACGGAATTGAGGTAAACCCTTTCTAACCATAAAAATACAGATAAGTAAGTGGTTATTATTCCTTTTAGTTTTTTGATTCAACTTGTTAGGAGGCTATCAGGCCTTTCTTAGCTCTTCTGAAATCAGAAGAAATGATCAAGTTGGGCTTTAGGGAAAGGGTCATTAAAAAGGCAGCCAACCATAGTGGATCTAGAGTTGGTCTCAGGGTTAGGATAACCTGGTTCAAATCTCACACCTGCCATGTCCTAGGTATGGAACTGAGCAAGTTCCATGACCTTGCCATGCGCTGGGCAATTCTTTAAGACTAGATTATAAAGAAGATGTTGACCTGCTTTAGGAGAGAAATTTCCTGATCTGGGAGTTCCCTGAATGGATGAAATTAGAAGTGTGATAAAAATTTATTTTAAATTACAATAACACAGTTAATTATCAGATTTACTGTTTACAAAGTATTTTGCTCAGAAGAATGGCCCTGAAAAGTAGTTAGTAAAAGTATTGTCCTGACTTTATAGATGCAAAAAATTTAGTATAAAAATATTAAGTATTCAGATAGGTGAGTGACTATTACATGACTAATGGTAAAGACAACAGTGATAATGAAAGACATATATACCCATATATGTATCTTATAAACACATGCATTTGTGTCTATATAAAGACAAAGTATATGCACAATTCTATATATGTATATAATGTATGCACATAAAAATGCAGATGTGTATATACATATGTGACATCTGTTTTATATAAGTGATAAAATAAACATAAGATGTACATATATATGCATCTATAAACATAGAGATGTACACCTCTAAGGTAGCCCATTCTATTGTTTAAACAGTATCTAAGTATTTGAAAGTTTTAAAGCTAACCATTTAATGGATAGGAAAATGGAAAGTTTGAGAGGTTAAGTGACTTTCCTGGATCACACAGCTAATAAGGGTGAGAGAAATGCTAGAACCTAGATGCCAAGTCAGGCAGGAAATTTCAAATGACCAGGTATCTAGATTTCTGCTCCCACGTAGTATTGGCTATATCACACTGGCTTCTCAGTTAATCTGGGTTTAGTAATAAACGTCTTTAGTTTTCTAACATAAATCCAGAATTCCGCCTGTTTTCTAAACATGACAGTCATATATCTGGATAGGTTGTGTGGTTGTACCTCCCTCCTTCTCTTGAATCTTCCTCGCCAAGGAATTAAAAATCAGTGAATGATTGTGTTGCTCAGGCACTACTGACAATGATTCTGAAGCAGCTAAAAAAAGACCCATCTGAATGAAAGACAAAGATGTCTATCTCTCCCTACATATGTACAGATAGATTCTTGCTTGCTATCCAGGGGCTGGCAATGGATTGTTGGCTTGTTTTTGTAGATGTGTCTGAGGCAGTTCCCACAGAGGGAATGAACCATCAGAAAAAATGTGATCCTGCCAGGTCTGAGGTCTCTCCAGCAGCCAGTGGGAGAAACAGCCTTCAGAGGAGCTGTTCATCAAACAGCAAAGAGCAAAACATAAATATTGATGAACTAAAGGCAACGCTTTCTCGGAGCTTAGTGCCCGACCTGGGCCAACCTAAGGTTCCAGCTCCATCAGCTGGCAGACTCCACTCAGAGGTAATTACCACCTGAGACTGGTTGCAAATTAAAAGATATATATATATATATATATATATATATATATATACATATATATATATATTGTACGGTGTCAGCCTACTGAAATAAAGAAATATAGAGAAAGGAAAGCCATAGATCCTGAGAGACTTATTCTTAATATTTTATTTCCTTTAAGGAGGATTTGGAGAGGTAGTATGGCAGAGCATATAGAGGTGGTACAGTGGATAAAGGGTTGGGCTTGGAGTCAGGAGGACCTGAATTCAAGCCCAGCATCAGACCATTACTAGCTGTGTGATCTTGGGCAAATCACTTAATCTGTGCCTCAGTTTCCTCATCTAAAATGGGGATAATAATAGTGCCTACTTAAAAGAGAAAATGTTTATAAAGCACTTTGCAAATATTAAAATGCTGTAGAAATGCTAGCTATTGCTACAATAATTTGGTTTTTTAGTCATGTCTGACTCTTTGTGACCCCATTTAGGGTGTTTTTGACAAAGATGCTGGAGCAGTTTGCCATTCCTTCTCCACCTTATTTTACAGATGAAGAAATGGAGGCAAAAAGGATTAAGAGACTTGCTCAGGGTCACACAGCTAGTAAATGTCTGAGGCTGGATTTGAATTCAGGAAGATGAGTCTGATTGACTCCAGTCCTGGTGCTCTATTCTCTATGGCACCATCTAACTACCCTGTTATTATCTTAGAGAGACTAACAATCTTATTATCTTAGACAAACTATCAAGGAGAACTGGGTTAAATTTTTTTCCCTGAGAAATACTGGTCAGTTGACCCTGGGGAGTTATTTAACCTCTCAATATGCCTTGCAAGGTGCCTCATCTATTTTGGTTGAGGCAGGTAGTTCCTTGACCTTTCCTGATAAAATCTGAGAGATTAAGGACAAGAATCACATGGAATGAAATGTGAAAATGTGGAAAGTCAGTGATCTTGCTTCAGTGCAGAGATGAACCACAATGATGAAATCCCACGTTATATTTGTTCTTCTCAGATATCTCTTGTTTTTTATTTATGAAACATCCATTTCAACTCCTGTAAGAGGAATATTTTCTACCATGGACATGTAAAAGACAGAAAGCCTGAGTATATCTTATAGCCTAGAATGCTAGAATGCTCTTTGGTCCTCTGAGTCACGCTGATTCTCTTGGCTGATTTTTGTACTTTCAATTTTGTACTCTTATCTGGGTGACAGGGAATAAACTGAGAAACATGTGATGCAGGGAAGGGTAGTGTCATGTCGGATGTGGACAGAAACAAAACATTTAGACAGAGAAGGGACCCTTGCCTGGGTCAGACTGACTGAGAGCCTTTATGATCCTGGAGATACTGGTCTCTCCAGTGGAGCTCCTTGTGAACTCTGCTATTTCAAGGAGGCACTGGAGACCTTCAGGAGCCACACCATTGATGTTTAGTAATTGAACTGTATACTATGAACCAGTCAAGTGCTCCCACTTTCTGGAAAAAGTCTTGAGGAAATTTACATCTTAATGCCATGAGATGAATAGGTTTAAGAAAGAATCTGCTCTGAAAGTCTTCCACATAGCTACTTTTTGGGAGGTGATGGTGACAGAGTTTCAGATTATGAGATTTTATCAATGTAGGGGACTCCTATTATGAACACTCCCTCTATCAATGCAGATTAGCAACTCTTCTGTACCTTGGTTGTAGACTTAGAGTATGGCCAGAGTGGGGTTGAGTTAAGTAACTTGCCCAAGGTCCCATCAGCTAATGCCAGAGGGAAGATTTGATTTCAAGTGCTCCTGCCTCCAAGGTCACCCTTTTATCCCCTCTGCCATGCTGTTTCCATTATAGGGCATACTTCATGCCAAATAGTAGAGGATTATTCATACACAAACATAGACAACAACCCCAAGTGGTACCAGAGGGATAATTTATACCCCAGAGTGTAGATTAGCATCTTCTTTTTCTGTTCTTCATGGGATTCATAACTTTTCTAAGAGAATTATCAAAAATAATGATAATTAACAAAGAAAAGAAAAAATCAGAGATCTGGCCCCAATCATTATAGCTGTAGACCATTGAAACAACTCTTGGATATCCCTTAATATTCATGACCACTGGTCTAGGCAAGCAGCCAGATGAAAATAGATTGCTTCACTGTGATAGCTGAGTAGCTAGCTTGTAGTAGTAATGAGAAAGCACCCAGGTACTGGGAAATTACTGCATATTTTTCAGCTTTTGTTTGGATATTTGGCACCATTAGACACAGCTGTAGTCTCCTGTGGTAAGAGGTTGAAGGTGCACTACTCAACCAGCTGCATAAATGGAACCAATTACCATGATTGTTTCCTGTTCTTGTTTGGTACAGAATGTTGACTCCGCCTACTCTTCACCACCTGCAAAAATCAACGCACGAGAAACCTACTGGGTGGAACTGGTTAAGGAGAACGGGACCTTCGGAATCAGCGTGACTGTTAAGTATTTTACTGTGGATTTTTATAAAATCAACAGGTGAAGGGATGAAATACTTACTACCCCTTTGGCACGTCAAAGGGCAATTTAGTCATACAATCATAGGATTTAAAATTGGAAGGGATACTAAAAGCATTTAGTCCCATCCCCTCTCTTTGTACAAGGAAAAAAGGTCCAACAAGATGCAGCAGCTTTTCCAATGTCATCCAGCTAGTAAGAAGTAGACCCCTGATTTGAACCCACATTATCTGGTTTCATATTCAAGGCTTTTCCCATTAACTACCCTGAATGCAAAGATTAAGTGGAGAAAATAAACAGAAGGGGAAAAAATGATTGATTTGCTGTTAATTCAAAGACAATAGCTCTTAGTATTGAGGGTGCATAGAGAGACACTCTTCTCACCTCCCCACTCCTTTTTGCTTAAAATGAAGTTGGATTATAAACCAGCTCTGACAATCCTACCTGGAAAAAATGCTAAAGCATTGCTTATAGTAATTAATCTTCATTGCTTCTAGTCTAGTTTGGTGTTTTACACACATACATATTTAAATTTCTAAAATTTAATTTAAAATATTTTTAATGAAAAAAGCACTTTACCCTTAGAGAGCTCTCATCCTTTTTTACTTTATTAAAGCCTTTTTATTTTTCAAAACATATGCATAAGTAATTCTTCAACATTAACCCTTGTAAAACCTTGTATTCCACCCCCCCTTTCCCTACCCTCTCCCATAGATGGCTAGTAGTCCAATATACGTTAAACATGGTAGAAATATATGTTAGATCCCATATATGCATACATATTTATACAATTATCTTGGAGAACTCTCATCCTAATGGGGGAAGACAACATCTAATTAACTATATATGTATGAAATACATATAGAGTAGATAGAAAGTAATCTCAGGGAAATGATACTAATAACATGATGTACTAAGGAAGCTTTCTGCAGAAGGTGAGATTTGAGTTGAGGCTTGAAGGAAACCAGGGAAGCTAAGAGGCAGGGTGAGGAGATAGAAACAGAAACTCAAGACCTGAGTTCAAATTCAACTTCAGACATTTAATAACTATGTGATCTTGAGCAAGGCATTTAAACCCTGCTTGTTCTAGTTTTCTCATCAGTAAAATAGGATAATAATGACCTTTACTTGCTTGGTTGATATAAGATAACATTTATAAAAAAAAGTTTAGTGAATCTTAAAGTATTATATAAATACTAGATATTAGAGCATCCTAGGTTTGGTGAGGGCAAAAAGCCTAGAAAGGTAAGAAAGTACCAGGATATGAAAGACTTTAAATGTCAAACAGAGGTCTTTATATTTGACCCTGGAGATTATAGGTAGCCACTGAAATATATCTAGTGTGTGTATGAGTAACAGTCAGATCTATGCCTGAGGAAAATCATTTTGTTAATTAGATGGAAGATGGGTTGGATAGAAAAGAAACATGAAAGGGCAAAGCCAATCAGAAGGCTATTTCATTAGTTCAGATGAGAGTTGATGGGAGGTTTGTACTGGAGTGGCAGCTGTGTGAGTGGAGAGATGGGGGGGGGGATGAATAGGGAAGAGCATTGTGAAGAGAAGAACAACATATTGGATGAGTGGGGTGAATTCGAATGAGAAGGTAAGGATGATGCTGAGACTGGGAGCCTGGGTGATTGGGAGCATGCTGGTACTCTTACAGAAATAGCAAAGTTGAAAAAAGGAGATTTAGGGGCAAAGATGAATGCTTTCAGGGGCATGTTGAATTGGAAATGCTTGTGGCAGTCTAGTTCAAACTGTCCAAAAGGCAACTGGTGATGTGGGACCAGAGCTCAGGAGAGATGCAAGGGTTGGGAATTATCTGCATAGGGAAAATTATTGAATTTAGGGCACCTGATGAGGTCACCAAGCAAAATAGTATATGAAGACCTAGAAAGGACCCTAGAATCACAGACTGTGTATCATCTCATTGAAGTATCCACCTAATAATCAGGATCTAGACAATTCAAGCATCTTACCTTCTATCCTATTGATGTAAACATTTCTAACTCTTGCTCAGAGAGTAACGAAGTAAAGTTGCTATTGATACGGCAAAGAGCAACACAGTTTACTACTCTGTGGTTTCATTTTATAACTATCTAGATAAATATTTTCTTCTTTGGCTATCACTCACCATTATATTTTGTAACCCCCAGTAGAATGAAATTTCCTTGAGGCAGGGACAGTCTAACATACATTGTTTTGTTTAACATGTATTAAATATAACAAATTTTTATTTAATTGGTAGATTACCTAGTCCAACTCTTATCATTTTACTCAGGATGGAATATCAGATGATTCTCAAAAAGTAGCTCAGCTATAGTGATTTTTTTTTTGCTTCAAAATAACTTTGATTTGTTTAGAGAAAAATGATTCATGAAATAGTTCCTGAAATGTCAAAGTCTGGCTTATACTTACTAGGAGTTATATCCACATTAGAATTGTTTCCTCCTTCAATGCAGCTCCATGAAAGTTTTCATAATATGCATTTGTGTTTCACAGAATGCTGCATTTATTACTAAGCTAGATATGAATTAAACTTTTTGCTGAGACACACACTGGCACATATCCTGCTTTTGTAACGTTAGAATTGACAAATGGTGTGTTATTTTTTTTTCAGGGTGGCATTAACACTAGTGTGCCCTACGGAGGTATATATGTAAAATCCATTGTTCCTGGAGGACCCGCTGCTAAAGAAGGGCAAATTGAGATTGGTAAAGTGTGAATTCATTGTTGAAATTTTTGAACAGAACACTGAATTAAGAGTCTAAAGGATCATTTCCAGATTGTGGGAGAAAAGTTATAGGGGATGAATCAAGGAAGACATCATGGAAAAGGTAGAGATAACAAAATGAATTGTTGAATGGTAACGAAGGAAAAGAGTATTGATCCAGAGAGTTTCAAGGATCATAAATGGAGCCATAGGGTAGTAAACTGTCATGACCTTTCCTGTAGCAATGGGAAGTACTGATTTGATTATTGTTTCTTGAGTAAGAGTTGGAAATCAAATAGATGGGTAATGTTTATATCAATACGGTAAATGACAAGATGCTCAAACAGTATAGATCTTGGTGATTGGGTGAATAATTCAGTAAGATTTTGTACTATCTGTGACTCTTAAAGCCTTTTTCTAGGTCTATAAATATTATCTTTCTTAATGATCTCATCAGATGCTCTGGTTCCTTTTGAACATCTTGAACTAGATGTTGCATAGACATCTCCAATTCAGTATGCACCAGCTGAACCTTGAAGAAAGGGAAGAATTTTATAAGCATGGAGTGGGAGACAGTGAAGAAAACCTGGAACCAGATTAATCAATGTCTTGACTGCCAGGTTAAGTTTGATAGATGATGAAAAACTCCTTAAGGTTTTCAAATAGGGCAAGTATAGAGATCGAAATGGTATGCAGTATAACTTTTATGAGTCAATTTTCTTAAAACAAATAAAAGTTATTTTGAAGCCCAAGAAAATCATTATACCTGAACTAATCACTTCATATTTCCTCTTCTATAGAATAAGGGGGTTAGACTAGATATCCATCATTTAAATAAGAATTTGTAATGTGTTCTAGACAAAACAAAAATTTAGTCTATTCCTGCCTCAAGGAAATTTCATTCTCCTGGGGATAATAACTTGTATTGGTGAGTTGTAGCCAAGAAATGGATTTTGCTGACAGTGATATCAAGTATATGTTGGAAGAAAGAGAGATTAGAGGTAATGACTACAGTCCAAGGTTATTAAATAGAGATTGATTCATTGAGTCTCCTAATCAGAAAGGATGTCAGGAGCCTATATATTGGAATAATACTCCCCTCTAAGACATACCTGGAAAGGGCTCATATAGCCTCTGCTTGCAGATCTCCAGGTACCTAGAAGCAATCTATTACCTTTTTGGATTGCTCTGATAGCTTAAGAAGTTTTCCCCTGCTTTTCTCTTGCCAAAATCTTCCCTATACCTCTCACAATTTCTCCTCATTGTCTTCAGAGCAACCTAACCATTTCTAGTCTTTCTTTTCTATGACATTGCAAATTTTTAGAGGCATCTCTAATATTTTCTATAAGTCTTTTTCCAGATTAAACACTCCCAATTTCTTAAATAAAAAAGAATCCTTTATCATTCTGATTTTTTCTTTTCTAGATGCTCTTAAACTTATCAAAATCCTCCTTAAACCAGGATGCCTAGAACTGAATGCTAATTTCTCAAAGTGGTCTGCCCTGGGCCAAATAAGGCTATCTAGGGAGGTAGGACGTTCTTTCTGAGAAGCAGTTCTTTAAAAAATGCTATATGACCTTTCATTAGGAATGGTGTAGAGGGGATTCTTGATCAGATATGGTTTAGACTTGAGGATCTCTGAGGACCCTTGCAACCATCATTTTCTTGTGATTCTGCTGCTTTGTAAGAAGAACCACAAGAGTACAAAGGAATACAGGAGATCAGCAATGTCAAATGATATTCAAGGAAGTTAAGGAGGACAAAGAATTCAATTAAACTCAATAAGCTCACTATAGGTAAATGTTAGGATAGGCAGTGGGGATACAGAAATAGAAATGAATTAGTTCTCAAGTAACTTACATTCTTCTAGGTAGGGAATCAAATTGTATACTCCTCCCTTCTTTCTCTCTCTCCTTCTGTCCTTTCTCTCCCTCTCCCCTTTTCCTCCTCCTCCTCCTCTTCCTCTCTTTCTCTCTCCCTCTCTTCCCCTCGTTTCTTCTTTATTTACCCCTCCCCTCTCTCCCTCTTCCTCTCTTTCCCTCTCCCTCTCTCTTTTTGTCTCATTCTCTGTCTCTTGGTCTCTTTCTCTCCCTCCCTCCTTCCCCCTTTCCTTCTTCCCCGCCTTCTCTTCCTCCTTCCCCCCCCCATACAATGATCTCTTAATTGCCAAATCTAATGGCCTTTTCTAAATCTATATCCTTCTAAATTTCACTGCAGTCTTTGACACCATTGATCCTATTGATACTTTCTTCTTTCTAGGTTTCTATGACACTGCTCTCCCCTGGTTCTCTCTGACAGCTCTTTGTCAGTCCTCATCATATTGTCATATCACTTGACTGTAGATGTCATTCAAGTCTCTGTCCTAGGCCCCCTTCTTTTCTTCCCCTAGATTATTTTGCTTAGTGAGCTCATCAACTCCCATGCTTTCAGTTGTCATCATTCTTATGAAGATAATTCTCAAATTTATTTATCCACTCCTATTCTTTCTCTTGATCTCCAGACTAGCATCTCCAATTGCTTGTTAGATATTTAGAACTGGATGTGCTGTAGGTACATTTTTAACTCAACATGTCAAAAAGTGAACTCATTTTCTTTACCCTACTCCAGACCCTTCTTTATTCCAAACTTTCCTATTACTGTCAAGGGGGTCACTATCTTCTCAGTCACCCAGAATCATAACTGAGGTGTCATCTGTGATTTCTTACTCTTTCCCCCTAGTATCTAATTAATTGTTGAGTCTTGTCAATTCTACCTTCATAACATTTCTTATATATTCCCTTCTATCTTCTGATACTGCTGCCACATTGCTACAGGCTCTCCTCACCCTCTGCCCAGATTCTCCCTTAATGCTAATACCTTCCCTTTAAGATTATGTTTTATTTATTCTTTATATAAAATTTAAAAACATTTATTTGCATGTAGCCTCTCTCATTAGACTGTGCTCCTTGAGAAGTAGGGACTATTTTGGCCTTTCTTTGTTATCCACTATGCTTAGCACAGTGTCTGGCACATAGTAGGTGCTTAATAAATGTTGACTTATTCAATTCAATTGTTTCAGTTGTGTCCTATTCTCTGTGACCCCATTTGGGGTTTTCTTGGCAAAGATACTGGAGGGATGGGGCAGCTAGGTGGTACAGTGGATAGAGCACCAGCCCTGAAGTCAGGAGGACCTGATTTCAAATCTGGTCTCAGACACTTAACACTTCCTAGCTGTGTGACCCTGGGCAAGTCACTTAATCCCAATTGCCTTAGCAAAAAAAAAAATTAAAAAATAAGATACTGGAGGGATTTGCCATTTCCTTCTCCAGCTCATTTTACAGATGAGGAAACTGAGGCAAATAGGATGAAGTGTCTTGCTAAGGGTCACACAGCTAGTAATTGTCTGAGGGTAGGTTTAAACTCAAGAAGAGCAGTCCTCTTGACTTCAGGTCAAGCACTGTATCCACTGAGCCACTTAAAATGGTTGATTTGACTATGAAGTAATCTGAAAGGAGTGGGCAATTTTAGTAGTATAATGGGGATGATTTAAGGAAAGTCTTATGAATATTTTAAAAATATCCTATGCATAAAAAGTACATGTCACTTTCTTTGAAATCTTTTAGTCAAATTATTTAATTAGCCACTTGAAATCCTTATCTAAAGGAAAAAGGGCCCCACATGTGCAAGAATGTTTGTGGAAGCCCTTTTTGTAGTGGCTAGAAACTGGAAACTGAATGGATGCCCATCAATGGGAGAATGGCTGAATAAATTATGGTATATGAATGTTATGGAATATTATTGTTCTGTAAGAAACGACCAGCAGGATGATTTCAGAGAGGCCTGGAGAGACTTGCATGAACTGATGCTGAGTGAAATGAGCAGAACCAGGAGATCAATATACACAGCAACAACAAGACTATATGATGATCAGTTCTGATGGACATGACTCTCTTCAACAATGAGATGTTTCAAACCACTTCCAATTGTTCAGTGAAGAAAGCCATATACACCCAGAGAGAGGGATGTGAAATGTGGACCACAACATAACATTTTCATGCTCTTGATTGATGTTTGCTTGCATTGTGTTTCCTTTATCTGATTTTTCTTTCTTGTAGATATGATTTTTCTTGCACAACAATGATAAGTGTGAAAATATGTATATATATATATATATATATTCGATTTGTCAAGTATTTTAACATAATTAACATGTAGTGGATATCCTGTCATCTAGGAGAGAGGTGGGGAGTAGGAGAGAAAATTTGTAAAAGAAAGCTTTATAAGGGTTAACGTTGAAGAATTACCCATACGTATGTTTTGCAAAAAAAAAAAAAAAAAAAGAAAGAAAAGAAAAGAGATCCCTCCCTATACACAGGAATATTTGGGACTTGAGAATCTTGAGATATGTATATTTATTGCAGGCTGTACAACCAGATATTTTAAAAATTGTACTTCAGTGTACATTTTATTTTGTTGTTTTATTGATGTTTTAATCTGTTTTTATATCATTATTTTCTAATACCACCACTTTTGCCATAGATTCCTTTCTTGTAAAAAAAAATTAACAATTAAATAAAACAAACTAGTATAGTGACTACAAGCAATTAGTAAGAGAATCCTGGTGGTGCAGTGGATAGAGGGGGAGGCAGGAAAACCTAAGTTCAAATTTAACCTCTCTAGCTGTGTGACTCTGTCACTTAATCCTTTTTACCTCAGTTTTCTCATCTGTAAAATGAACTGGAGAAGGAAATGGCAAACTATTCTAGTGTCATTGCCAAGAAAATTCCAAATGGGATCACAAAGAATCATACTCAACTAAAATAACTAAAGTATAACAGTGACCATTTCTATTAACGTGTGCAGCAGTTCATATCTGTACTCTCCTGCTTCTGTACTGATGAGAAAGGAGTATGTATACATCACCATTGGTTCTTTGGAGTTGTGATATCAAGTTCAAATGGAAATGGGAGCTATTAAACCTACATAAGGATTTTTCTCCTCCCCCAGGCTGCATACTGATTCAGAAAATTACATATTAACATTATATATATTCTAACATTTTTATTTATTTAAAAATGTTTTCCAATTACATTTTAATCTGGTCTAGCTGCACTGGAGTAGAGTGCTGGTAAATTGTGATATCTTTTCAGGTTGTTTTCATTTGTATTATTATGGTTGCTAAATAGTAAAATTCTCAGTTTTACTTTCTTCACCCTATAATCAAGCCTCTGCATGTTTTTCTGAATTCTTTATATCCATTTCTTCTATCACAATATTAATATATTAATAATCCACAAATCATAATAAATCATAAATTCAAATACCCACATTTGTTTAGTCATTCCCTAGTCCATGGGCATCCCTTTTAGTTTTCAGGATTTTGCTTCCACAAAAAAGTTTAACTTCCCTTAAAAATGGTGTATCTTAAGAAATAGGCACATTTATTATTCTTATTGCATTAACATACAATCTGTTTGCTCCTGTTCATTCAGAACTGTATCATGGGTATTGTGTTTTCTCCTTTTCCAGTATTTTAATGTTGTTCTGAGCAAAGGAAAGAAAAGACAATACTTTTCGTAGCCATGGAAGTGTGTGTGGGGGAATGTTTGTGTTGGGAGCTGATCAGAGACAGCTTTGGAAGAAAGGACTGGAAATACTGACATCAGTTTGCGTTTCTCTTTCCCAGGTGACCGCCTGCTGGAGGTGGATGGAGTTAATCTGTGCGGTATCACCCACAAGCAGGCTGTTGAATGCCTCAGGAACTCCCAGCAGGTCTGTGAAGTAATTATATCCACTTTATCCTTCTGAAGTCTTCCACTTCAGAAAGCTTTGCAGAAATCCATAAACTGTAGCCAATTTTGGTTAGACAGAATTTTTGCTGGAAACAAAACCAAGATTTCTTCTCTCTTAATCATTTTACTCTTTGAGCAGCATGAAATCCAGGTGAAACCAGATGTTTCCCAGCTGAAAATCTTGTCCCTTGTATATTGGCTTGAAGATTGAATTTTGGCCTAATGGATCGGGCTGCCTGGATCCTGGAGGCAGAGTGCTTAACTGTTACTCAGATTATCACCCAGGCTGTTGTTGCAGATGCCCATTTGCCCCCTGGGTACTCTGTCTCTGCTATATAATCAGGGAAGATTTTTGGGAAATTTTGGACATCATCAGCAATCTGCTGCCAACCAAACAGATGGTGGGCCAGCAGTGAGTGTGTCTGTGTGGGTATGACTTGAGGGAGATATTTCCTTATGTCACAGTGGGTGTAACCATCAAGAACTCGATGTCCTTCTCGATGGAAGAAATAATAGTATCAAATACAGGAAAGATATTGGATAAAGGTCAAGACTCTAGTGAAAATGGAAATTTTGAGCTGGAGCCTGGGATGAGCTTACACGTGATGCTCCATATCTTACCTCTGTATCTTTGTCCCCCAAGCTGGAGTGCCCTGCCTCCTTACCTTATTGTTTCAGATTTTCTTCAGGATGAAGCTCAAATACCTTCCCCCTCCCCTAACTGCTAGCAATCTCTTTCTCTATCTTATAGTTTGTGTTTATTCTCTGTTTTTGTATATATGTATACGTATATGCACAGGTGTGCATGCAGGTATATAAGTGCACATGTACACAGAGCTGTGTGCACAGGTCTATCCTTACAAATACACACCCAAACATATATCTCTATATGTACATAAATATGCATGTATACCTGCATATGTATATGTACAGATATATGTATATATGATATTGTGCAAATTGCTTAACCTTATTTGCCTTAGTTCCTTCATTTGTAAAATGATCTAGAGAAATAAATAGTAAACTGCTCCAGTATCTTTCCAAGAAAACCCAAAATAGCATCACAAAGAGTTGGAAATAACTGATATAACCCTACAACAAACAATTGAAATAACATAACATGTATACTTATGTATACACAATTTATGCATAACAATTCAGTGTGCAATCTATTTGTGAAGTGTGTACATATATGTATGTTTATGTTTATGCATGAAATTTATACATCTATGTCTTTATATATGAACACATCTTATCCAATAGAATATAAATTTATCAGGAACAAAGATTGTTTAATTTTTTTGTCTTTATATCCCTAGCATGTAGCTCAGTTTGGTGCTCATTAATTGATTATGTATAGCCAACATAGACCAATAATAGTCTTTGCAAAGCAAATAAGGACATAATCATCTTTATGTAGGAAGTACCTTGTCTATGTAGTCATTTTAGCTGTGGGGAGAGAGTGCAAGAGTAATAATGATAACTAACATTTATGTAATTCTTTATAAAGCATTTTCCTCAGAGCTCTTTGAAGTTTGCAGTACGAGTATTGTTATTCCTATTTTATAGAATGTTGTTATTGCTTTAGAATTGAATATATGACATGGGAGATACTGGCATGAGACCATCCAGCACGCCCTCCTCAGAGAAGGTGCTTGCTCTATGAGCAAAGCAGAATTGAATTAGCCCAGAGGAAATGTGAGATGTGCAAAGTTAGAGAAGTCACCCCAAATGTTCATAGGGACTTGTGTCCAACCTGTGGCAGAGCATTTTGAGCTCCTCTTGGTCTGATCAGCCACAATTGGACACACCGTAACTTGACTCTAACATAGGGATGCGATTTTGGTCCTCTTGGAGAACAGACAACAACCAAGATGAAGTTAGTTATCGGACCAGAAAGGTTAACTGATTCTTTGATTCTGCTATAAGAATTGAGAATCAATCAGTTATTTGACCAGCATTTATTAAACACCTACTATGTGCCAGGCACCATGTTAATCATTGGAGATATAAGGACATAAATGAAACAGTGGATGTCCTCAAGCTTTAATTCTAACAAGAGAGACAACCATGACTGCTAGATAAGTATATCCAGAATATATGCAAAGACAAGACAAGGCAGTTTTGAAAGAGAGAACATTAATCCTGGAAGATCAGGAAAGGCTTAATGTAGAAAATGATGCCTGAAGTTTAAAAGAAATAGAAGATTTCAAAATTCAGAGGTTAGGATAGTGAGCATTCCAGGCATGGAAGATTGCTGATACTGGAGCTAGCAGTTTCTGAAGGGATAGCAAGTGAGCCAGTAATGTTGGTCTATAGATGTCATGGATGAGATGAATGTGTCAGAATACTGGGAAGATTGGGAAGAGCCAGATGTGAAGAGCTTTGAATATCCAACAGATAGCTTATCTTTGATCCTAAAGGTAATAAGGAAACACTGCAATCTATTAAGGGGGGGGGAGAAGGGTAATAGGCTCAAATCTGTTTTTAGGGAAGTCATTTTGCTATGTGGAGGAAGAATTGGACTGGGAAAAAATTTGAAACAGGGAGACCAAAGCGGAGGTAATTGCAGTAATCCATGTGAAAGGTAATGAGGGTCTGAGCAAGGATAGTGACTGTGAAAGTGGAGAAAAAGAAATATAAGTGAGAAGTGCAGGGAAGGTAGAATGTCTTATGCTTTGAACATGTTGAATTTGATGGGACATCTAGTTTAAAATATTCAGGTGGTTGTTTCAGTTCAGCTCCAGGCTTGGAGATGAGGAGGGATATATAATTCTGAGAGTTATTTGCATAGAGTTAGTCAATTAACAGACATTCATTAAGTGATCATGAGAAATGATATTGAATCTGTGGGAGCGGATGAAGTCACCAAGTGAGAGAAGATAGAGACCTAAAAGACTTAAAAGAAGAGAACTCAGAACAGTCTTGGGGTGCACCAGTAGTTAGTGGAAATGATGTGGAAGAAGAATTAGCAAAGGATACTAATCAGAGGTAGAAGAAGAACCATGAACTGAGTAATGAAAACTCAAGGAGAGTTGAGTTAAGAGAAGAGTAATCAGTAGTGTCAAATGCTGTGGAGAAGTTGAGAAGGATGAGGACTGAGAAAATGCCATCAGATTCAGCAATTAAGAGATTGTTAGTAACTTTGGGGAAAGTATATTGGAAAAGTAGATCCTATTTAGTGATTGGGATTGGAAGCCAGATGGCATAGGATTGAGAAGAGAATGGGAGAAGAGGGAATGGAGTCTCCAAGTGTAATTAACTTTTCCAAGAAGTCAAAATCTGAAAAAGGGAGGAGAGGTATAGATAGATATATACCTGATGGCAGGTACAATGAGAAAGAAAAAAAGATAACCTATAGCTTGCCTTATAAAAAAAGTGCTTCATGGAAAAGGTCTCTTCTAATGTTCCATGAATTTGAGGTTGATAATTGAAAAAAGAAGGAAGGAAAAAGTATATTTAAACAATTGCTATGTGCAAAGAGCTTTATAACTATTATTTCATCTGAGCATCACAACAATTTGGGGAAGTAGGTGCTATTATTATGCTCATTTTACAATTGAGTAAACAGAGGCAAACTGTGCTCTGGGTCACATATGTCTGAGGCTGGATTTTAATTTGGGTCTTCTTCACTCCAGGCCCAGAACTTTATAAACTACACTACCTAGAAACCAATAACCATTTCCCCTTTAAAAGGTAGTATACAATAGCAGAAAGAACAATGGACTTACAAGTCAGAAAATCTGGATTTAATTTCTGACTCTTCTCTTTGACATTTATCAGGTGATTTGTCCAATGGAATTCAGTTTCTTCATTTATAAAATGGATATAAAATTCATGTATAAAATGGAGGTTTGGATGAAATAATCCAAGGTCCTTTCATGTTCTAGAAAAGAATTAAAATAGCAGAATGTTAAATCTGATATTGACAAAAGCAAGCAAAATAACAAAAGCATAAATAACACCACTACTTCAAACTATTTACAATTTGGTAAAAAAGGAAAAGAAAAGATATATAGTTTAACAATATAATAACTCATTTTTGTGCCCCTTTTCAAGCTTTTTTTTAACAGCTATGTACTTCTTAAATGTTGTTGCTGTTATTTTTCTGTAGCCCAAATAATTATTGTTTTGATTTTGCTCTTTTCTTTGCATTACTTTCATTGTCTTCCTCTAGTTCTTTGTCATTTTCATATTTGTCATTTCATAGTACAGTAGATCCATTACACTGATATACTGCAACATACTCAATTAGTCTTTAATTGCTGGATATGTAGGCTGATTCCATTTTAATTTGTTACATATAAAACTACTATGAATATTCTCTAATTGATTAATTATTTTATTAAAACTTTTTATTTGCAAAACATATGTATAGGTAATTCTTCAACATTAACCCTTACAAAGCTTTCTGTTACAAATTTTTCCCCCCTACTCCCTACCCCTCCCCTAGATGGCAGGATATCCACTATATGTTAATTATGTTAAAATACTTGACAAATCGAATATATATATACATATTTCCACACTTATCATTGTTGTGCAAGAAAAATCATATCTACAAGAAAGAAAAATCTGAGAAAGGAAACAATGCAAGCAAACATCAACAGAAAGCATGAAAATGTTATGTGGTCCACATTTCACATCCCTCTCTCTGGGTGTATATGGCTCTCTTCAGTGAACAATTGGAACTGGTTTGAAACATTTCATTGTTGAAGAGAGCCACGTCCATCAGAATTGATCATCATATAGTATTGTTGCTGTGTATAATGATCTCCTGGTTCTGCTCGTTTCACTCAGCATCAGTCCATGCAAGTCTCTCCAAGCCTCTCTGAAATCATCCTGCTGGTCATTTCTTACAGATCAATAATATTCCATAACATTCATATACCATAATTTATTCAGTCATTCTCCCATTGATGGGCATCCACTCAGTTTCCAGTTTCTAGCCACTACAAAAAGGGCTGCCACAAACATTCTTGCACATGTGGGTCCCTTTCCCTCCTCTAAGATCTCTTTGGGATATAGGCCCAATAGAAATGCTGCTGGGTCAAAGGGTATGCACAGTTTGATAACCTTTGGAGCATAGCTCCAAATTGCTCTCCAGAATGGTTGGATCCGTTCATGGTTCCACCAGCAACCCAGCTTTCCCACATCCCCTCCAACATTCATCATTATCTTTTTCTGTCATCTTAGCCAATCTGACAGGTGTGTTGTGGTACCTCAGAGTTGTCTTAATTTGCATTTCTCCGATCAATAGTGATTTGGAGCACCTTTTTGCTATGGATATTTTTATATGGAGTTGTTTTTCTTTCTCTGTTCCTTTCCTCTCTCCCTCTTGCTTTTTGATCACAATCTTAGGGGCTAATTCTATTCATAGAATCACTAAGTGAAAGGGAATGATCAGTTTTATAACTCTTATTATAACTTTGCCTACTGCTTTCAATAAAGATTCTCCTCAATCAATTCTCCACCAGCAGAATAATATTGTGACTATTTCCTTAAAGATCTGCCAATATAGGATTTCAATAATTTTAAAAAATATTTTCCAATTTAATGGATATAATATAATATCCCAAAGATGTTTTACTTGCATTTATTTTATCATTAAAACATCCAAATGATTTTCCAACTGGTTATTTATCACTTATATTTTATCATTTACATCATTTCTTTTAAGAAATATCTATTTATAGCCTTTGCCCTTTATTCACTGAAGTTTGGATGGCACTCATGAATCTGTTTTAGTTTCTGATAGATTCTAGATGTCAGATTTACACTAGCTATAGTTGCTTCAAAAGGCAACATGTCACAATGGATAGAAAGCTTCACTTAGAGCGGAGAAGACCAGAATTCAAGTCATGTTTTCTGGTTGTGAGATCTTGACAAATCAACATTTTAAGAAATTCTTTTAGATTGAGTTGCAAAGAAGGTGCTGACCTGCATTGGAAGAGGGAACTCTTCATATCAATGAAATCAAAAGTTTGATTTCTATCCTTATCCTATTTACTGAATGTTTTTCCCAAATCCACCTCTCCATTCTTCTTCGGGTTCATTGCTTTTTGTTTTAAGGGATTCTTTGGTGTAGTGAAAAGAATCAGATGAGCAGTATTTGAATCCCGGTTCTTCAACTTTCTACCTGTTAGTCATTTTACTGCTCTATTCCTCAGTTTCTTTATCAGTAAAATGGTAGTAATATCTATGTCCTACCCCTCTTACCATGTTGCTAACAGGCACAAATTTCTGGCTGCCACACCTTATTTATAAGTCTTGTTTCAATATAAACACAATCAATAAATTTGTTCTTTAATCCTTTCAGCTTATATTAAGTGCTTCTCATATACAGAGTACCAGGCTAAGCATTGAAGAAGTATAAAATTTAGATGAGACAAGGTCTCTGTTCTCAAGAATTTAGTCTATTAAGGGGATAGGTCATGCAGATAATCATAATATATAGTAAAAGATTTAATATGATGTATGCATTAAGGAAGCACAGAACAAGATGAAAATCTGATTGATTGACAGTTATTTATTCCATTAAGAATTCATATAGTCATTCTTGGTCTCAGTCCCCTTTTTTGAGACTTGTTGCAGTTTTCTAATTAATTGAACCTGGCCAAAGATCTTCCTAGGTGTAATTTCTATAGTCAGACACCTTTACTGCTGAATCAGGAAAAGTAAGTAAGGAAATTTAATTTGGAGCCTAAGCAATTTCTCATCCAGAAGATGAGAAAGGAGAAGAGGGAGAAACAGAATTTCTTAGGGATGGGAAAATTCATTCTCTCTATATGATATGTAAATTGCATTTATTCTTCCATCCTTGCAGGTTGCAAGGCTGGTTTTAGAAAGGAGAGACCAGAGACCAGCAGAGCAGTGTCCATCTGCTGATGACAGAAAGAAAGATGAATGTGTTGCTGTTTCCTTAGCAACAACCTTGCCTGACAACCCCGAGAGCTGCGCCTTGGTGACAGATGGTGAGAGGAGAGGGAATCGAGTGTTACTATTGTCATATTGTCCTCGTGTGGTGTTGAAACAGGGAACTAAAAAAAGGATGTAAAAATGATTTCTATAGGTGTTAAAGAGAAAACAGAATGATGTTGATAATGAACCAAGTATTTTCCCTGATGGGATAGAAGTTACGCTAATTAAGCATATTTCTGAAAAGGGTAAGATGCCAAAAATGCTCACAAGTCAGGATTTTGTTTTTTAACATGTCCCAGAAATTGTGGTTTGACTTTGGCTAGATTTGTGTGAAAGTATTTGAGATTAAGATTAGATTTGGGGAGTGGGCCTATTTTCTATCTTGAAGTACTACAGAAGTACTTTGATTGGTCGTCTCTAGGGGTCATGAACATGATGCTGCAGTTTAGGTGAATATGATAGTTAAGGAGATTTACTCCATCTAAAAATAAGAACAACACATCCCTTCCCCCAAGCAATTTGTGTAGGAGTAACAGACATATCTCTTCACTCCATATCTCAATGCCCTTTGCTGATGAATTTGTTTTGCCCCAAGGGAACACTAAATTTCATGGCCAGCCATGATTTGATGCTAAACTGTTCTAAATCTTATTATAGTGGTTTTGTTCACCCAGTTCCAAGGCAGATTTGTTGTAAATAACAGATTTCAGAGTTCAGAAATATTCTTCCAGAGCAGAAATATCCTTTGCAACATTCCTAGGAAGTAGTCACTCAATCTTTGCCTTTAAGACCCTCAGTGATGGAAAACACCATTACTTGAGGCAGTCCATTCTATTCCTATGCCTTAATAGGTGATTTTGTAGGTGAATTGTAGAAACATTTTAGCATCTGGCTACTCATATTCTGGTGATGAGAATCTTACCTTAGCTAGAATGATCCATTCACAGACTACACAGAGTTGTTTTTTGTTTGTTTGTTTGGTTAGTTGGTTGGTTGTTTTTTTTTTTCATTTGTTATTGTTGTTGTTATTGTTTGTTTTGTTTTGTTTTGTTTTGGTAATTTCTCTGAAACATTCCCTCATCTCTCCTTTGATACTGCCACCATCTTGGTACAGGTCCTTATCATCTTACTCGTGTATTATTGAAATAACTTGGTTGATTTACTCATCTCAATTCTCTCCTCATTGGAATGTATTCTCTATTTTTCATCTTGTCTAAGACATAAGCTTTGTATGACTCAAGTACCTGTTTAGACTAATCTACTATGTCATACAATGGTTGCCATCTATGCTTGTTGAAATTTTTCAAACTGAAAAAAAAAATCAAAGACCCTTACTGTGCTTGGGCTGAAAGCCATTTTAAGGGATTCTAATGGTTTAATAACTTAATAAATTTTTAAACCATTTTTATCTTTTCTCTAATGGAAATTTCAAGGTATTAATCTTTTTTCAAAACATTTTACTAGAAACAATATCACAGTGAAAAAATTATTGACTTTTTTTCTCCTCTATTATCAGTAAATTGTCAAGGTGATACTAGACATGTGAAAAATATTGGGGTTTTTTCTTTTCTTGCCCTAAATGGTCAATTAGGAATAATGTGTGGAGAATGATACCTTGAAATACAAAGCTTATGTCTTAGACAAGATGAAAAATGAGCCCAAATGTAAATTGTGGTTTAGAGTGATTGATACATAAGCAAACTCTCAATAAGTATATACTAGTGAAATTCTCCATTAGAGATGCACATAAGTTACTAAATATAATGATCCCTTCAGAATTTAATCAAATTCTAAAATCTGCCCTTCCTTCTTGATAGCATTTTATATAAGATTCCTACCCTGCAATTGAGTCATCTTGCATTCGCCTGATCCTCACTGAAGTCTCCATAATTAAAGCTTAATGCATTTTAGTCTGTGTTCAAAGTGTAGATAGAAGGAATAATTCCTAAGACACATGGTTTTGTAGCTGTTAAATATCAGAGCAGCTCAGTACTCCCTACTTTCTCAAAAAGTCTTCAGCTATTTCAGTTTCCTTACCTGTAAACTAGGGGTAATGATGTCCACACATTGTCTGCCTATCCACTTTAGATTGTCTGAAGAGGAGTATTTGTAAACCATAAATCCCTCTAGAATATTGAGCTAAGATACTTATAGCATCATAATAGACCTAATGTTGGGGGAAACTAGGAGATAATCCATTCCTATCCCTTCATTTATTGATGAGAAGAGGAGTTCAATGTTTTGCATAGTTACACAGGTGATAAGTGGCTTAGCATGGATATAAACAGAAGTCCTCTGATCTCAAATTCAGACCCTCTTCCAGTGTAGGATCACCACCACCACCTTCACCACCATTAGTCTCTCTTTTTGATGCCTCTGATCCTGCAGGGGAAAACTTTGGCTTCACTGCCAGACCATCTTACTTTCTGGTATGGTTTTGAACACATGATGTCCAAAGGTAATTTGTTCTGTTTTAAAGTCAAGTCCATATAGAAGAACAAAGTGAGGAGTTCAGCAATTATTCAGAGAATTTGGAAGGTAATTCTAATTTTTAGAAATAATTCTCTTCTAATTTGATTGCTTTGAATTATTTAGCTTAATCATATGAACTTGTTTCATGAGAGCTTTGTAGATTCTAAGGGTGGAGGTGGGAGTGAGGTGGAGTGAAAAGTTAATGTCAAAGGCTGAAATTGAATGTGTGTGCATGAGTGAAGTTTTGCATTTATGTGTATAATTTTGGAAAAAAATGGAAAAGTATAAAACTGAACTTGAAATTGTGAAAATTTGCTTTGTATTTTTGGGCAGTTATATGTAAAGTTTAGAACAGAGCTCTTGGACAGTTTCCATTTTGCTTCTATCACTGGGGAAACAGTTCCAGTGCTGAAGTCTACTGATAAATTTCTTTATTGACGTCTCATCAAACAGATAACACATTTGAGGTCACTCTGAAGAAGAACTCCAGTGGCTTGGGATTCAGCTTCCTACAGATGGCAAGGGAGAGCTCAGATCATCTTAGAAGTTATGTCGTGAGGATTAAGAAGCTGTTTCCAGGGCAGCCAGCTGAGGAGAATGGGGAAATTGCAGTTGGTGATATTATCCTGGCTGTGAATGGAAAGTCTATAGAAGGCCTCTCTTACCAGGTATCGGAGCTTATCAAATGATGCTCCTCATGGTAGAATATAATTAAGTTCAAACTGAATTTCATCAGGCTCACTGCTCTGAAATATTTTTCTATCTAAAGATTACAGGTAAAGAAATCATCTTTGACTGTAAGGATAGAACAGTTATGCAAAATAATTATCTGCATTTAATTTCCTATTTCACAGCTTTGGAGATGGGCAGCACTGGGTTACTATTGATTATAATTAACTTAATTATCACACCAGAGACAATATTCTGACCTGTGTATTAGATTTATGCCCTTTAGCATATGCAATGGGAATTTTTATTTGGAAGATATATTATATATGAGTTGACTGCCAAACACAATAAGATATCTATCTATTTCATCTTCAACTTCATTGATTGGCCACTTCCAGGGAACTCTAGAATCAATTTCTTTCATTCCTGGGCAATTTAAAAGGAGGCAAATTTAAACTACTATAATGGTTTGTCTGTAGATTTCTCATTAACCTTGGAATATAAGGTTTTTTTTTTGTATGTAACATAGTCATCTGGAGAATATAGGAAATGATTTAATTCAAATGAACATTTAGGAGGACTGGTTTTTCCATGACATTTTGTAGCCTATATTCAGTTGTTAAAATGGAAAAATTACAAATGGAAAAGAGAAGAAACAATAAAAAGAAAAAGAAAAAATATATCATTTTGATTCAAATATATACCAAATGCTTAAAATGAATAGGATTTGAAAAGAAAATGTTGAAAATTATATTTATTACAGATTATCTTGAAGTTTTGTGCAAAACAGGAGTGTATGTATGTGTGTGTGTGGTGGGGGCAAACAATATTATAAGAGGAAAGGCAGGAGTGTGTTGGAGGATGTCTAATAACCAGATCTCTGAAAAATAATATATAGACAGATACTTTTCAGTTTAATTTTCATTATCAATATTTTCTTTCACATTCTTAAGTGTAGACAATCCACAAAATAGGAAATCAAACCCCTTCATGTTTGACAATTTCTGAGGTATAAAGGCTCATACTGAAGAGTTGGCAGGTATGGTAGAAGAGTAGGACAGGGGCAACTTGTAGCTTGACATCTGACCGCATAAGTAGCATAGCACAATTGAAATAATTAGGAACTGGAGTCACAACAATGCCCATTTAATAACCTGTATGACTTTGGCCAAGTCCCTTAATCTCCAAGTCCTCAATCACTCATGTATGAAACAAAAAATTGACTAAGGTGATGGCTGATAGCTTTACTAACTCTAAATCTGTGATCTAAGGATACACTAACTGCCTAATTGTTGGTAATAGCCATGTCTTTGGCTTTTAGGAAGTCCTTCACCTACTGAGAGGCCCTCCTGAAAAGGTTAACTTGCGTCTTTGCAGACCACTTAAAGGTATATTGCCTGAAATAGACCAGGACTTGCTGGTAAGATGAGAGCTATTTGTTTAGATCAAATTGTTCTGATTTGGAAATTTAAATGCATATTTTAGGCACATTTGTTATCTATAATTGTATGTGCAGGGAAAGGATTCAATAGCAAATTTCTTGCTAGAATACTGGTGAACCCCCTCCCACCTTATTATAAATGTAAGATTTCTGTTAAAAAGACACTTGTATTTTTGTCTTTCCATTCATGTTCTCCTTCTGTTCCTTCCATTCCCTGAGGCAATTCTCTTTTTGTAGCTATTTCAATATCTGAGTCATCTAGAACAAGACTCTGTTGTATGTCCCCAATTTATACTTACTTTTTATTAGCAACTATATAATCCAAGCATGAATAGAAGGATGGGACTTTTAAAGGAGGAAGCAAATGACCACAGAAGAGGTGATTCACCCACTAAAATGAGCATGCATGCTTATTAAGAGAGATTAAAATGGCAAAAGTTTCTTATCTTTTATATTAGAGGAGGCATCATCATCACCAAAAGCATTTATCAATTATGTACCATTTGGTCAATAACCAGTTATTGTGCCAAGATAAAGAGACAAGTTGAGAAATGCTAATTTTCAATTGGAGAACTTATTAAAGTTGACTTTTGGATTCGTATCCAAAGCACATGGCTCCGAACTAAAGGACATAAGGCCTTTTATAAGGTCCAAAGAAATCAGCCTGCTTCCTTATCTGACATATTTGTAACTGTTTGTTAAAGGGATATATCAAAGGCAAGGGCAGGAAGACAGAAGTCTTGCATGATTTCTGCTGCAAAAGTTATGCAGGAGGGAAGGAGACAGAAGTCTTTTAGGAGTGCAAAAAGGGATTGGGATTGCTGGGTCATTTTAAGTTCTGAAACCCAAATTTCCTGGGGGTTTGGGAGGGGGCTATGGTTGTAACATTATTTGTCACCTTCTGTATGTCAGGTACTTTGCTAAGCAATAAGGAATCAAAGAAAGATGAAAGACAATCCTTTTTCTCAGGGAACTTAAAGTCTAATTGTATGATAATATGCTAGCAAAAACAAACAAATAAATAATTAAACCATAGACCACAGCTCTTCTTTCAGAACTTTATGGTTTATGAGATAATAAGTGATTTAGAGAAAACTGAAATAGAATGAAATAATGTAATCCTAATGTTCTAGATATGGGAGATATGAAGGTAGGAAGGAAAGAAAGAAAAAGGAGGAAGGGAGATAAGGAGGAAAGAAGAAAAAGATGGAGGAGGGAAGCTAGGGAGAAAGAAAGAAGGAACTAAGAAAGGAAGAAAATACAGAGGGCAGCGAGGAAAGGAGGAATGAAAGGGTAGAGAGAAAAAGAACAAAGGAATGACAGAAGGAAGAAGGAAGGAAGAAAAAAGGAGTGAAGAAGAGAAGGAATGAATAACCATTTATTAAATGTTTACAATGTGCCAAAATGAGACAGTCTTTGCTTTTAGGAGATCATATTCTAATTGGAAGACAATAGCTTCAGAATGACCTAGTCTTCCTTTAGCTACGATGAATGGGTAGATGTGAAGACCAAGGATTACTTAGAGTACATCAGCAGATCAGATGGCAATGCCCAAGTATTTGAGGGCCAGCCTAATGGTATGGCAGATGATCAGATCCAGTTGTTCATAGGGCACAATAACAGGGCCTATAATAAAATTTGGTCATCTTCCATCTTACTAAAAAAATTATAGTTCATGATTCTTTGAAAATCAATTTTCACCTAGCACTATTTGAGCTGATGGAAACACATTCAGGGCATACATATCAAGGAGGAAATGAAAATTGTAGGAAGATGAGAAGATTGAATAGAAGTTACAAATGAGTTCCAGGAGTAGTGAGTGATAGAAATTATGAAGAAGAAAAGATAGAAGCCAAAAATAAAACCCTAGGAGACATGATGAATAAAAGGATGGGACAAAAAAAAAAAAGGAAGAATGATTAGAGCTGAGAAGGAACATCCAAAAAGTGATTCTGCTTTATCTAGACTCTTAAAAAAGAGGAATCTAAGATAGTGAAGAATATGAATCAGGAAACATTTCATAGAAATTTGCCAGAGAAAGAGCTAAGTTCAGATTTTAATTCCTTTTAAAAATCCTAACAGACATCAACACCCTCTCCAGACAAAAAATTTACCAGGGCTGAATGCCTTATTCCAGAAGACAGGAACAACTTGAATCTGTGTGATAATGAGAGGGACAGTTCCTCACTGGAATCAGAGGAAGATGTGGATTCTAAGACAGTCTCTTTCCACAAAGCCATCGATAAGGAAGAATGGCACTCGGATGAAAGTGAAGAGAGACCTTGGGGTACATTATTAACTCATTCAGATATTTCCCATGAGTGTTCATGGAATCATCACCAAGAAACTACTGTTCCAGAATTGGTTTCCTCTTTAGAAGAAGATGTAAGACAAAACTGCTACTCAGTTTCTGATATAAGGACACCAGAAAGGTAAGAATGAATAGACTTGCAGGTACTTTGTGTATTGGATAAATTTCATTATTAGAATTAATAATCAACATTAACTGCATGTGTGAACTTTAACAAGCCACCTTTCCACTCAAGATTTCAGTTTCTTCATCTTGAGAATAAAGGAGACTGGTGCTAGATTGTTTCATTATATTTGTTTCGTTATATTGTATTATGTAAAGCACTGCTGTATTGTAAGGTATATAAGGACAGGCACTGGGTTTTATTTATGGAATACCTACAGTATGTTTAATGCTCTGTTAGGTGCTACAAGGAATATAAGAGAAGTGCAAAAGGTAAGTCCTGTCCTCAGGAAGCTTACAGTTTACTTGAGATGATAAGATAATGCAACCAAAAAATACCAGTATTTCATTAACTGGTTGAGATTCACAGATGACAAACAAACAAACAAACAAACAAACAAAAAAAACCCGGTACGTTTTCAGTCATTACATAGTCTCTCCCATTTGCTGTTCTTCTATCTCCCATGCCCAAAATTCTTTCCCTTCTTATCTTTATCTCTTCGCTTGCTTCAAGTTCCAGCTAAAATCATATCCTCTGCAAAGAAATCTTTTCTGATCTTTCTTAAAGCTAGTGCCTTCTTTTTGTTGATTCTCTCCAAATTATCCTATAATAGCTTGTTTGTATATAGATGTTTATATGTTGTTTCTTCCCATTAGATTGTAAACTCTTTGAGGGAAGGGACTATTTTTTGACTCTCTTTATATCCCTAGAACCTAGTAGAGTGCCTGATGTTGGAGGGATAAGCATGTGGCCTAGAGGCCTGATTTTGTATTGAGCACATAATAAGTGCTTAATAAAAGTTTGTTGACTTGATTTGACTAAATTAGGAATGACATTCTTAATCAAATGAAATTCTAAGAAGTAGGTGTTCTTAGCATCCTTAAGGAATTTTTATTTATCTATATTCCCAATCCTTTTAAAATTATTTATTTTATTTTTAATTTGTCAAAGAAAACAAGCATTTCCATAACTGTAAAATAATAAAAAGATGATTGCCCATGAAACTGCAAATCTATCATGTACAACTTGGCATTCCTTTTAAATATATAATAAATTTATTATGTAAATTTCTTCCCTTTTTTTCCTTCCTTTTCCACCATGGAGATGTCAACCAATAGACACAAATATGCATATATATGTAAAATCATTCTGTATATGCTTCTATTTATCAAATTTTTTTCCCTCCTCTGGATGCAAATAGCAACTTCCCTCATCTTTTGTAGTTAATTTGGATATTTATAATAGTCAAAATGAGCTATTCATTCAAAGTTGTTCCCAAAATAGTATTGCTATTACTGTATACAGCATTCTCTTGGTTTTCCTCATTTTGTTCCTCATTATTTCACGCATGTCTAACCATGTTTTTTCTAAGATCATTGAATTCATCATTTCTTAGAGCACAGTATTCTACTAATATGTCATTTCTGATCTGTATTTTTAAGTCTGAGCCCTTATTCTTAAAAACATGACAAAACGTTGGTTCATCTCAACTCTATCTTTCAAATTTCATTGAACTTTTTGTATATGTGCTTATTTGCAAAAAAGGAAGGTCATTGTTTCTCTGGCTTATTGTTGCATAGGACCTGTGATATCATTTGCAATGCATAGAAGCAACAGTAACATCTCATCTCCCAGAATTACCAGAGGGACGTGATAAGAGTAACTTGTTACTTGACCAGAATCACAGAGATAAAACATGAATGTAGGTCTTCCTATCTCCAAAGTCAGGTCTTTTATTCATTATTGCACATGATTACCCTCCTAAACTTGCCTTCATGGAAAATGTTTCAATGTAATTGAAATGAGTTAAAAAAACTATTTATGTTAAAATCTCAATGGGTAAAAGAGAAAAAGGAAGAAAGAAAGAAGGAAAGAAAGAAAGAAGAAAGATAGAGAAAAAGAAAGAAAGAAGAAAGAAATTAGAAAAAGAAGAAAGAGAAAAAGAAAGAAAAAGAAAAAAAGAAGAAAGAGAAAGAAAGAAGTAAGAAAGAGATAGAAAGAAAGAGGAAGAAAGAAAGAAGTAAGGAAGGAAAGAAAGAAGTAAGGAAGGAAGGGAAGGAGGGAGAAAAGAAGAAAAGGAAGGAAGGAAGGAAGATATGAATGAAGGAAGGGAGGAAGGAAGAAATGAAGAAAAGAAGGAAGAAAAAAAGGAAAAAAGAAAAAAGAAAGGAAGGAAGGAATGAGGGAGGGAAGAAAGGAAGAGACTTCTTAAAGGAGTTTTCAATTTAAACCAATGGGGGGGTTCTTAATTTTTTTGAATCCTGGACCACTCTGGCAATCTGGAGAAATCTATTGACCCTTTTACAGAAGATTTTATTGTCGACATTCATAATCAGAGGAAATGCTAAAATTCACTTAGAATCTATTAAAAATAAAGAAGTAATATTTTTCCCATCCAGGTCCTCAAACTGCCTGATATCTATTCATTGCCTCTCTGCCAAGAGTCTGTAGTCTATTTTAAGAACCCCTGAATACATAAATCTATAAAAGTTATGAACAATACAGGGAAGCAGCATGATTCAGCTGCAAAAGGAGTTGTACCATAGATTGCAACCAGGACTTTGTACAAGTTACTGAACTGAAAGGATTCTATTGGACATTTTAAAGGTATTAAAGGGACACCTGGCTAAACTGTTAGCAGGGACCTAGATACTTCCCTAGTTATATCAGCCATGGCCAGGAGGGGGCAGCAGATGGCTGACTGAGGCAAGGTCCCATTAATGGCAATTGCCATCATCTGGAAGGGGCGAGAGCTAAATGGAGAGAAAATCGATGACCTGAAGCCTGAAGGAATTACGGACCCTGTGCCTCTTTGATAAATGGCTGAACCCCAGCCTTGGAGTGAGTACTAAGCACCTACATTCATTAGTGGGGACTTTTTAAATGCTCAAATGACTTTGGGTATCAAAAATCATTGAAAAAACAAATAACGTGGGTCAAGTAACTCAGAGAATACCGAACTTGTAAACTCCTTAAGGGCAGTTGCATTTCTGACTTTTTCACACCCAATGTCTGAAGAGTTAGTGAGGCATTATGGGTAGCCTGCTTAGCTGAATGTATGTGTGTGTGTATACATATATATACACACATATATTATGTATACTGCATATGTTATAATGTTATGCATTATATATTGTTATATATAAATTACATATTACATACTGATATACAATATATTCTCATATGTATCCACATATACATATGATGATATAAATTATATATTACATGTAAATTATATATTCCACATGTAATATAATATTTCAACGTATGCTTATATCTATATCTAGACATATATATGTTAGATAACAATTTCATTATAATTATTTTTCTCTGGTAATCATATTTATTTTTATTTGGTGCATTTAACAGCATTATTTTGAAAAAAGATCCATAAATTTTTAACAGGCTGCCCAAGGGATCCATGATACAAAGCAGGTTGAGAACTCATACTCTAAAACTATTAACTTATAGGTGAATTGCTGATATATCTAGGTCTGGATCAAAAACAAAATAAAACAACCAAAAAAACTGAAACGACTGAAATCTATAATTCTCAGTATGATTCTTTCACACAATAGGCAATTAAGGGCAATTGAACTGAATTGAACTGAATTTGTGGTTCCTGTTAAATTCTCAGCCTTGTTTTTACCTTGCCATCTGGGTTTAGCCAATAATTGACAGAGCTGGAAGTTTCATGTGAGAGATAAATTATTCAAGTTCTAATTAAAGATGCTTATCTACATCTGTGATTGTTATTAATCACTGGTATAGTCATCACTGTAAATGGTTCCTGGAAATTATGTCAAAAGTGAATCAATCCTAAATTAGATTATATATTCCCAGAGGAAATTTGGGGATTGTGTTCCTGACCAAGGGTTTATTATGACATCAATTGTAGATATGATGAAAGTATGTTCAAAAAGCAAAACCACAGCAAATTGGATCATGATTCTTACCTGTTTATAAAATTTCAGTAGCTCCCAATTGTTTGCAGAATAAAATCTTAGCTTTCCAGCATGGTATCCATTGCCCTCTGTGATGTGTCCCCAACCTATTATTTTATTTTTAGTTACCACTATTCTTTTTAATTGAAGCCTATGGTTTAGCCAAAGTTTAATGCACTGCTGGTCTTTTCCTATATCTATATCTGTACAATACCTTTATCTATTGTTCTGTCTGACTATTTGCATGTATTTGTTGTCCCCTCTTTAGAATGCAAGCTCCTTGTGAATAAGCATGATTTCATTCCTTATAATTATGTCTCTGGCACCTAGAGAAATGATTGGCTATAGTAGTCAATAAATACTTACTATGTATGTTTCTATAGCATTGTGGTGCAAAAAACATTTTCCTCATTACCACAAAAATTATCTCTCTTTTATGGATGAACAAATTGAAGTTCAGGGAAGGCAAGTGATTAAGTCCCAACTCAAATCCTGCTTTTACTGGAAGTTTTCCTTATTAACTCTTAAATCTAGCATCTTCCCTTTGTTAATTATTTCCTACTTATCCTATATATAACTTGCTTTATATATATTTTTGCATGCTGTTTCTCTCAGTTTCTCTCAGTAGATTGTAAGTTCCTTGAGGTTGACTATTTTTTGTTTCTTTTTGTATTCCCAAACTGCACTGTGCATGCATGGCACATAGTAGGTATTTAATAAATATTTATTGATTTATTTTTTAGCTGAAATGTGTGAAAGTTAGTAATCAAATCTAGGTCTTCTGACCTCTACCTTGAATGAATCAAAAAAATCTAATTCTTATATCTATTTAAACAATCCAAATCTTTCCCCTAACCTCAAATGTCACATGCCCATGACCTCATGGGCTTCTCAAACTCTTATGTTTTATAGACCAAGGCTTCTTAAACTTTTTCCACTTGTGACCCCTTTTTGCCCCCATTTTTTTGTGACTCCACATATATAGGTATATAAAATAGGTATACAAACCAATCATTTTCTAATAATAAATCATAATTTCATGACCCCTACATTCAGTTACACAACCCCCATGGAGTCATGACTCCCAGTTTAAGAAGCTTTGCTGGGGACAAAATGTATCAGAAACTTAATTTATTCTCCCCATATCTTGTCTACACTCCCTCCTTTTAAAATTCCTTATTACTGACAAAGGACCACCATCATCAGTCACTCAATGACTTGTAACTTGCCTCAACTTCTCACTCTCTCTCAACTCTCACATCCAATTGATTATCGGTTTACCTTTGTAAGACTACCAGTTGGGACATCCCATTCTATTCCTATATTTTAGTAGACATTTTTAATGAGTAGTATCAATAGCATTGCATCCCTTAACTCTTTTTCTGATTATGAGCCTTTTAATTCAGCTGGACTGATCAATAGACAAGTTACCCTGTTTTTGGTAATATTTCTTGTATATGCCTCCTTCTCCTGATACAGCCACCACTGTGATGCAAGTCCTCATTGTCTCATACTGGGATTATTGATATAGCCTTTTGGTTGCTCTCCCTGCCCAAAGTAGCTTACCAATGTAGTTCATGTTCCACTCAGTTGTTAAATTAATCTTTCTAAAACACAAACTTGACCATGTCTTCCCTAGAAAATCAATAAACTCCATTGCTTTCTTATTAAGTCTAGGATCAAATATAAAATCCTCTGTTTCACACTGAAAGCCCTTCCAACTTGACACACTCTTATTTTTCCAATTTTCTTACCCTTCCCCCTTTTACATACTCCATGATCCAATGACATTGATTTCCTTGTTCCTTACACAAGATATTCCATCTCTAGATTCTAGGCATTTTCACTGGCTTTTTCTTATGCCTGGGGTTCTTTTCCTGCTTATTTCTGCTTCTTGGCTTAGGTGGCTTCTTTTAAATCCAAGTGAAAAATCCCGTTTTCTACAAGGAAATGGGATCCCCTATAATGCAATGATTATCTCCAACTTATTCTGTATATAGATTTTTGAAACAGGATTGTTTTCATGTTGTCTTGTCAGTTTGACTCTGAGTTCCTTGAAGAAAGAAGAGAGAAACAAACATTTATTAAGTACCTACTATGTATCAGGCATTATACTAAGCACTTTACAAATATTAATTTATTTGATCCTCACAACAATCTATGGAGATAGGTGCTGTTATTGTTATATCTCTTTTTCCAGATAAGGAAAGAGAAGCAAACAGAGGTTAAGTCACTTTCTTAGAGTCACAAGATGATCATTATTCCAGGTTCAGGGCTCTATCCATTATGCTACCTAGTCATTGTCTTTTAGAGTAGGAACCTGAGGTTTTTTTTTTTTTTTTTTGTTTTGTTTTGTTTTGTTTAGTTGGTGTTTCTGCTGCTTATCACATGCCTGGCCGCATAGTGGCTATATTGTAAATGCTCATTAACTGACCAAGGAACCTAATGAATTATAAAGTGCACATATATTTCTAAAAAAAATGTAAGAATTCATGATTTTATTGGTTGTTACTCCTTCCTGCAATATATATGGAAAAAGTCCATTTTTTTCCTTTTTAACTTTTTTTTTATTACAGCTTTTTATTTACAAAACATTTGCATAGGTAATCTTTCAACATCATCCCTTGCAAAACCTTCTGTTCCAAACTTTCTTCTCCTTCCCCCCACCCCCTCTCCTAGATGTCAGGTAGTTTAATACATGTTAAATATGTTAAAATATATGTTAAATCCAATGTACATATACATAGTTATTCAGTTATCTTGCTGCACAAAAAAATCAAATCAAGAAGGAAAAAAAATCTGAGAAAGAAAACAAAACACAAGCAAACAACAATAGAGAGCATGAAAATGCTGTGTTGTGGTCCAGACTCAGCTCCCATAGGCCTTTCCCTGGGTGTATATGGCTTTCTTCATCACTGAACAACTGGAACTGATTTGAAACATCTCATTGTTGAAGAGAACCATGTCCATCAGAATTGATCATTTTATAGTCTTCTTGTTGCTGTGTACAATGATCTCCTAGTTCTGCTCATTTTGCTCAGCATCAGTTCATATAAGTCTCTCCAGGCCTCTCTGAAATCATCCTGCTGGTCGTTTCTTACAGAACAATAATATTCCAGTGGAAGGAAATTGTCAAATAGTGAATTCTTATCCCCAAATCTGGGGTCTTTGGGTTTGTCAAGTACTAGTTGCTATAGTTATTGACTGTTTTGTCCTGTGAACCTAACCTATTCCACTGATCAACTAGTCTTTTTCTCAGCCAGTACCAAATGGTTTTGATGACGGCTGCTTTATAATATAGTTTTAAATCTGGTACAACTAAGTCACCTTCATTTGCTTTTTTTTTTTTTCATTAATTCCCTTGAAATTCTTGACCTTTTGTTCTTCTGGATGAATTTTGTTGTTATTTTCTCTAGGTCAGTAAAATCGTTTCTTGGGAGTTTGATTGGTATAGCACTAAATAAATATTAGTTTAGGTAGTATTGTCATCTTTATTATATTCGCTCAATCTATCCAAAAGCGCTGAATATTTTTCCAATTGTTTAGATATGATTTCATTTGTGTAGAAAGTGTTTTGTAATTTTGCTCATATAATTGTTGACTTTCCCTTGACAGATAGATTCCCAAATATTTTATACTATCGACAGTTATTTAAATGGAATTTTTCTTTGTATCTCTTGGTATTGGATTTTGTTAGTGATGTATTAAAATGCTGATGACTTATGTGGATTTAAAAAAATGCCTATTCTTTAATAATTTTCTTGAATGGGAGAAAGAACTTAGCATCTAATGACCAACATTGTGGTAATGAATTTCGGAATTTAGCTAGGTCAATCTACAGATAATTGAATACATAATACATAATATATGCATAATACTTAAGATATCCAATTAATAAATAATCATTGTCACAACCATACTTGAACCCTTGAACATCTTGAATATACTTGAATGGCTGTGCCAAACCATAAGTTAATCAACCAATATTTATTAAGCAGCAAATATGTATAAAGCAATGGAGATCAGTGGAAGGAAATTTATAAAGGCAGGTTTAGAGCCTCATCACCTCTATGAGCAAATTCAGACTTCTCTGGTTGGCATTTCAAGCCTTTAACCACCTGGTTTCAATTTACCTTTCCAGGAATATTAGTTATTACTCTCCTCCTTTATTGCTGTTCCTCAAACCAAGTATTCCATTTCTTGACTTTGAGTGTTTGCATGAAGTGTACCTGATGCCTAGAATGTCTCCATCTTCACTTCTGCTTCTTAGAAATCTCAGTTCAAGTGCTACCTCCTACATGAAACCTTTTTCCTCATTTTTTCCCACTTACTAATGCCCTTTCCCTGACATTAACTTCTATTTATTTGGTTTAAATTTTATATATATTTAGATGCTGTCTCTCTTGATAGATTATAAATTTGTCATGGGCAGGGACTGTTTCATATTTGACTTTGTATTTCCAGTACTTAGTACAATGCCTGGCACATAGAAAGTACTTAATAAAAAGTTATTGATTGATCAACTTTGCCTAGACTCTTCAATAGCCTTCTGAGTGTTTTTTTCTTCTTCTAGTTTCTCTGTTCTCCAATCCACCCTCTATAGATGTATAAAAATAGTCTTAATACTGGTCTGACCAGTTCACTTGTCTGCTGAAGAATCTCTATTGCTTCCTGATTACCTAAGGCTAAAATAGCAACCCCTTTGCCTGCCATTTAAAATATATCATAATTGTCTTTCCTAATTTATTTCACCTTATTCCCCTTCATGTACTCAATGACCCATAAAATGGTGATTCTGTGTCTCAAATTATATTTATTTATCTATTTACCTGATATGTCTTAGGATCTATGGTCCTTGAGGGAAGAAACTTATTTTATCTCCTAACACTTACTATAATGCTTTGAATTTAATAAAAGACAATTTGAAATTAAGAATAAATTAATAATTCTTCTTTATTGGATATAGTATCAAGTAATCTGTATCTTCTTTAAAAAATTAAAAAATCTATTAAGTAGGATTTTTCCCACCACAGAAAGAAAAATAAAAGCAAAATACTTATAACAAAAATGTTTGGTTAAACAAGACATATTATCCTGTTGTCCACATCCAAAAATGTATGTCTTATTTTCCATATGAAGTTCATCATTTCTCTGTTATGAGATGAAAAACATTTTTATTTTCAGTACTCTGGAATTGCAATTAATCATTGCATTGATAAAGAGATCTTAAGTCCTTCAAAGTTGTTCCTTTTACAGAAGACAACCAAGAAATTGCAACTTAATTTCTCTCTCCAAGAACCCCCTTAAAATAAAAACTAGCTCCTACCCAGTTTTAAGAGGACAATCACAGTAAGGAAGAAGAACTAAAGAACCTAGGTCCCTAACCCATTCAGTTTTTAGCTTTTCTTCTGGATTTTCCATTAGTCTGGAGAAAGCACCTAAATTAGATGGTGAGGATTTTTTTTTTAAATGCTGATTAGCGGGGCAGCTAGGTGGCGCAGTGGATAGAGCACCAGCCCCGAAGTCAGGAGGACCTGAGTTCAAATATGATCTCAGACACTTAACATTCCATAGCTGTGTGACTCTGGGCAAGTCATTTAACCTCAATTGCCTCAGCCAAAAGCAAAAAACCCCAAACAAACAAAAAAACAAAAAATGCTGATTAGCTAATCGTGTAGGAGTGGATCAAGAAAATTGTTCCATCACTAAAGGAGCCAACCACGGAGAGCAGCAGATACCCTATAGTTGATACCAAAGCATTCTGCCACATTAATACTTAGATCTCAGTTCTATTTCTGCTATGGAAGTTTTCTAAACACTAACTTGGACTCTCAGCATTACGTGTCTCTTGCTTCGGAGACCATCCATTATATGAATGATCCAAGAGATTTTCTAACTCATTTGGCTTATGGCCAACTTGAGGAAATCACTGCTTGTGATGAAGTATCCTGAAATGAATTCTCCAACCATAAGCACAAATTTCAGGAAATTAAAGAAAGAAAGTTTTATGGAAAAGTAGAAGAAAAGCAAAATAAAATCTACAATAGAACTCATGGAAAATGAGACAGCTTCCAAAGAGCAGCACTTCTCCCAAAGGCTTTTATAGAGTCTCAAGCATTGAGACATGTTCCACATGGGTGTTCCCAGATGGTGTTGCCAAGGACAACTTTTCCTATAGTGCTCCCTAGTGCCCATCAGGCTACTTCAGGCAATGCTTTAGGCCTGGCTTCTCTAGTGCTGCTACTAGCACCAGCCCTGAAGTCAGGAGGACTTTTTCCCCCAAGAGGAGGCATTAGATAGAATTTCTTATAATAGATCCTCCTGTACTTTCCTGTTGGTAGAATTTGTGATGCTTCCTCCCAAAATATGGGGCCAGGTGTTGCTATCAAACAAGGCTAAACTGTCTAATGGCATGGAAATCATTGTTAACACCATCTTCCTCCTCCTCTTCTTCCTTATAACCAGCATTTGGTAGCACTTTAATAGCTTTTCAACCAGTATTTCAACAACCTAGGAAGTAGGTGCTGTTGTCATCTCCATTTTGCAGATGAGGAAACTGAGGCAAACAGAAATTAAGTAGCCCAGAGTCACACAGCTAATAGATATCTGAGGTAAGATTTGAACTCAGGTTTTCTGAATCTAAGTCTATCCCTCTACCCACTGCAATTCAGTGAGATCTTTTGACCAGTTCTGGTTGTTAGGAAATTCATGTAAGCAAGCTGACATCGACTCTCTGTGGCTTATATACCCGTTGCTCCAGTTTCACTCTCCAAAGCCAAGCTAAACAAGTACAATCTTTCTACCTGGCAGAATTCATATACTTTAGGGTAGCTAACATATCTCTCCCATCCTATGTTCTCTTCACCAGTCAAAACATCCCCACTTCCTCTAATCTGTTCTATGGCATTTCCCTACTCCCTCAACTTCTCCTTTCTGGCTGGAGGCTTGGCGGATGGAACACTAAATCTTCCCAAAGCTTTCCTTTATAGAAGGCAGGATCTGAACCTTCTAACTCACTCTACTTTCCTTATGTAGCTCTACTTGATTTGAACTCATAGATGCTCCCCATGTTGCCATCCCTTTCCAACTTCCTTTTGTGTGTTGGTTTTTCCAATTAAATTTTATGCTTCTTGATGGCAAGGGATATCTTTCTTTTTCTTATTTGTACCCCTAGCACTTAGCACAGTGCCTAGCACATAGTAGACATTTAACAAATATTTATTGAATTGGATCGATTTGGGAGTATGTTTGTAGGAATATAGGAAGAAGTAGGTTAAGAGAGAAATATTAATGATGCTGAAGAAAAATGAAATAATTTATGAATCTGTTTTACTAGGACATGGGAGGTTATGATGTCAATGGTACAAAATTTAGTTTTGACAATCAGGGAAGACCTCTTTTTTTCCAAAACAGGAGGAATCTGTGATGGAGTGGTTGTGATGGAGAGGAGGAAGGATGTGTGTAATGGTCTCAGTATTCTTAGTAGGACATGATGCTATCTGTTTAAAGGAAGTGCAAGGGTAGGTTGGGAGTAGGAATTTGAAAGAAGTAGAGAAAGGTTTTTGTTCTTTAGTCTTTCATCCATCAATCACTCTCTAATTTTTGAAAGGGAACAAGTCATAAAAGTCCAGCCTGAAAGGTTATATGTGGAAATAGGGACATAAAGACAGAGAAGTTTTAATTATACTGTATAAAAGTTATTGAGATAATTTTTTTCTTTTTTAACATAAGATTGCTGACTTTTTTCTTCCTTTTATATTTTGCCTTTCTAACTCACTATTTGGTGCTATCAAATGGAAATTTACAATGGAATGAATGAATCAAGATAGAAAGAAGCTGTAGTGTGAATTAGCATCATGTTACACACACATACACACAGGTTTGGCTTCTAGAAATCAGAGGATCTGGCTTTAAATTTTGACTAACACTTGTGTGATCTTGGGACAGTTACAATTTTCTTGGATCTCAGTTTTCTCATATGTAAATTGAGGAATTTGATGTAGACAGACTTCAAAAGTTTTTTCAACTTGAAGTCTATAGATAAGACACTGATGAATAAATGGAATAGTGAAATATGACGTAATTAAAAAAATTTGTTCTACACTCAAAAATACACAAAACACCCAAACCAAGCATTTTCATATACATAGAACACAAAATAGGATCGTATCTAAAAGCACATATCTCAATTTTGAACTCATTGCTTTTTTTTAAAAGTACATAATTAATTCCACAAACTATTTAAACTGTTGTGTTTATCCTTCCTTCTGAACTTCCTTTTGTTTTCTTTTGTGCATTCTTAGAAAAAATGATATTTCTGCAACCCTCTCTCAACCCCAACTTCCTTTTCTGTAAAATGAAATGTTGAATGAAATCTCTACAATTCTTTCTACCTATAAATCTGCATTCCTAATTATTTAATGCTGAGTAACTTTACTAAATATTTATCTCAATCACTTGGATAGATGAGATAAGACAAAATACTTTGGAAATCTATGGAGGGTAGAAAGTTCTGTCTATACTGCCCTGTGATTGATAGAATTGTTTTCCAAAGCTTTCCTAAATCTATGGATGACTTTCCTATATAGACTTAACCTTCCTATACAAAAAGGAGATCAAGTGACTAAGAATCACTTGGGCTAAAAGTTTTGCATTTTAAAATTATTTTCCTCAATGCTTTAATACTTTAAGGATCTGCAATTTTATTAGTATGGGTACCCATTCAAATGACACAGGATATAGTTCTTTCAGTGACTTAGTAGATGAGTTTAAGAATTGCTGTGACAAAAACAAATCATCACCCTGTGGTCCACTTGATGATGAACCTATTCAAATTTGGTTGGGTTGGTTAAGTGGAACTTTGAACAATACACAGAAATAACAACCTGCTCATCATTTGTTATTACACAGTAATATTCCAATACATTTATATACCACAGCTTCTGCAGTCCCCCAAATGAAGGGCATATCCTACATGTCCAGCATTTTGCCACGATGAAAAGGGCTACTACAAATATATATATTTTTTGCATATGTAGGGTCTTTTCCCTTTTTTATGATCTCTTTGGGATATAGACCTGGTAGTGCTTGCTGAATCAAAGGAAATAGACAATTTGGTTGCCCTTTGGGCATAATTCCAAATTATTCTCCAGGATGGTTGGATGAATTCACATCTCCATGTCCCAGTTTTACCACAAAGTCTCCATAATTTTCCTTTCTTTTTGTCATTTTAGCCAATATATTGGGTATGAGTTGTTTTTATTTGCATTTCTCTAATCGAAAGCAATTTAAAGTGGTTGAAATTAATCAAAAATGATATACCTATAAATAATTTTGATTTCTTCCTCTTAAAATTTCCTGATCATTTGCTTTGACCATTTATCAATTGGGAAATGGATAGTATTCTTATAAATTTGTGTTTCTCTATATATTTGATAAATATATCAGAAACACTTGATATAAGGATTTGTTCCCACCTTTTTGCTTTCTTTATAATCTTGGTTGCATTGGTTTTGTTTTTTATTTTAATTTTTAAATTTAAGATAATTAAAATTATCTATTTTATATTTTGTGTTGTTCTCTATCTTGTTTCGTCAAGAACTTGTAATTCACTCAACTTCTTTAAGAATCTGGATACTAACCACTTTGTACATATGTGTTTAGTACTGATAATTTTTTTATTGTCTATGGTATCTTTTAGCAAGATGTATTTCCTTCTCTTATCTCTTTTAATTGGGTCTGGTTTTGCTTTTGCTTAGTCTGAGATCAAAATTGCTACCCCTGAAATTTTTTTAACTTCAGCTGAAGCATAATAGATTTTGCTCCAGCCCCTTACATGCATTTTCTGTGTATTTCTCTGCTTTAAGTATATTTCTTGTAAACAACATATTGTAGGATTCTAGTTTTTGATCCATTCTGCTATCTATTTCTTTTTATGGGAGATTTTGTCCCATTAACGTTCATAGTTATGATATTAACTGTATCTTTTCTCTCTCTCCTTTCACCTTTTCCCTTTCTGACAGTGTTTTGCTTCTGTCACCCACCTCCCTGGTCTGCCCTTTTTTTCTCAGTTCCCTCACCCATTTATTTAATCTCCTCCTCTCCAACTTCTTTTTTTGGTAAGACAAATTTCTATATTCAAGTGTTTGTATATATTATTCCCTATTTTTACCAGTATTGATGAGAATAAAGTTCAAGGTTCAAGTGATGCCCATTGTACATCCTCTCATCTTCCTCTCCAGTGTAATAGGTTTTTTGAGCCTCTTCATGGGAAATCATTTATTCCATTTTACTTCTCTCTTTCTTTTGCACCTAGTGTACTTCTCTTTTTCATTTCTTTTTAAAACATTTCCTTTAATTTACATTATACCTATACCCTTTTATGTATTTTCCTTTCAACTGTATTTTTAGTGGTACATTTTAAAAGAAATACAAGTATCATCTTTCCATGTAGGCATATAAACAGATCAGTTCTATTGACTCCCTGTGTTTTCTTTTCTTTTTTTGCATTTTTAGACTGTTCTTGGATCTTGATATTGTAAATAATTTTTTTTTGTTTAATTCTGTTCCTCTCTTTATGGCAGCTTGAAATCCTTCTATTTCATTGAATGAGTATTTTTCCTCATTGGAGTATTAAACTTAATTTCATTGGATAGGTATTTTTTGGTTCCAGTCCTAGCTCCTTCACCTTTTGGAATAGTATGTTACATGGCCTCCAATCTTTTAATGTTGTTGCAGCTGCTAAGTTCTGTGTAATCCTGATATTTGAATTATTTCTTTCTGAAAACTTTTTTTTCCCAATGATCTGATACTTCTATATTGTCTATAATATTCTCTGGAATTTTTATCTTGGTATCTCTTTCCTGAGATGATCTCCTCCTACCTCTATTCTTTTTTCTCCCAAATTTCCCTATTATTGTGTAAGGCAGCATCGTCTTCCTAATCACCCACATTTGAAACCTGAATATCATCCCTGACTCCTCACAATCTCTCACCCCCATAGCTAATCTTTTGCCAAAGCTTGTTGATATTCTCCATTCTATTCTCTGATACTATCACCATTCTGGTATAGATGGGTCTTTATCTCCTGGTGCTTGGATTTGTTTGCTACAAGTCTCTCCTTAATTGAGTCTATCTTCCATTCCATCATCAAAATTACTGTCCTAAAGCATAGGTCCAACCATGTCACCATCCTATTCAATAAACTTTGGTGACTCCCTATCACCAATATATTCAATTCTATCTAATATAAAATCTTTTTTGGCACTCAATGCTCTTCATAACCTTTCCTCATTTCACCTTTCCAGTCTTTTTGTACCATATACTCTTCCCCTCTATACTTGTTGATCTAGAAACATTAGGTTCCAAACAAGATATTCCATCTCCTTACTCTGAGTTTTATTTTTTTACTCTAACTGTCCCCCATGCTTGGAACACTCTTTCTTCTTATTTCCATTTCCTGGCTTACTTCAGGTTCCAGTTAAAATCTCATCTTCTACAGGAAGCTTTCAAATCCCTCTGAATTCTAGAGTTTTCTGTTTAATTGTATCCTCTTTATCCTGTACATAGCATATTTGTACATTGTTGTTTGCATATTGTCTTCCTCATTAAATTGTAAATTTTTTGAGATAGATTATCTTACTTTTTTTTTTTAAATCTTCAGTGCTTAGCACAGTGTCTGGCATATAGTAGGTACTTAATAATTATTTATTGATTGACAAGTCACCTAACCTTTCAGTCTCAGTTTTCTTCTCAGTAAAATGGGGCTAATAATAGCACCTACTATTTGAAATTGCTATGAGGATCAAATGAGATAACATAAAAAAGCTTTCCAAACTTTAAAGTGCCATGTCAGTGTTAGCTATTATCTTTATCATTATCAAGAACCCAAGGTCAGCTCCTAAGTTTGATGAAGCATCAGAGCAGAATTTTGGAGAGCTTGTTGTTTTTCTTCCCTAGTTAAAAGTGTCATTGAAAAGAAATAGCTTTTTATAGACTGACCCTGATTAATTTGAATAATAAATCCTCTAAAGTAGTCACATGTCCTCCAGTTTCACACTATTCAAAGTTATAAAATATAACAATTGGTTCAAGCCCAGTAGAAATATGCAATTAAAATTTGAATAATGCGACCACTTTAGGGGATTTATTATTCACACTAATTTGGAACTAGCTGTACTATTCTTAGCAATATATTATGTGAACAGAGTAAGTAGCCCAATATAACTTACCCTTTTTACATGTGATATGTGCAGAAATTCTCTGCTACTTGATACTACTAAGATAGATGCCATTGTGTCTAAAGACCTAGGGTTATCCTTTAGCACAGCCATTGATTAGCTGTTCAATGTTGTATGTCTCCTAACCTCATTGAGTCTCAGTTTCCTTATCTATAAAGTGGGAATATTCCTCCTTGTTCTATCTATGTCGCAGGCCATATGAAATGATGCATGGGTTGCCTTTTGTAACACCTGTGTGTATGGATATACACATGCTTTGAATAGCTCCTGTAGCAACCCTACTTTCTATGGAGTAGAAGATGACATAATCCACAGAACCAAGAGAACATGCTAATAAGAAGAAATGTGAATAAGAATTAATGAACAAGTGAGTCCTGATAGAACCATAGGAAGTGCCTGAAAAGTTGCTGTGCCATTTTTTATGAGGGTGAATTTCTTTTATTTAAATATAAATGGCTGCAAAGCAAATTTAATTGTACTGATGTTCAATTTCATTAATAGCAGACCATAAAAATTAATAAAAAGGCAAAGGCTTGCTCATGATGCCAGATTGAACAGGGAAGGTCTGGAGAGATAGTACAGTCTTCCTTCTGGGGGGAACCTGGGGAGAAGTATATCTCAAGTCCCAAAGCCAATTGGTATGGGGTTGTCTCCTCATTGGTAGAGATTAATACCCTTGGCTTTATTAAAGCTCTCACAAACTTTGCTCTGCCCTTTAAAGCAAGTATCAAACATTCATTACCACCAATAAGAAGAGAGTCCCGTATTGATGCGCTTTGAGACTGAGATTGCAAAAGAATGAATCCAATTAATTTTAAATCAATTGAATTCAAAATTTATTAGAGATCTACTTCTATAAGGCAGTACTCTAGGTGCTGAAGATATAAAGAAAAAAACCACCCAATTCCTGGGCTTCAAAAGCTTAGTTTACAAAAGACTTAACTTTTGGTGAGGGACTGTGGCAAACAGAAAGAAGATGGAGATGCACTTTGAATACAATGCTGAGGGTTAAGGGGAAGGAAAATTATAGAAATTATCCAAATAATGTTATTCAGTCATTCAGTCATATCCAATTCTTCATGATCCCATTTGAGTTTTTCTTTGACAGAGATACTGGAATGGTTTATTATTTCCTTCTGCAGCTTGTTTTACAGATGAGGAAACTGAGGCAAATAAAGTTAAGTAACTTGCCCAGGTTCACACAGCTAAGTCTTCCTGAAACCAGGGCCATTACTCTGTTCAATGAATTACTACTTGCTTTCAAATTCAGTGATTTCCAGAAAATGTCCAAAAAGTGCTGTAATAAATGATTGCTTTGTTATTTCTGATTTTTAAGTCAAACCTGTTTGTCTCTTATTTGTTTTCTTTTTGCCATCTCTAACCATGCTCTCCTGTGTTGTCAATAAAGCATCTTTTTAAACAAAAGGAATCCCAGGAAACCTCTCCCTTTGGGCCCTTTGGCTGCTTGTCTAGGTTTTTCAGCTCTCACCAGATAATGAGTCTTCACAGAAAAATCTCCCTGCTGCATTTCTTAGAAGGAGCTGTTGTTTTTCAAATACTGGTTTTTATTTTACAGGGTTGAACTCACTCACAGTCTTCTCCATAAGGGATCTTGGAAAGTTTTGAAAAAAATATTATATAAAGGAGTTTGAGATCCTTTACTTTCCCATATTGGTAACAAAACTCTTGGATCCCTTAAAGTTCTATTCCTTTCCATGAACACAGTGAAGTGTGGGTAGAGTGTTAGATGTAGAAGCAGGAGGACCCGGGTTCAAACCTTGCATTTGACAATTGCTAGCTAGGTAACAAGAGGTAAGTCATTTAACTATTCTGTGCCTCTTTTTTCATTTGTAAAAAGTAGATAATAAAATCTATAGCATAGATTCATATAGCTTAAGAAGTTCAAATGATACAACATGTAAATGTGTATTGCAAACTTTTAAATGATATATAAATGCCAGTTAAAACTCCTAAATCAATTAACCAAGACATATTCATTGAATTATTACCATGGGTAAAGTATAGCTCCTAGCAAAGGTGAAAAAGTATGCCTCCATATCAGGAAAGAAAAATATCAGGAGAGACCCAGCTAAGAGCTGGGTGTGTAATTTCATTGGTCTATGGCCCAGCTTCTTAAATTGTAGTTTGCTGAATGTAGGAGTTACAAAATGATGATTAATTATCAGTAAATGTTTGCTTTGCATACCTATATATATATATATATATATATATATATATTTACTCGGGGTTGTGTAAAAATTTCTTGGATGAAAAGGGGTTATGAGTGAAAAAAATTTAAGAAAGCTTGGACTAGAGAACTCCTGAGTGAGGAGATGCTATCCACCAAGGTAGGCTGGCAATACACTTCAACTTATAGAAGCAGAGTCACTAATTTGTATATAAGGAGCCCTGTGAGCTTCATATTGAATCAGAAAGTTATATATTAATATTACCTATGTTCTACTATTAAGGTTAGTTGTATGGCACAGTGAATACAGGCTGTCTAAAATCAGGGTCTAAAATCAGGAGGACCTGAGTTGAAATCTGGCATCAAAAGCTTACTAGCTATATGAACCTGGGCAAGTCACTTAACCCCATTTGCCTCAGTTTCTCATCTATAAAATGAGCTGGAGAAGAAAATGGCAAATCATTTTATTATCTTTGACAGGATTGAGATAACTGAACAATAACAATAAATTTTTATTGTATTTTAACTTATTTTGTTACATATTTCCTAATTATATTTTAATTTGATCAGGCCCATTGGAAAATATGGTGGACCTACCTGAGACCAGGCAGGATTTTGAAACCAGGTCTTCCTGGATTCAAGACAAGATATCTTTCATTATGCAAATTAAATTTTTTTTTTAGAAGGAGGAGGAGACAGGGCAGAATAAAGGCAGACTTAGTTACCACAGGAACCAAAAGAGAAGTAAAATTAATGATAATGATAATGATAAATAGGTAGCTTTTATATAGCACCTACTATATGCCAGGCTTTGTACTAGTAGGCTTTTTATTATCTCATTTAGGATTAGGGTCAATTTATAACAACCTTGGGAGGTGGATACTCGTATGATCTCCGTTTTATACTTGAGGAAACTGAGGCAAAACAGAAGTTAAGTAGTTTGCTCTAAGTAGCTTGCAAATGTCTGAGGTTGGATTTGAACTTGGGGGTTGTCCTGACTCCAGGCTCACCTATTTGGATGCTGGAAGAATATTTGTCACAATTATAGTTTTTCTTTATGAGTGCAGAGTACGAAGTTGATGATAAAATGTTGGGGAGTTTATAAATTTCTTCTTTTTTTTAAAGCCCTGAAAGAAGTGACTATGATGAATTTCACAAATATGGTCTACCTGAGTTTCCTTCTCCCACCCCTGTGGATGAAGAATATCTTACTATAAGTACTACCTCTGCAACTCCACTCTGTCATGGAGGATGGTTGGAAACGCCTTCAAGGACCACTCTTCACCCACCATTTTGCACATCTAGAACTCAATCAGTATTTTTGCCTATAGAGGAATCTGGCAATAGTGAGAGTGAATGGGAAGATCTAGAACAGGTGGTTGAGGATGAGAATGACCTGTCCGAGGTGGGTAGCAATTCCTCATGGTGGGTTAACTTTTCAGAACTGAAATCACATGCAGAGGTTCTTCAAAGCCATCTCTGTTGCTTTTTACTAACAGTTGATAGTGCCTGTGATTTCACTAGCTCACTTGGGTCATCCATATGCAGAATGACACTCTCATTAACTTGATTATATTCACTCTTAAGGCTAGTTTGATTTTCCATAGAAATTAGACTACTTCTTCTACAACCCTTCTCCTTTCATGTACTGATCTCTGCCTTGCCTTTCCTGTTCTGTGTTGATAACTGATTGGATAGAATATCTTGGGGAAATGATTTGATATTAAGGGAAGAGAGCTTGGGGCTTTTCTGCTGAACTCCTATGTTGGAGTAAATTTAAATCAGACTAGAAACTAAGTTTAAGAATAGTATATAGTTTCATCAAGCTAAGGAAGACATTCATTTTTTAAAAAAAATATATATATATATATATAATTTATATATTTATAGTATGAGGCTCTGCTAAGAAAATATAAGGATGAGAATTTGGGAATAAGGGATGAGGGAGAGCTGCATATTTAACAGATTAGACCAAGAATACAGAAAGTTAGAATCCTGGGTTCAATAAGAGGCATGGGGCCATTTGTTAAGAGCCTCCAAACTGCTATATGAAGTAAGAAAAAAATTGCTGAATTATTAAGAAATTTAAAATATATGTAGGCTTTAGAAGACTATGCTAAAATGCTGAACACTTCAAACTGACTGAAATATACTAGTTTTCATTCTGATATCATTCAAACTCCACTATCCTTTATTTGCACTAAATATTTCTAGTTCTCAACTGGGAAGCTCTACTCGCTACAAATAATTAAGCTAGTCTCCAAGGATTATGGCAGGCAGACACATATGTAGGGTAAAGATTTGTAATTCAAATCACTCTCTGCATAAAAGACCTAGTTCTTATCTGAAATATGAAGCAACAAGTTAATGGAGTACATGAAACAGAGGCTTTGAATATGCTAGGCTGCCATTGATTGGAAAGTCAGGTTTCTTTGACATGGTCTGAAATGATTAATTATGGATTTCACAACATCACGAAGCAAACTGGAGAACTACTTATGGAGAGAAGTCATTCTTAATGAAGTGACTGTTAGAAGCCCAAAGGAGAAAACAGACCCGATGTGATAATGGGATACTAGAGGCCCCAGGGAATAATAATATGAATAAAATGAATGTATGATTGGAATTGAAACCTCAAGTAAACACACATACATAGATAGGAAAGTCAACATGCTGTACTCAATAGAATACAGCTCTTAGTGTCAGGAAGACCTAGATTAAAGTCTAGTCTTTAATAGATCAAACTGTATGACCTTGCTCAAACAATTTAACTTTTCAATGCCCTTTTTAACTCTTAAGACAAAGTTGTAGATAAGCTTTCCTTTGTGTTGGGTAGAGGGCATTTCCATATCACCAGTCCCCTACACCAATGAAGTCATTGATCCAGACCAGTTAGGTATAGATAACAAGTTCATTCACATGTCTCTGTCTATACAATATTAGAGCTGTCATGCTTTCTAATGGAGTAATTTTTTTCAAAGAGATTATTAAAGTGAAATTTTGTTAATGCATGAAATCATATTCCTTTCCCTCTTTCTATGTCCTTAAGACATAAAGGGACTGGCCTGTTCTTAAGAGTATGTAAAAATGTCTTAGGTACCTTTACATGTCTCTTATGTGTGCATGTGTACATATGTGTGTATATGATTGCCTTCTGTGAGTAGGGAGATGACAAGGTCTACATGGTGGAATGATCTATATGTGCATTATATTAACTCAGGGAATAGTTTAAGTATAGGTGGGAGAAGTCTGAACTATATCAATTATTCATCCAGCCTTTACAATACATGTAGTTCTTTGCAGTAACCTATTTTCTATATATTATTCATTTGGCTAAATTCATTTGTCAGCTTCTTGGGATGTGACATAATTTAAGACAAAAAGAGAAGCACATACACGTATTGCAAAGATTTCTTCCTGTTTTCCACCCATGTGAGGAAAACTAAAGGAGGAAATAGTTTTATGGGGAGGGGTATAAAGAATGACATTTAGGACCACAGTTGCCTGAAGGCTGACATATGTTGAATGGAAGTTTGGGAGAATGTTCTAGTGTAGAATATAGAAGGGGAGAAAGCAGTTGTGCAAAGAACATATTCTAAGTGTGTCCATGTGAGATTAGAATGAGGGATTCAGAACAGGGCAAGTATGAGCAGAGAGCTTGAACAAGATCAGGGAGTCAGCACTAGAAGATTTTGTTGTGAGAGGAGATGTAGCAAGATGTTGGTTGGGATTTATTTGAGAAAGTGAGTCAGAACCATTGGACCCTCATAGGTGAGGATGAGAGTGGTCAAGAACTAAGTCTGTTTCAAAGGGCCATTACTGAATTTTATGGAACCTGAAAACAGGATATTTTCAGTGCATTAAATTGGTCATCCTTTCAAAAAATGCTTGTTGTTTTAGGGGAATGGAGAAAATGGGATCTCCTATGATAACACCGAAGTACTTCTGCCTGATGCTTCTTCTGACCTGAACATGGTGACTGATCCCATGGAAGACCTATCAGTTTTGCTCAGACCAGAGGATGTGCCTGATATAGCCCTTGTGAAAGATAGTGATGGGCAGCTTGGTAGGTGAACTTTAATGGAGAACATAGAACAGCTTGCAAAGCACCTTACTTCATCTGCATTGTGCCTTTTCTAAATATCAAGAGAGGAAACATGGGATAGCAGAAAATATTCTAGACTGGGAGTTCAGTAAAACAAGCTGTGAATCTTGACTCCCTTACTTAATAATAATGTGACCCTGGGCAAGTCAATTATCCCCTACCTTTTTTTTTTCTTTTCTTTTTTTTTCACCTTTTTTTAAAATTTTATTTGCATAACATATGTGTGGGTAATTCTTCAACAATAACCCTTACATAGCTTTCTGTTACAAATTTTCCCCCCCAATTCCCCACCCCTCCCCTAGATGGCAGGATATCCACTACATGTTAATTATGTTAAAATATTGGCAAATCGAATATATGTATACATATTTCCAAACTTAACATTGTTGTGCAAGAAAAATCTTATCTACACAAACGATATATCAGATAAAGGAAACACAATGTAAGCAAACATCAATCAAGGAGTATGAGAATGTTATGTTGTGGTCCACATTTCACATCCCTCTCTCTGGGTGTATATGGCTTTCTTCAGTGAACAATTGGAGGTGGTTTGAAACATTTCATTGTTGAAGAGAGCCATGTCCATCAGAATTGATCGTCATATAGTACTGTTGTTGCCGTGTATAATGATCTCCTGGTTCTGCTCATTTCACTCAGCATCAGTTCATGTAAGTCTCTCCAGGCCTCTCTGAAATTATCTTGCTGGTCATTTCTTACAGAAAAATAATATTCCATAATATTCATATACCATAATTTATTCAGCCATTTTCCAATTGAAGGGCATCTATTCAATTTCCACTTTCTAGCCACTACAAAAAGGGCTGCCACAAACAGTCTTGCACATGTGGGGCCTTTTCCTTCCTTTATGATTTCTTTGGGATATAAGCCCAATAGAAATGCTGCTGGGTCAAAGGGTATGCACAGTTTGATAACTTTTTGAGCATAGCTCCAAATTGTTCTCCAGAATGGCTGTATCCATTCACAGCTCCACCAACAATGCATCAGTGTCCCAGCCCTCCCACATCCCCTTCAACATTCATCATTAACTTTTCCTGTCATTTTAGCCAATCTGACAGGTGTGAAGTGGTACCTCAGGGTTGTCTTGATTTGCATTTCTCTGATCAATAGTGATTTAGAGCACCTTTTCATATGACTACAAATAGTTTTAATTTCATCCTCTGAAAATTGTCTGTTCATATCCTTTGACCATTTATCTATTAGAGAATGTCTTGAATTTTTATAAATATGAGACAATTCTCTATATATTTTAGAGATGAGACCTTTATCAGAACCCTTAAATGTAAAGATGATTTCCCAATTTATTGCTTCCCTCCTAATCTTGTCTGCATTAATTTTGTTTGTAGAAAAACTTTTTAACTTAATATAGTCAAAGTTATCTATCTGGTTTTCAATTAAGAGTTCCAGTTCTTCTTTGGACATAAATTTATTCCATCTCCATAGGTCTGAGAGGTAAACTATATTACATTCCTCTAATTTACTTATAGTATCATTCTTTATATCCAGATCATGAACCCATTTAGATCTTATCTTGGTATGTGGTGTTAGATGTGGGTCAAGCCCTAATTTCTTCCACACTAGTTTCCAGTTTTCCCAGCAATTTTTGTCAAATAGTGAATACTTATCCCAAAAGCTGGGGTCTTTGGGTTTATCAAAAACCAAATTGCTATAGTTATTGCCTAGTTTGTCTTGTGATTCTATCCTATTCCACGGATCGACTACTCTATTTCTTAGCCAGTACCAAATGGTTTTGATGACCGCTGCTTTATAATACAGTTTTAGATCTGGTACAGCAAGTCCACCATCGTCAGCCTTTTTTTTTCATTAATCCCCTTGAAATTCTTGACCTTTTGTTTTTCCAAATGAACTTTGCTACTATTTTTTCTAGATCTGTAAGATAATTTCTTGGGAGTTTGATTGGTATGGCACTAAATAAGTAAATTAGTTTGGGTAGTATTGTCATTTTTATTATATTCTCTTGTCCTACCCATGAGCATTTTAAGTTTTCCCAATTGACAAGGTCTGATTTTATTTGTGTGGAAAGTGTTTTGTAGTTTAGTTTATATAGTTCCTGACTATCCCTTGACAGATAAATTCCCAAATATTTTATACTATCAACAGTTATTTTGAATGGAATTTCTTTTTGTATCTCTTGCTGCTGAACTTTATTGGTAATATATAAAATGCTGATGATTTATGTGGATTTATTTTGTATCCTGCAACTTTGCTAAAGTTGTGAATTGTTTCTAGTAGTTTTTTAGTTGAGTCTTTAGGGTTCTCTACGTATATCATCATGTCATCTGCAAAGAGTGATAATTTGGTTTCCTCATTACCTACTCTAATTCCTTTAATCTCTTTTTCTTCTCTTACTGCCAAAGCTAACATTTCTAAGACAATATTAAATAATAATGGTGACAGTGGGCAGCCTTGTTTCACTCCTGATCTTATTGGGAATGGTTCTAGTTTGACTCGATTAAATATGATGCTTGCTGAAGGTTTTAAGTAGATACTACTAATCATTTTAAGGAAAAGCCCATTTATTCCTATACTCTCCAGTGTTTTTAATAGGAATGGGTGTTGGATTTTATCAAAGGCTTTTTCTGCATCTATGGAGATAATCATATGGTTTTTATTAATTTGGTTATTAATATAATTGATTATGCTAATAGTTTTCCTAATATTGAACCAGCCCTGCATTCCTGGTATAAATCCTACTTGGTCATGATGTATTATCCTGGGGATGACTTTTTGTAATCTTGTTGCTAAAATCTTATTCAAAATTTTTGCATCAATATTCATTAGGGAAATGGGTCTATAGTTTTCTTTCTCTGTTTTCACCCTATGTGGTTTAGCTATCAGCACCATATCTGTGTCATAGAAGGAATTTGGTAGTACACCTTCTTTCCCTATTTTTTCAAATAGTTTATATAGTATTGGGATTAATTGTTCTTTGAATGTTTGGTAAAATTCACATGTAAATCCATCTGGCCCTGGAGATTTTTTCTTAGGGAGTTGATTAATAGCTTGTTCTATTTCTTTTTCCAAAATAGGGCTATTTAAATAATTTATTTCCTCTTCTGTTAATCTGGGCAATCTATATTTTTGTAGATATTCCTCCATTTCATTTACATTATCAAATTTATTGGCATAAAGTTGGGCAAAAAACTCCTAATTATTACTCTAATTTCCTCTTCATTGGAGGAAAGTTCTCCCTTATCATTTTTGAGACTAATAATTTGATTTTCCTCTTTCCTTTTTCTAATCAAATTAACTAAAGGCTTATCTATTTTGTTGTTTTTTTCACAAAACCAACTCTTAGTTTTATTTATTAATTCAATAGTTTTCTTATTTTCAATTTTATTGATCTCCCCTTTAATTTTCAGAATTTCCAATTTGGTATTTAATTGAGGGTTTTTAATTTGGTCTTTTTCTAGCTTTTTTAATTGTAAGCCCAGTTCATTGATCTTCTCTTTCTCTGTTTTATGCAAGTAAGCATCTAGAGATATGAAATTACCCCTTATAACCGCTTTAGCCGTGTCCCACAAATTTTGGTATGTTGTCTCATTATTGTCATTCTCCTGGATGAAATTTTCGATTGTGTCTATAATTTGCTCTTTCACCCATTCGTTCTTCAGGATTAGATTATTTAATTTCCAAATAACTTGTGGTCTATTTTCTCCTGGCCTTATATTACATGTGAGTTTTATTGCATCATGATCTGAGAAGGATGCATTTACTATTTCTGCTTTTCTGCATTTGATTTTGAGGTTTTTATGCCCTAACACATGATCAGTTTTTGTGTAAGTTCCATGAACCCCTGAGAAAAAAGTATACTCCCTTCTATCACCATTCAATTTCCTCCAGAGATCTATCATACCTAACTTTTCTAGCCTTTTGTTAACCTCCCTAACTTCTTTCTTATTTATTTTGGAATTTGATTTATCTAATTCTGAGAGAGCAAGATTGAGATCTCCCACTAGTATAGTATTACTGTCTATTTCTCCTTGCATCTCTGTTAGTTTCTCCTCTAGGAATTTGGATGCTATACCACTTGGTTCATATATGTTAAGTATTGATACTGCTTCATTGTCTATGGAACCCTTTAGTAAAATGTAGTTTCCTTCCTTATCTCTTTTAATTAGATATCTATTAGACCCTTTAAAGTGGGGATAATAAACTAAAAGTGTCTGAGTTGTGGTAAGATTCAAATGAGTTAATTTGTTAAAGTGCTTTGCAAACCTTAAAGCATTCAATGAATATTACTTTTCCTCCTCTCCTTTCTCCTCCTCCTCTTCCTCTTCCTCCTTCTCTTCCTCCTCTTCCTCTTCCTCCTCTTTCTTCTCCTCATTTTCTTCCTCCTCTTCCTCCTTCTCCTCCTCTTCCTCCTCCTTCTTCTTCTTTCTTTTTCTTTTTCAATAGTGATTGTAATCCTAAGTGGAAACTCTGACAAGTGCAACTCAGTGAATTCATCCGGCTGTTCAACTTTAAAAGCCAATAATGACATACAATAATTTATTATTTCTTAGGACAAATATGTGGAGGTGAATTCAGTGATGGTACTGCTCAGCTGAATTTCTCTTTGGTGAAGAAATAGGATAGAAACAATCCAGTCAGAGGACCTGGTTTCAAATCTTGGCTCCAGCAGTTATTGTTCATATAACCTTAGGAAATTCATTTAATTTCCCTGTGCCTCAGCTTTATCATCTGTAAAATAAGTACTAGATGACTTCTGAGGTCCTTTCCAAATATAAACATAATTCCATGGCCTCACCATCCTAAGATCATGGGAATAGAATTACTTCTTGGCATCTCTTTGGCAACAACTCCAGAAATAATGTAACTAAGTGATACAGTCAGGAAGTTATGAACTCAAATTCTGCCTCAGATCTCATTCACCTGGCTAAGAGTGCAGTGCACTAGGTACTTAGCCTGGAGTAAGTTCTGAATCTAGCCTCAGACACTTACTGGCTGTGTAAAGTCATTTAAAATCCGGTTTCTCAGTAAGATGAGAATGATTACAATATCTACCTCTCAGGGTTGTAAAGGATTAAATGATATATCTAAAACTCTTACCATAGTTCCTAATACATCGCTGTGGGACACAGGTGATGTATAAATCCTTATTCCTTACATGTTCTTCCTGAACAACACAATAGGCACACATATAGGTTGTTAAAAGCAGAATGAAAAAAATAAAAAACTGAATAAACATCACTAGATAATTTAATTTCTGATTTTCTGAATCATTTATATTAGAGATGGAAAAAAATCCTATAGGTTATTTGATATTCTGCTTCACCATATTAATATTTTATTAATAGCAATAGTTATGATTATAACAACTCATATAATTAATATCACTTCATGGTTTTCATAGGTCTTTCATTATAACTCCAGGTTAATAGATTTGCCTATTATTAAGAAGTAAATAGAGGGGCAGCTAAGTGCTGCAGGGAATAGAGCACTAGCCCTCAAGTCAGTAACACCCTAGTTCAAATTTGGCCTCAGACACTTACTAGCTATGTGATCCCCAGGCAAGTCACTTAAGTCTGATTACCTCAAAGAAAAAAAGAGGTTAACAGAGAAAGTAGTGGCATTTTTGTGATATAGATGGGTAAAGTGTAAACTGAGGCTTGAAGAGAGCAGTTAAGGGATTTGTACAGTTAGCAAGTGACAGATCCAGGACAGATCAAGTCAAAATGTTTTAATAAAAGTCCAGTGATATTTACTCATTGCCAGGCTCCCACTCCTTAAAAAAGGACATCCTCTCCCTTTTTTAGAAAGGAAACTATGGGGAAAAATATCATATATATTGTGAGACTTGGTTGTTTTGTAAATTAGTTTTGCTTAACTATTTTTCTTTGCCATTAGAGAGGATTCAGTAGAGAGAAGCATCTTGGGAAATGATTGTGATGTAAGCAGAACATGATAAAAGACAGCCATTTTTTAAATGAGGAGGAGTAATAAGTCTAAAATTGTGGGGTCTGGTTTCAAACATTCTCAGGACTAGGATTTGCTTCTTTGGTACATTATTGCCAGGGCTTGAAGGTTAGGCCAGTTAATGAATAAGGCAATGAAGCACATCTATCACTGTTATCATAACTTTGGAGCTGCCAAGAGGCTGGGAATTTGAGTTGTTTATTTTCATTTGGGAAGAGAAATGAGTGGATGTAAATTCAAGATGAATGCTTTCCCTTCCCACCCTCCCTTCTTTGTATGCCCAAGGATCTCTTGGGTGTGATTTTCCCATAATTCCTCAACTATAACTCAGACTGGGCAGATGAATTTATCTCTAGCCAGGCTCAGCACCAGTCCTTCAGTCTTCCTTCTGGATCAGGACTTAAAAATTAGCCCAGGCTTCCCCCCAAGGCTTTCTTCTAGTCTGTGACATTCAATACTTCCAGGTTTCTTGCTAACATTTGTATTTGCCAGAAAAATGCCTCCTCCTTTTGCCCTCAAAACGGATCAACTTGGCTTAGGCTTTTCCCAGTCTCTTCAAAATTACAAGTGACACTTCTTAACTCTTCCTGCTATCTACCCATTGTTTTTTTTAAATTAAAGCTTTTTATTTGTATAACATATGTATGGGTAGTTCCCCAGCATTGATCTTTACAAAGCTTTCCATTACAAATTTTACCCCCAGTCCCCTCCCCTCCCCTAGATGGCAGGAAGTCCACTACATGTTAATTATGTTGAAATACTTGACAAGTTGTGCAAGAAAAATCCTATCTATGAGAAAAAAAAAGAAAATCAGAGAAAGGAAACGCAATGCAAGCAAACCTCAATAGAGATCATGAAAATGTTATGTTGTGGTCCATATTTCATATCCCTCTCTCTGGGTGTATATGGTCTTCTTCAGTGAACAATTGGAACTGGTTTGAGACAATTGTTTGTTGCAGAGAGCCATGTCCATCAGAATTGATCATCATGTAATATTGTTGTTGCTGTGTATAATGATCTCCTGGTTCTGCTCATTTCACTCAGCATCAGTCCATGCAAGTATCTCCAGGCCTCTCTGAAATCGTCTACCCATTGTTGAACAAAAACATTTCCTTTTCCATGTTAAATAACTGGTGGGCAGGGAATTTCTCATGTATTATCCTATTAATTCCTGTCTCAATGCCATTAATATGCTAAAAGGCTGTCCTTTAATGCTCAGTAAAATACTTCCCACATGCCTCTCTTTAAATAAATAGTTGGTAATTGTCCCTGATGTAGATACTTCTAACAACTTAGGACCTTGGACAAGTCATTCAACCCCATCTGGGCCTTAATTTCTTCCTTTGTAAAATTAAGGAATTGGAAAAATGGCCCTAAAGAACACATGCTTCTCTCCTCTCAGGAGTAAGGGGGGAAACTAGTAAGAAGTAGTAGAAGTTGTTGGAAGCAATCACTATTGGTTGTTTCTGATTGACTGCTTTTGTTGTAAACAAGGGATTAAATCAGTAATTGAGAGTTCAAAACTGGAGCTGGGTGTGAAGGAAATACTTTTGGAAATGATTGTGATATAAAAATAAGAGACATCAATAAAACTTCTATTTAATAAGATGAAATCTAAGCTTCTCTCCAGTTCTGATAGGAACAATAATTGGTATTTTTGAAGCACTCTGAAATTTGCACAGTACTTGGAATTGTATTATCTCATTGAGTTTCACAATAACCTAGGGGTTTAGGTACTTCAGGTAGCTAGGTGGTACATAGACTTGTAAGTGACACAGGGGGCAAAAACCTGGGTCTGGAGTTAGAAAGATTTGAGTTCAAACATGGCCTCAGATATTTACTAGCTGTATGAGCCTGGGCAAATCATTTAACTTCTGTTTGCCTCACTTTTTTCAACTACAAAATGGGATAACAATAGCATCTACCTGTTGTGAGATTGAAATGGGATATTTATAAAGTGTTTAGCATAGTGCCTGGCACATAGTAGCTATTTAATAAATGCTTATTTCCTTCCTATAGATATTATACTCTACCTCTGTGCCATTGCATAGTTCCCTTTCCCTGATTTCTCACTGTTGGTTTCTACCCAATAGTTAAGATTCAGTCCAAATATTAAATGTACCATGAAGCTTTCCTTGATTCTTTTAATTAGAAATCAATTAATGAATAAACATTTATTAAGGGTCTACTGTGTACTTAGTTGTGTGCTGTTATTATTTGCAGGCCATAAAACACTTTATCATGTTCTATTCTATATTATAGTGTCTAAATTTTGGGTATTCCCTCCTCCCCCACTAGATTATAAACTCCATGAGGGTAAGAGCTATAACTTGTCTTTGAAGCTTTCAGAACCAAGGACAGTGCACTGCACTGTTTATTATATTGAATTGAACAAGGTAGTCCCATGACATGAATCCCCTTCACTATGGCAGCACATAATCAGAGAACATTAAAACAGGGGCAAACTCTTGTAGTTTTCTAATCTGATCCTCTCTTTCTACATATAAAGAACCTGAGACCCAGATAGATTAGTATTTTGGAGAATTGTGGAAGTTTATATGCAAGTGTAAAGAAAAAAAAAAGGAAAAGTAAATGCAAAGTGAATGGACAGGTTTCAAAATTGTTTATGAGACAGTAGGGGGAGAATGAGGAAATGTGAAGGGAATTATGTCTTAGAAGAAGTTCTTTGTCATATATTTGAATATGAGCCCAGAAAACTGAATCCAGCTATGACATAGGAAAGCAACTCAATTTCTTAAATATAGGACATTCTCCCTAGTGGGGAAAGCAGTCTCCAAAACAACTCTCACAACCAGATCTGTTTATTCTCAACAACTTTCATTTGCTGTTTGTACTCTTCTTCCTCTTTCTGTCCCTTAAGCCCCCTTTTTTGGCAGCTTCTCTTGATCATCTCTAATCAGCTTTTCATAAGTCTTATTGTGTGAATGAGGCCCTTCTAGGACATTATTATTTCCTTTGACTGTTTTGAGGATAATTGAAAAATCAAAGGCTCTATTTGTGGTTAGTACATTTGAGAGTATTCTTCTTCTCCCTATCATCTTATTTTGCTATGGCATTGAGTCACTGTATCCTTGAAGTTAATTGTGAAGAGGGATCTGGTGTCCTCGGAACTGGGGATATCATGGGCAGCAATTGGATGACTATAGAGAGAAATATTTAGACACTGAGAAAGAAGCAAGTATTCAAATTTTGTTCCTCTGAGCAAATGAAAGACTCTATCAGTATGCTCATCTCTTATCAAAGACAGCTGACAGTGCATTAAAGTATCTCCAAGGTTGCTATTCTATGCTGCTCTATTCTTTATCTGGTTTCCTCCTGTATGAAGAGCCCTTTTGCACCTTTAATCCTCTCCAACATACCTATTTCTGTACCATTCAAGCATAGTGTGGCTCTGCAAATTTGAATTTCACTTCTTTCCCATTTCATTAATGCAGGGTTGAAGTTAACAGGAAAATCTGAAGGTGATATACAGGGCATTTATGTCCTGGAAATTGTGCCAGGTTCACCAGCTAGCAGAGAAGGGAGCCTTCAGCCAAAAGATCAAATTCTGTCTATCTGTGGAGTATGGATGGAGGGCATCAGTGTGGATAAAGCTTTGCAAGTGTGTGAGGCAGCTGATCATGTGGTCTACATCCGAGCAATGAGGTAAGCTCACTTCTCCCTGTTGTTTGAGCAAAATATTCATTAAATATCTGGATTTTTCTGGAATTGGACTTGATGTAATTTATTTTTATTTTTATTTTTTTAATTTATTTTTTTTAATAAAGCTTTTTATTTGCAAAACATATGAGTGACTTTTCAACATTGACCTTTGCAAAAAAAAAACTTTTTTTTTCCAAAGCTTTTCCTTTCCCTCCCCCCGCCCCCCACCCCTAGATGACAGGTAATCTAATACATGCTAGATAGGATAAATTATATGACAAATACAATACATGTATACATATCTATACAGTTATCTTACTGCACAAGAAACATCAGATCTAGAAAGAGAAGAAGAAAAAAAACAACCTAAGAAGGAAAACAGAATGCATGGAAATATTCACAGAAAGCGTTAAAATGCTGTGTTGTGGTTCACTCTCAGTTCCCACAGGCCTCTCTCTGGATGTATATGACTATCTTCATCGCAGCACAACTGGTTTGAATCACATCATTGTTGAAGAGAACCATGTCCATCAAAATTGATCATCGTATAGTCTTGTTGCTGTGTATAATGTTCTCCTGGTTCTGCTGATTTCACTCAGCATCAGTTCATGCAAGTCTCTCCAGGCCTCTCTGAAATCCTCCTGTTGGTCGTTTCTTACAGAACAATAATATTCCATAACATTCATATACCATAATTTATTCAGCCATTCTCCAATTGATGGGCATCCTTTCAATTTCCAGTTTCTTGCCACTACAAAAAGGGCTGCCACAAACATTTTTGCACATGTGGGTCCCTTTCCCTCCTTAAAAATCTCTTTGGGATATAGGCCCAGTAGAAACACTGCTGGGTCAAAGGGTATGCACTGTTTGATAACTCTTTGAGCATAGCTCCAAATTGCTCTCCAGAATGGTTGGATCCGTTCACAGTTCCACCAACAATGTATCAGTGTCCCAGTTTTCCCACATCCCCTCCAACAGCTATCATTATCATTTCCTGTCATTTTAGCCAATCTGACAGGTGTGTAGTGGTATCTCAGAGTTGTCTTAATTTGCATTTCTCTGATCAATAGTGACTTGGAGCACCTTTTCATGTGACCGGAAATAGTTTCAATTTCTTCGTCTGAAAATTGTCTGTTCATATCTTTTGACCATTTGTCAATTGGAGAATGGCTTGAATTCTTATATATTTGAGTCAATTCTCTATATATTTTAGAAATGAGGCCTTTATCAGAACCTTTGGATGTAAAAATATTTTCCCAGTTTACTGCTACCCTTCTAATCTTGTCTGCATTCATTTTGTTTGTACAAAAACTTTTCAACTTGATATAGTCAAACTTATCTATTTTGTGATTAATGATGACCTCTAGTTCTTCTTTGGTCACAAATTCCTTCCCCCTCCACAGGTCTGAGAGGTAAACCATCCTACATTGTTCTAATTTGTTTATAATATCATTCTTTATGCCTAGATCACGAATCCATTTTGACCTTATCTTGGTATATGGTGTTAAGTGTGGGTCAATGCCTAATTTCTTCCAGACTAGTTTCCAATTATCCCAGCAGTTTTTGTCAAATAGTGAGTTTTTATCCCAAAAACTGGGGTCTTTGGGTTTATCAAACACTAGATTACTATTGTCATTGAGTATTTTGTCCTGTGAACCTAACCTATTCCACTGATCCACTACTCTATTTCTTATCCAGTACCAAATGGTTTTGGTGACCACTGCTTTATAATATAGTTTTAGATCTGGTGCAGCTAGGCCACCCTCATTTGCATTTTTTTTCATTAATTCCCTTGAAATTCTTGACCTTTTGTTTTTCCAGATGAATTTTGTCGTTATTTTTTCTAGTTCAGTTAAATAATCTCTTGGGAGTTTGATTGGTATAGCACTAAATAGATAGATTAGTTTAGGTAGTATTGCCATCTTTATTATATTCGCTCGACCTATCCAAGAGCACTTGATGTTTTTCCAATTGTTTAGATCTGACTTTATTTGTGTGGAGAGTGTTTTGTAGTTTTGCTCATATAAATCCTGACTTTCCCTTGGCAGATATATTCCCAAATATTTTATACTATCGATAGTTATTTTGAATGGAATTTCTCTTTCTATCTCTTGCTGTTGCATTTTGTTGGTGATGTATAAAAATGCTGATGATTTATGTGGATTTATTTTGTATCCTGCAACTTTGCTAAAGTTGTGGATTAATTCTAATAGTTTTTTAGTTGATTCTCTAGGGTTCTCTAAGTAGACCATCATATCATCTGCAAAGAGTGATAATTTCGTTTCCTCATGACCTACTCTAATTCCTTTAATCTCTTTTTCTTGTCTTATTGCCAAGGCTAGCATTTCTAATACAATATTGAACAGTAATGGTGATAGTGGACAACCTTGTTTTACCCCTGATCTTATTGGGAATGGTTCCAGTTTATCACCATTACATATGATGCGAGCTGATGGTTTTAAATAGATGCTACCGACTATTTTAAGGAAAAGTCCATTAATTCCTATACTCTCTAATGTTTTTAATAGGAATGGATGTTGAATTTTATCAAATGCTTTTTCTGCATCTATTGAGATTATCATATGGTTTTTGTTAGTTTGGTTATTAATATAGTCAATTATGTTAATAGTTTTCCTAATATTGAACCATCCCTGCATTCCTGGTATAAATCCTACTTGGTCATGGTGTATTATTCTAGGAATGATTTTCTGTAATCTCTTTGCTAATATTTTATTTAAGATTTTTGCATCAATATTCATTAAGGAGATTGGTCTATAATTTTCTTTCTCTGTTTTTGTTTTACCTGGTTTAGGTATCAGTACCATGTCTGTATCATAAAAAGAGTTTGGTAGGAATCCTTCATTCCCTATTTTTTCGAATAGTTTATATAATATTGGAGTTAACTGTTCTTTAAATGTTTGATAGAATTCACATGTAAATCCATCTGGTCCTGGGGATTTTTTCTTAGGGAGTTGATTAATGACTTGTTCTATTTCTTTTTCTGAAATGGGACGATTTAAGTAATTTATTTCCTCTTCTGTTAATCTGGGCAATCTATATTTTTGTAGATATTCCTCCATTTCACTTAGGTTATCAAATTTATTGGCATACAGTTGGGCAAAGTAACTCCTGATTATTGCTCTAATTTCCTCTTCATTGGTGGAAAGTTCTCCCTTTTCATTTTTGAGACTAACAATTTGATTTTCCTCTTTCCTTTTTCTAATTAAATTAACTAGAGGTTTATCTATTTTGTTGGTTTTTTCATAAAACCAACTTTTAGTTTTATTTATTAATTCAATAGTTTTTTTACTTTCAATTTTACTAATCTCTCCTTTTATTTTTAGGATTTCAAGTTTGGTATTTGATTGGGGGTTTTTAATTTGTTCTTTCTCTAGCTTTTTTAGTTGCAAGCCCAATTCATTGATTTTCTCTTTTTCTATTTTATGCAAATAAGCATCTAGAGATATAAAATTTCCCCTTATTACCGCTTTGGCTGTATCCCACAAATTTTGGTATGTGGTCTCATTATTGTCATTCTCTTGAATGAAATTAGTAATTGTGTCTGTAATTTGCTGTTTCACCCATTCATTCTTTAGAATAAAATTATTTAGTTTCCAATTGGTTTTTGGTCTATTTTCTCCTGGCCTTATATTGCATGTGATTTTTATTCCATCATGATCTGAAAAAAATGCATTTATTATTTCTGCCTTCCTGCATTTGATTTTGAGTTTTTTGTGTCCTAGCACATGGTCAATTTTTGTATAAGTTCCATGGACTGCTGAGAAAAAAGTAAACTCCTTTCTGTCTCCATTTAATTTCCTCCAAAGATCTATCATACCTAACTTTTCTAACATTTTGTTTACCTCCTTAACTTCTTTCTTATTTATTTTGTGGTTTGATTTATCAAGTTCTGAGAGAGGGAGGTTGAGATCCCCCACTATTATAGTTTTGCTGTCTATTTCTTCTTGCATCTCTCTGAACTTTTCCTCTAGGAATTTCCATGCTATACCACTTGGTGCATATATGTTTAGTATTGATATTGCTTCATCATCTATGGTACCCTTTAGGAAGATATAATTTCCTTCTTTGTCTCTTTTAATTAAGTCTATCTTTGCTTTTACTTGGTCTGAGATCAGGATTGCTACCCCTTATTTTTTTTGTTCACCTGAAGCATAATAGATTCTGCTCCAGCCTTTTACCTTCACCCTGTATGTATCTCTATGTTTTAGATGTGTTTCTTGTATACAACATATTGTTGGATTCTGGTTTTTAATCCACTCTGCTATCTGCTTCTGCTTTAAGGGAGAGTTCATTCCATTCACATTCACAGTTAAAATAACTAATTCTGTATTTCCTGTCATCTTATTTACCCTAACTTATGATTTTCTCTTTCTTATCCCCTTTCCCTCCTCCCTACTATTTTGCTTTTGAAAACCACTTCCCTCAAACAATCCTTCTCCTTTAGAGCCCCACCCACCCCCTTTTCCCCCCCTTTCCCTCCAGTTTCCTTATAAGTACGTCTATTATTCCCTCTGAGCCAAATCTGATGAGATGGAGATTAACCCATTTCTCATTCCCCTCCCTTTTCTCCCCTCAATCATTATAGGTTTTCTTTGCCTCTACATGAGATGTAATTTCCCTTATTTTACCTCCTTTTCCTCTTCTTCCAGTGTTATCCCTTTTCTACCTCTAATTTCTTTTTCAGTTTATCATATCATAAGATTCATAAAATCACAATAAACATATAATAATAATCATAAAATCACAGTAATCATATGATAATAATCATAAAATCACAGTAATCATATCATAATCATAATGTAATAATCAATTCATAAAATCAACCCTCATTCTATAAGTATCTATAACATAAATATAGTTCTCAAGAGTTATTTTTTCTTGTTACCTTTTTATGTTTCTCTTGTGTTCTGTGTTTGTAGATCAAATTTTTTGTTCAGTTCTGGTCTTTTCAGTAGAAATAGGTGAAATTCTCCTATATCATTGAAAGACCATCTTCTTCCCTGGAAGATAATGCTCATTCTAGCTGGGTAACTTATTCTTGGCTGTAATCCAAGTTCCTTTGCCCTTCGGAATATCTGATTCCAGGCCCTTCGATCCTTCAAAGTAGAAGCTGCTAGGTCCTGTGTGATCCTAATTGTAGCTCCCCGATATTTAAATTGTTTCTTTCTGGCTTCTTGTAATATCTTTTCCTTGGTATGATAGTTCTGGAATTTAGCCACGATATTTCTGGGGGACTTAATTTTTGGGTTTCTTTCAGGAGGTGATCGGTGGATTGTTTCAAGGAGTATTTTGCCTTCTGGGTGTAAAATATCAGGGCAGTTTTCTTTTATGATTTCCTGGAATATAGTGTCCAGGTTCTTTTTTTCATCATGGCTTTCAGGAAGCCCTATAATCCTTAGATTGTCTCTCCTAGATCTATTTTCCAGGTCAGTTGTTTTTCCTAGGAGATATTTCATGTTTTTCTCTATCTTTTCATTTTTTTGTTTTTGTTCAACTGATTCTTGAAGTCTTGATGAGTCATTAATTTCCAATTGTTCGATTCTAATTTTTAATGTCTTATTTTCTTCAGTTACTGTTTTTAGTTCCTTTTGCAATTGACCAATTACATTTTTTTTTCACTGCATTCTTTTTCCATTTTTTCTATTTTATTTTGCAGTGATCTCATTTCGTTTCCCCATGTTTCTTCTAACTCTCTTTTAAGATTTTTTATGCAATCTTCAAAGAAAGCCTTGTGACATGGAGACCAATTTATGTCTCTCTTTGGGGCTTTTTCTGGAGTTGCTTTACCTTTAGGGACCTCAGGATTTGAGGTCTGTTCTTCCCTCTCTCCATAAAAGTTGTCTATGGTGAGAGCTCTTTTTGGTTTTTTATTCATTTTTTTTAAAGGTGTGAGGTCTGTTTAGGGCAAAGGTGGGACAGCTGCTTTAATTTGCCCTGGGGCAGTTCTGCTGATTGAGTTATTTCAGGAACTGGGCAGTTCTGCTGATTGAATTATGTCAGGGGCTGGGCAGCTCCGCTGATTGAATTATTTCTGGTGCTTATCAGACCTGTTGTTTGATTGATTGCTTTAAGGTGCTGTGTAATGGCAGCTAGTTACGCTGCTCATCAGGGGTTCAGTGGTTCACAATCTATCCCCCTCAAAAGGCAGACCCTCCAAACCACCTGCCCACAATCAGGACAAATTGTTCCAAGAGGCTCGCAGAAGACTCCCAGGTGTGTGAAAAGCACAACGCTCCCACTCCTGTTCTGACTCCTGTTCCAGCTCCCTGCTCCAGCTCCCTGCCCCGGTCTCCCTGTGCTGCAGTCTGGGTTCAGTAGGCCACCCCCTGCCCCATTAAAACAGACCTGTTTTGAGGTTCTTCCAGAGTATCTTCTTCTAGAATCGTGTTGTTCTCCAGATATTGTGGATTTTTTTGCTTCAGAATCAGTCTAGAGGCTTCATATTTTGTTGGTTTGAGGGGAGGTTAGAGGAGGTTACAGAGAATCCTGTCTGATCTCCGCCACCATGGCTCCACCCCCCGACAATATGATCTGTAATTTATTTTTATAAAGCATGAGAAGTCTCTCACAATGTGAGAGGGAGAGAGAAAATAGAAATATCTTCCAGATTGACTTTAAAGCCTCTCTCCTTCATAACTGACTCACATGTGGCAGTATTTGGTGTGAAGGATGCCATCTAAAAATAAATTATGTTGTAAATCATAGGAATACAAAATGGCAGATACTCTAGAAAGAGAAGAATCACTGAAAAGTTTCTTGCTATCTGGAGGTTGGTACATTCTATCTCACCAGGGAAGTGACCTGGACTAGATATAAATTCTCAAACTTGGGTCTATCTGTCTTAGAAGATAAATGGATTTTCCTCTGGTGGTCCATGTGATAACTTAGCATTTTTTTAAGGGAAAGAGAGGGCAAACACTGCTGGAATGCTGGGTAATTTGACTAAGTAGCCATGTATCCTGAGAATTTTTTCAGTTTTCTTGGTGGATATTGTTTAACTCTGCTTCCAAAGGCGATCAAGAGGGATGCCAAATTATCATTTCAATAAAACTAAGTGGATCGTAAGGAAAGGACAGGAGCTTTAGGGGTTGGTCAATAAGCTTGTAAAGCATGTTTATCTAACTTCTTCTCTTCTTCTTCTTCTTCTTTTTTTTTGCTTTTTGCTGAGGCAATTGGGGTTAAGTGACTTGCCCAGGATCACACAGCTAGGGAATGGTAAGTGTCTGAGAGCAGATTTGAACTCAGGCCCTCCTGACTTCAGGGCTAGTGCTCTATCCAGTGTGCCACCTACCTGCCCCATGTTTATCTAACTTCTTCTTGTTATTCAGTTGTTCAGTAGCATCTGACTCTTGATACCATGGACTATGATATGACAGATCTTTCTATCTTTTACTATTTCTGGAAGTCTGTCCAAATTCATATTCATTTTTCCCATGACATTATCTATTTCATCCTCTGCCAACCCCTTTTCTTTTTGCTTTATGTCTTTTCCACTATCAGGTTATTTTCCAATGAGTTCCATCTTCTCATTAAGTAGTCAATATATTTAAGCTTCTGTTTCAATATTTGACTTTCCAGTGAATGGCTTGAATTAATTCCTGTAAGTACTGACCAATTAGATTGTCTTGCTGTCCAGAGGACTCTTAAAAGTCTTCTTGAGCACCATAATTTGGAATGTTCAGCTTTCTTTATAATCAAATTATCATAGTCATATATTACTACTGGAAAAAAGTATAGCTTTGATTATACAGACCTGTTCATCAAGGTATTATCTCTGCTACTTAATATGCTATTTAGATTTGCCAAAGCTTTCCTTCCAAGAAGCAAGCATCTTTTAATTTCATGACTTCAGTCATTAGTTGCAGTGACCTTGGAGCCCAAGAGTACAAAATTTGACACTGTTTCCAACTCTTGTCCTTCTGTTTGCCAGGAAGTGATGGGACCAATTGCCAAGATCTTAATTTTTTTTTAATGTTAAGCTTCAAGACAGTGTTTATACTTTCTCTTTCTCACTCATCAAAAGGCTTCTTAATTCCTCTTACCATCAGAGCGGTATCATTTACATATCCGAGACTGTTGATATTTCTTCTGACAACTTAATTCCACCTTTTGATTTATCCAGTTTGGCATTTTATATGGTGTACTCTGCATAAAATTAAATAAATAAGGTGGCAGTAATATATAGCTTTGTCATGCTCCTTTTCCAATCTTAAACTATTCAGTTGTTCCATGTTTGGTTCTAACTGTTGCTTCTTGGTTCACTTCTCGGTTCCTCAAGAGACAAGTAAGGTGATATGGTAATCTCCCATCTCTTTGAGGACTTGTCACATTTTGTTATGATCCACACAGCCAAAGCTTTTAATGTAGTCAATGAAGTAGAAATAGATGCTTTCTACATGATGCAGTAAATATTGACAATTTGGTCTCTAGTTCTTCTGTCTTTTGAAAACCAACCTGTTCTTTTGGTATTTGTGGTTCACATGCTGCCGAAATCTAGCTTGCAGAATCTTATGCATAAGCTAGCTGGCTTGTGACATGAAAGCAATCTGAAAATTCCTTAGTATTGCCCTCTTTTAAGATTGGGACATAAACTGATCTTTTCCAATTTATTGGCCACTGTTAAGTTTTCTAAATTTGCTGCCATAGTAAGTACAGTTTTTTAAAAAGATCATCTTTCATGATTTTAAATATCTTCACTGGAACTCCCTTATATCCACTAGACATTATTAATAATGCTTCTAAGACCTTCTTGATTTTACTCTCCAGGATATCTGGCTCTAGATTAGTAACTACACCATTATGATTATTGATGATATTAAACTTTCTTGTATGGTTCTTTCATGTATTCTTGCCACCTCTTCTTAATCTCATGTGTTTCTGTTAAACCCCTACCATTTTTGTCTTTTATCATGCCCAGTTTTTGCATAAAATGTTTTCTTGATATGTCGGATTTTCTTTTTCCTTTTCTTTCTTTCCTTCTTTCTCTCTTTCTTTCTTTTTTCTCTCTCTCCCTTTCTTTTTTCTCTTTCTCTCTCTTTCTTTTTTTTTGGCTGAGGCATTTGGGGTTAAATGACTTGCCCAACATCACACAGCTAGGAAGTATTAAAGTGTCTGATGCCAAATTTGAACTCAGGTCTTGCTGACTTCAGGGCTGAGGCTCTATCTACTATGCCACCTAGCTGCCCCGATATGTCTAATTTTCTTAAAAAGATCTCTTGCTTTTCCCATTCTATTGTTTTTTTCTATTTCTTTGTATTGCTAAAGAAAACTTTCCTCATTTAAGAAAACTTTTTTAATATCTTCTTGAATTCTGCATTCCCTTGGTTTATCTTATATTTTCTCCTTTCCCTTTTGCTTTCCTTTCCCTTTTGCTTTCCTTTCCTCAGCTATTTGTAAAGCCTCTTCAGACAGCTCTTTTACTTTCTTGTTCTTGTTCTTTGGACACTTTTTTTGTTGCTATGATATTACTGACCTCTGTCTTTAGTACTTTAGGTATTCTCTTGACCAGATTTAATCCCTTAATCTATTCTTTGCTTTTACTTCATAAGGGATATTATATAGATCATATCCATATGCTCTTATAGTTCCCTTACTTTCTTCAATTTGTGTGAATTGTGCAACAAGAGCGATCTGAGCCAAACTCAACCATAAGTCCAAGAAGCAAACACTTCTGCAGTGGATCACTTTTTTTTAAAATTAAAGCTTTTTATTTTTCAAAACTTATGCATAGATAATTCTGCAGCATCAGCACTTGCAAAATCTTGTGTTCCAGTTTTTCCTCTCCTTTTTCCACTTCCCTCTCCTAGATGGCAAGTAGTCCAAAATATGTTAAACATAGAAGAAATATGTGTTAAATCCAATATATACATACATATTTATACAATTATCTTGCTGTATAAGAAAAATCAAATCAAACAGAAAATGATGAAGAAAATAAAATACAAGAAAACAACGAGAAAAGAGTAAGAATTCTATATTGTGAACCACATTCAGTTCCTACAGTTCTCTCTCTAGGTGTAGATGGCTCTTTTGATTACAAGGCCATTGGAATTAGTCTGAATCATCTCACTGTTGGAGAGAGTCATGTACATCAGGATTGATTCTAGTATAATCTTGTTGTTGCCATGTACAATGATCTCCTGGTTCTGCTCATTTCTCCTAGCATCATTTCATGCAAGTCTTTCCAGGACTCTCTGCAATCAAATGGATCACTTTTTATCAGAACTCTCCACTATAACCTGTCCATCTTGGGTAACCTGCACATTATAGCTCATAGTTTCAATGAGCTACCCAAACACGTTCATTATGATAAGACAGTGATCTGGAGCGGTGTGTGTGTGTGTGTGTGTGTGTGTGTGTGTGTGTGTGTGTGTTGCTCATCTAATGCTTTCCTCAGTTTTCATTTCTAATTTTTAATCATGGGAAAGTTCAGAATAATTTTCAAATAATAGCAAAGAAATTCAAAGGAGTAAAGGATATGCTATCCCATGGCTCAAGTTTTCTCACAGTCCAGAACAACAAAAAACCATTTATTTAGTGGAGAGCTACAAATAGCCTAGGTCAAATGAAGCTGTCTTGGCTGGCAAACCAGTTTGGAAGGAAGCACAGGATTCTTGTAAGGGTGTGTGGTGTGTGTGTGTGTATGTGTGTGTGTGAGAGAGATCTAAAAGCAGGTGTCAGTTAGCAGTAGTACAAGGGTTAAATCATGATTTTGTTTCTGATTTCTATTGCTATTCCACCTTAATCTTCTGTCTTCTGTTATATTTATTTGACTCTTGACTTGACTAACAATTTGGCTGTGTTGACATAACTAGTTCTGATTGCTCAGAGGATCCTTTTCCTTGTTACTAATCTAAAGAATGTTTCTGGCTGGCTTTGCTATGATGGCTATCTTTAGTAAACCATAGCCTGGCTCCTAAGCTAATACCTTTGGATTAGGCTGGCTATGACAAGTGGTCCTTCTTTGATCTGCTAGGCAAATTTCTGACACTCTGGAAGTCATATTATTTGGTTAGGAGATAACCTTGTCTGACATGTTGGGATACATCTAATTTCTTAAACTTTTTCTACTCGCAACCTTTTTTTTTTTTTTACCCAAGAAACTTTTACATAACTTCAGGCATATAGGTATATAAAATAGGTATACAAATCAAACATTTACTGATAATAAATCATAATTTTGCATCCCCCCACATTGTTATGTGGCCGCATATGGAATCATGACCTACATTTTAAGAAGCTTTGATCTAGGTGAGCATGGTTTAGTGAAAAAGGATTCTAGATTTAGAACCAGGTGATCTGCTTTCAAAATGAGTGAATCACTTCAACTTTCTGGAGCTCAATGTTCTTGTCTGTAAAATGAGTTAACTGGCTTACGTGACCACATCTCTTCCACCTATAATTCTATAATCTGATCATCCTATAATCTGTGAAGCTTCTGCTTGGCTCAGGGGGTTGACTATTCAGTGAAAATGAGTGAATAGAAGCCATCCTTTATTTAGTAATTCTGACCATCATCCAGGCTGGAACTTAGGGAAAAAATAGCTAATATTCATACAATGCTTGAAAGTTTACAGAGACCTTTGCCTGTATCATGACAGTCCAAAAGAAAGCTACAACATTCAGTAACCTCTTTTTTTCTTATTATAGGCAGGATTCCTGGGAAATCCTGGGGAGGAAACTCTTTTTACCAATGCTATTTAGTACTTTTTCTTCACCTTCTAGTCTTAGTGAGATGCCTGTGACTGAGGGGATGAGTGATTTGTTTGGTATCACCCAATCAGTATTTGTTAGAGTAGGGTTTGAATCTAGGATTTCCTGACTCCTCAGAGACCTACTCTCAATGCATGGTATCTGCTGCCTCTCCTATTATAAAGTACAAACTTTCAAACTCTAAGCCATGAAAGTTGATTGAGCACCCACCCTGCCATGATATAAGTCCGTTTTAGGCTTGAAAGACTGCAGAGAAAAGATTATATGAGATATCTGCCAGATTGAGCCTCTTTCCAGTTTTAACAGCTATTAACTTGTAACTGATAATGGTTATTGACATTTATCTATCACTCTAAAAGTGTAAAGCAGAAAAAAAGAGTAAAAGTGTAAAGAAAAAAAAGTAAAAGCAAAGGCTTAGTGGAGGATGCAAGGTAAAACTCCTTACACATATCATTTCACTTTAGCTTAATGATAATCCTGTAAGGGTAGGCATTACAGATATTGATATTTTAATGTTTTGACCATTCTATGATTTTGCTTTTTCTCTTTTTTTCCAAATTTTTTTTCCAAATTTTTTTGGATTCATTTTTTCCAAATCTGGAAACTCCCCTCTGCAATTTATCATTTTACAAAGTTGCCTAGTGATTTGAGGGGTAAGGGGAATTACCTAGGGTTATACAGCCAGTTTGTTACAAAAGGCAGGACTTGAAACTAAATCATGATTCAGAAATGACCTCTCTATGCAATTATAACTCTGACTCATCCCTACATTACAGATGAGACAATTGAGACTCAGAGAAGTTTAGAGCCTTGTCCTTTGTCACAGAGCTAGTAAATGTCACAGGCAGGATTGTTGGTACACAAGTCATCTTACGTTGAGATGAAAATGACCATTGCTAAGAAGAGGACTGCTGCTGATAAACTCAGGGCATACAATTCCCACTCCAGTCCTCAGGTCAGTTGGAAGGCACAGTCCAGATTTTCTCTCTTCCATTCCCCAAACAGAGACATTGAAGTCCTATGGCTGAGTGAAAAGGACTATTTTTACTCAGGGGAACTAAAGCTGTACAAAATCAAAAGACTCAGGTTTCAGAGGTTCTCCATCAAAAAAAAAAAAAAAAAAAACTCCCTGTTAAAATTGTTTTTTTCTGGCACTCCTATTGAGTGACGTACCCTAGCTGAAACCTTCCATGCCAGCCTGTCCAATCACAGATTGGATCCCTGACCCACTTCAAGTCTGTTCTTTCTGGATACGAATCCCAATTCCCCAGTAAAAACAGTAATCAGCCTGAACCTATCATGGATCTAACTCCTCTGCTTTAACTGCAAAACATATATCTGCCTAAGAATGGATGGTATGTTATTATTGGGTTAGAGAAATAAGACTCACAACTATTAAATAACTAACAAATGATTGAGTGCAGGATGTGGTAGGCTAGACTGTAGCATTTAGGCTCCTTTGTGCTTTGGGGATAAAAGTGACTAATTCACCTAGAGGTGATGGGTTAGAAGGTGGGGGGACCAGGCTTGACAGGAAGCAACACTAATTGTTTTAGCCCTGAGAGTAAAAGCAAAGGCTTAGTGGAGGATGTAGGGTAGAGGAGCTAAGCACTGTGGGTGTTCCAAGCCCTCCTGTCAATTCTGGCCAGAGAGTGGTGTTCATTCAGTCAGAGAGAACTGAAACTTCATTAGTCTGGTCCACTAGACCTGGCTCTGTTGAGAGACATAGGAATAGAGTTATAGGATACTGGGAAAAGGACTTTAATCAATAGAGGGACATAATACAGACCATCTTTTCCAGATTGAACCTTAGCCAAAGGGAGGCAGGGCAATGGACTTCTCTGTAACAGCTACACCGGCCAGCCGCAGAGGTGTACGTTGCAGATCCTTGGATGAACTGAGTCTTTACCGAGAATTGTAAGTGATATTAGGGAATGCCCTGTGGGGACTTTGGAATGCTATTGTTTTCCTGCTTGAATTAATAACTTTCAAATATGGTTATTTAAAAATGTTCCACAAAACTTACCATTTAGTATATTGTGTTTTATATCCTTGAAAGATTATGTGCATGTAAATGACCAGAGTAACACAGTGGAAATAATGTCAATCCATTAGGATTATCTCCACCAGAATACCCACTTTCTCTGATTGTCATCCCAAATTCTCCATCCATCCAGTGATAAAATGATGTCGTCCTTATTCTGAATTACCTCCATTAATTGCTCTGTAACTCTTGGCTCAGAGATACCCCCCTTTTGCCTTTTTGAATTTTCTTATAACCTTCCTTGAGCTACATACCCCTATCTTAAAAGAACCTACAGACATGTAGGAAACTCTAGAACATGGCAGCCTAATCAGAGAAAGAAGGTATTTTTTGGGGAAAAAAGGGGATTTTGTGAGTCTTAGAAGAAAGGGAGAGGAAGGAGGGGAAAGAGACATTTTCAAGTACTTATTATTTGCCAAACACAGTGCTAAACAATTTACAAATATTAGCTCACAAAAATCTTGGAGGGAGGTTATCCCTGTTTTTTGGTTGAGGAAATTGAGGCAGGCAGAGGTTAAATAACTTGCCCAGCATCACATAGCTAGTAAGTACTGGAAAATAGATTTGAATTTAGCTTTTTCTAACTTCATTCTCAGTGCTCTATCCATTATGGCACCTAGTTGAGTAGAATTTATTCAGGAAATGGAAGCAATAAGCTTTATACTATCTATTTGACAGGGTCATTATTGAGGATAGCTCTTTTTATTTTGAACCTGCCCCTTGATTTCCCTGGAATAAGAGAGGATTCCTTGCAAAAATACAGATGAGCCCTGCTCTCTAATTTAAAAGTTGTAGAGAATTTTCTAGGGTCATTGAGGAGTTAATTGGCCTACAAAGCCCGATTCACTTAGCCATAGGTATCATGTTTAAATCTAGGTTTTCCTGAATCTAGGGCCAGCTCCCTATTCACTATACCATATTGCCTCTTTGCCTTAAGTAGGAGAATTCATGGAAAGTTTATAATCTTACTCACTAAAAAGTTCTACTTTGATAGTTCATCATGGCATGAGTTAATTCTGTATTCTCAAAAATTTTCCCAGAAAACATCCAGGTCTTGCAGGTTCTAAGGTAGAAGGGCTTTGCATATGGTCCATGGCAACAAAATGTCATCTGCCTGAGGATTAGGCTCACTAGGTGCATAGATGCTTATCACCAGCAATTTGGCCCTGAGATGGCCATGGGAGCCCTTGAAACAAATCATTATAAAAGAGACCTCTCAGTCTCATGTGGCCTCCTTCTTCTGCAGTGACAGTGGCAAGAAAAGATGCCACAAATGGTTGCAAGGTCTTTTGAAACACATACTTGAATCCAACTGTGAGACCTTTGCCCAGTGATATGGGTGACATACTTTTGGAGGCACCCAACTGCATCCATATTGATATCTGACAGAAATAAAATTAGAAAACATAATGAAATTGAAGCAAAATGATAGATATGACTTACAGGTTTTCCTCGCAGAGGGAAAAAAGGAATTGGACGAGTTAGTTTCATTATACAATACAGAAATATTATATCCAGGGATGTGTACATACAAATAGATTACCATGAGTCTAATTGTGACCGAAATGCTAGCATATCTGCATTAGATAAAATAGAGAAATTCCATGGAGATTTTGATAAGATCCTCTAATCAACAAATGCATTGATGCTTGGTGACCTTTTTATGAAGACCGGAAAAAGAAAAGAGAGAGAAGAATACTATAAAAACATGATTCAGAATTAAGAATTTTTTAAAAAGACTTGTAGATTATTCAGAAGCTTCATGTATTTGTACCATAAATGCTTTCTTTAAAAAGACCACATGGAATAAGAACTTAGAACATCTATATAAAAAATGAAATCGACTCTTTCAGCAGAGGAAAAGATGTAACTATTCCAGAATCCACAGTCTTCATGGAGTCAGGCAGTCAGGCTGTGAACTTATTAGAACAAATGTCAAAATCAAAAACTTTTTTTTTTAAAAGGTATGGAGTAGAGGAAGAGATACTACTTACATAATTACAATGGTTTTAACCAAATTTATTCAAATAGGTTACTTCTGAAAAAAATAATAAGGGTAAAGATGTGGGCTCTGGTTATTAGTGTTTCTAAGAGAAGTGAATATTTTTATATTTATCATAGTGAGGAGGGCAAAAGAGTTTAGAAAACAGTTGATTCTTCTCTTTGACAAACAAAAAATTCCTCCAGCCACAGGCATAGAGGATGAGCTTTTTGATAAAACCCTGTGGAGGAAGAACTAAACACCTAAAAATAGTGTAGAGAAAAAAGAGCCAAAAAAAGTCTGGTCTGAGAACCATTAAACCAGACATTCTTGAGAACATTTACAGATTAAACTGGAAGGTGAAGAACAAGTGGACACAGCATGGAACAAATTTATTAATCTGAACTATGATAGCACTTTCATGAGTATTTGAAACACTAGTGCCATTAGTGTCTCATCATAAATGAAAAAAATGAAATTGATGTGGTTGATAAGAGTGTTGGATATAGAATCAGAAAGATCAAAAATAAAAGTTTTCATTAAGTACTTTCTAACTTTGAGATTATAGGTAATGGTTTCACTTAAATTTTCTGAGCTTCAACTTCCTCACTTATGAAATGAGGGCATTATTAAAATATTAATTAAACAGTTATCCAGAATTTATTCAGTGCTAGATATGTGTTAGGAATGGAGAGATAAAAACCAAAAGGGAAATAATCTCTGTCTTCAAGTACTTATATTCTGAATTGGGTATGGAAAGAGAAGACTGTGAATACAGATTATTAAAAACAAAATACAATCAAAATAGATACAATATAATTTTTGAGGGATAATTAATAACAATTGGAAGAATTAAAAATAATTTTATCAAACTCATGGTGTTGTGATTAGGCTCAAATGGGATAAAGTTTGCAAACCTTAAAGCATTATATACATATCAGCTATTGTTAAGAGCAAATGAGACTTCAAAACTTTGAAGTAGGATTACATGTTGGCTATTATCAATTACAGTTATTGGACTTGAACACTGTAGAACTAGATGTATGCTCCACCAGGAAATGAAGATGACACAAAAAATAGAGTAGAAAAGAGCAACTGGATCTGCACTAGAGTTGACACTTTATAATGCATTTTGGGATTGATTTTTAAGCCTTTTATATCTTTTTCAACTTAAATATCAACAAACTTGAACATTGCTATGTACAAAAAACAAAAAGAGAGATAGCATATGAAACTATGAATCTCTAATATATACTTGCTGTTTGTAAAATAGTATATATTAAATAGAATAATGGTAGTTCCAGTGCTGCTTTCCTTGTCTGTAATCCATTTTGAATTTCCTTCTGTTCATTGTTTTTACTTTAAAAATCATTCATTTACATTTGTTGTCCCTTTTTCATTAAAAAAAAACAATTATGTTCTTTTTTTTCTTATTACTGCTCTTTTTTCCTGTTTATTATAAATTGTGTTCTTATCTGTGATGAGTCAGTTATATAACTGACCCCAGATAACCAATTTAGGGATAAATTCCCATGTCAATAATGTCTTTTTCCTGTCTGCTAAAATGTAGATGATTTTATTCTTTGTAGTGTTATTTAGTATTTTCCATATCCAATACATACAAATACACACTCCCCTAATTGATAGCATTTCATTTTTCCAATTACAAGTAAAATAGTTTTTAATAATCATTTTTGTAAGAGTTTGAGGGCCAATTTTTTTTCTTCCTTCCTTCTTTCCCTTCCCTCTCTCCAAGACAGCTAGCAATCTGATATAGGTGTTATATATATATATATAATAATTTAAAAAATATTTATGTCATGTTGTGAAAGAAAAATCAGAACCAAAGGGGAAAAAACACAAGAAAGAAAAAAAAAAGGTGAAAATAGTGTGCTTTGACCTGTATTTAGTCTTCATAGTTCTTTCTCTGTATGTGG
>JAJPUD010002182.1:42803-132142 GCA_023553655.1 Myrmecobius fasciatus | reverse complement strand
ATGTGGATGGCATTTTATATCACAAGTCTATTGGAAACAAGTGCTTTTGGGGAAAAAAAGTTCATGCTAGAGTGTTTTGAGGATTCTATGTAATTTACATATTTTGGGCTATTCCAATGGCTTTCTCCAGAAGAATACTTTCCTACATATTTCATCCTTAGTGGTGTCTGCCTTTACACTGACGTCATAAAGCATCAGAATGTTTGTTAACTTGAGTTAGAGGGCTTTATCAGATTCCACATAAAATTCTTCTACTATTTTATCTTCAGTAACAGGTGTTGATACTAAGCTTCAAGTCTTTGCATGGTAATTGTATTGAAAATATTTATTATTAATAGTATATTAAGTTATGACCAAATGTATCATGAAGTAATATTTCTTATGGTGTTAGGGTATATAATACAAAATTAAAAATAATATCCAATATCTTTCTTTGTCTCTCCATGGAGTGTGGGTAACCATTCTTCCATTAAACTATAGCTTCCTTTTTGTAGCTTCATTCTGTTAGCTCTAGGTGCTATTGTTGCTCCCCTCGTTTCCCAAACAAAAAAGGACTGATGTCAAAACCCTCCAGAGTGCCATACCTATACTTTTTTTAGTTCCTTCACCTCACTCTTTCCCTTTACTTTCTCTTTTTCTCTCTCTCACCTGATGGAGATGATCCACCTGGTCTCAAGGGTCCTGGTGATTATAAGAAAGAAAAATGAAAAACTTGTTTTTGGTTTTGGGGGTTTATATCAGATTCTATTTCAATTATTCCCTTAGAAATTCAGCTATCATAAATTTTGGGGCAACTAGGTGGCAGAATAAGAATGCTAACCATGGCATTGATAAGACCCACATTCAAATCCTATTTCAGAAATTTGCTAGTTGTTAGTTGCAAGTCTCATTTCTGTCCCAAGTTGTGGCTCAACATCTAATGTGATGGGACTGTCCAGGGCTTGAGGGTTTGAATAAACGGTCCTCTTAAAACAAATATTCATACAACCTGTAAGTAGAAATATGCAGGTAAATGTTTGCCATCCAGTACTCATGTACTCATCACACATTTTAAAATGTTAATATGCATTTGACAGCACCTTTTAAAGTCTAAACAGTTCACAAAACAAAAGATTAAGCCCTGATTTGTAGTTAAGGTATAAGTGCTTCCACTGAAAATTTATCAACCTGTAGCATTTCTGAGTGGGCTTTAGAACACACTTGAGACCAACTAAAAACAATTCCCAAGGAGAGTAAAAAGTAGTTCTTGTTGTTCAGTCATTTTCAGTCACATCACATTCTTCATGACCCTACTTGAAGTTTTCTTGGCAGAGATACTGGAGTGGTTTGCCGTTTCCTTCTCTAGCAGATGAGTAAACTGAGGCAGGCAGTGTTAAATGATTTGCTTAAGATCACACAGCTAGTAAGTACATAAAGTTGGAGTTGAATTTAGGAAGATGAGTCCTCCAGATCAAGCACGCTATCACTGAGTCATCTATCTACCCTTTAAAAAATAGTTCAGAGAAAGATGAAAATGGATTAAAGGCACCAATAATTCTGCTGAAAGCAAAGCACAAGAAAGCTGTCTGGGATTCCAAGAACTCTCCCTATGAGTGTCCTAGATCTGATTTAAATGGAAAGGGCCTAAATTGGGTCCCAAATCATCCATCTGGGAGCAAAGTTAGCTTCCCCAAGCTAACTCCATAGATTGTTCCATAGCAACTATTTCTCCCCTCTCCTACTCCCCACATCGGATGCTGTTGTAATGTGAAGAATAAAGATTCTGCACTTGCACTGTTTTTGTGGACCACAACACTCTATCCAATCCGATTTCTCATTTATAAAATGGGGATAATAATAGCATCTACATCACAGAAATGTTGTGAAGAACAAATGAGATGTAAAACACTTTGTGAGCCTTAAAGTGCTATATTAATACCAGTTGTTGTTTGTTATTATTGTTATTATATAGGATTAAATGGCTCATAAAGTATGTCCCTAGATGGTCTCCTTGAGCATCAAATCAGGATTAAGGCTTAAAGATTATGTGAAATGTAAAATTTCCTTAGAGCTGCCCTTGGGCAGCATTTAGTCATACTCAGCAAAAACATGGAAAATGAACTCTTTATGTAAATGAACTAAGATTAATAAAAACCCTCCCAAATGCATAGGGAAGGTCTGTATAACAGATGTAGAAAACTCTAGTGAAAAAAAAATCTCTATTTGCAGGTGGAAGCAAGGGAAAAGGGGGGGGAGAAGACTCCTTAGCTTCTTTCCAGCACAGCCAATTGACAAAAAGTTCCATTACCACTTGCTCTTGTATGTTCCCTTGTTGTCTTCTTCTCTTGAGTCCTTGTTGACTATTTCCTTTTTTAGGCCATACATAGCTTGTTTTTACTTGGTTATTTGCATGTTACTTCCTCTATTAAATTGTGAGCTCCTTGAGGATTGACAGTATGTTTTGCTTTTATGTCTCCAGTCTTTAGGACAATGCCTAGCATATAGTAAGTACTTAATAAATGTTTATTGACTGGCTGACTGCTTAAAGTGCTGCTCTCTTTTGGCTGATTATTGTTTGCCTATAGTGTACCTCTGGTCTCATTTAGGCAGCCTTTCCTCTCTCTATAGTATCTGTCTCTTGGTAAGCCCAAATTTTTTTTAACAACCACATCACAGGCTCCTCTTCACTCCTTTTTGATTGTAATCCACCCCATATAGGAAATGATAAAATTACTTCCTTTTTTTTGAAAAAAATAAATTATTATTGACTTATTTTCTCCCTCCAGTCCTTTTTCCACTCCACTTCTCAGTGCTCGAGAAGACAAGCATTATCATCTCCATTATATATGTGAAATCATGCACAGTATCAGTCCATATTAGTCATGTTGAAAAAAATAAAGCAAAAAAACCCCTTTAATCTTCACTTATATTTTATCAGTTTTCTCTCTGGAAGTGTGAAATATTTTTTATGAGTCTTTCAGAGTTGTCTTAAATCCTTGTATTGGTCAGTGTAGTTAAGTCTTTCACAGTTGATCACCATTACAATATTTCTATTGCTTTATACAATGTTCTCTTGGTTCTCCTTACTTCACTTTGCATCAATACATATAAGTTGTTCTAGTCTTGTTTTTTTCCTGAAACCATTCTGCTTTCCATTTTTAAATAACATAATTGTATTCTTCCACAACTATATACCACAGATTGTTCAGCCATACCCCAATTGATGGATATTATCAAATTACTTCCCAATCTTGTGGTTGGGACTGCATTTTATAGCAAGAATATCAAGATTAATAAGATTCATCTTTAATAGCAATATATCCACTCAATTGTCACTGGACAATTAACTTATATTTAGCGTATCAACTGCCAAATAAAAAATTGTTGATGATTTGTGTGTTTCTCAGCATGCTGTGTTCCCATTCCCATCATTGTTTTCTCTGTTTCATGGGCTATTATGGCTAAATATAACATTTGTAACATCCTTAGCTGCCCAGCCTTTTGATGTAATACTTCTTTGTGCTTATCCAGGAAAATCCTCAGAAGATAGAAACAAAATATTTCTGAGATTTACTTGAATAGTAGAACTTGGTAGGAACTTATGCTTCTTTGGCACAGCATTCAAAAAGCCAGGATCACCTCCACATCATATTGAGACATCAGAATAGGAGTTTATGTGGGCAACCAAAAATGACACCAACATTGATGGTAATAATTATAATTTAGTAGTTAAAACATTGTAAATTACTAGTTACAAAAAGAATACAAAAAATCAACCAACCAATCCAGGAAGTGCCCTAGTCAGTAAACATTTAACTTATTTGAGAAATAAGAGATGGGTGCCAAAGGCAACACTAAGTTAGAATACAAACTTGTATGTAAAATCCATAAAAAATATGAGAGCTAATTATAAGTAGTATTATCTTGTAAAGTAGAGAGAAGTAGTAGGAGCTAAAAACAGTTAAAATTAAGCTTGGCAAGATATCAACAAATCAAAGAGCTAAAGAGAAGTGTCATAGAGGGAAATGGAAAAAATAGTTGGCGCAATCAACCTGAAACAGTTAACTAACAAAAAGTTCTGAAGAGAAACAGTAGTAAAGGATGTAATTAAGAAATTATAAGATGGAGAGACAAAATGAAAAGTGAGGAATGACAAGGCTTGTCATAGTGTCCCTTTAGTTCCATCACCATCCAGTCCTTATGTAGGAAATTCAGGAAAAAACTCCAGCATGTTGGGTACATACATCCCTTTTGGTTAACTTTTAGGGCATGTGGATAAAAGTCACATATGATGAGTAGACATGGATGCATTGTTATCCACATTGTTGGATGAAATCCCCAGATCAATTTGATCATAAATCAATTTGAATATTTGCTTTAAAACTCCTTATTGCATTTGTTTGGTTCACTGTTATAATTATTCCTTACTATTCTAACTCATAATTTTTCCCAACCTTTAGCCTCCAAATAAAAGTTCTCTTTTGCAAAAAATTAAATGTAGTCTAGCAAAACAATCCCATACCTTGGCCATGTCTGAGAATATATGTTTCACTTAGCTTTTTTACTCCATTATCTCTCTTCTGGAATCATGGTTGGCTATTGCTCTGATGAGAGATCTTAGTCTTTTAGAGCTATTTCTTTTATGATGTTGCAGTCTTTTTTGATTGTTTTGGTTCTGATTTCTTCACTCTGTGTCAGTTCATACAAGACCAGATGGAATGACAAATGACTTATACTAAACACTTAAAGAATAATTAATTCCTATATTATGTAAACTATTTATGAAAGTAGTAAAAAAAATGAGTCCTTTCAAATTCCTTGATGCAAATATAGTGCTGATACTCAAATCAGGCAGAGCAAAAACAGAAAGAAAACTATAAAGTGATTTGTGTAATGAATATTGATGGGAAAATTTAAATAAAAAACTAGCAAGGAGATTACAGTAATATATCACAAGGATCATATGTTATAACTAGATGGGATTTATGCCAGGAATATAAAACTGAGTGAATATTTGGAAAACTATCAGCATAACCGACCATTTCTATAACATAAACAACATAAATCATATTATCATCTCAATAGATAAAGAAAAAAAACTTTTGACAAAATATTATATTCATTAACTAATAAAAGCTAAAACTCATAGGAATAAATGATAAGTTGTACCTTAAAATGATAAGTAGTATCTATTTAAAACCATATGCAAGCACTATCTATAATGGGGATAATATAGAAGTTTTCCTAATAAAATTGAATGAAGCCATGATTCCATTATTACTACTATTATTTAATGTTCAACTATAAATGCTAGCTATGATAAGAGAAGAAAAAGAAAATTTAAGAATTAGGATAAGCAATGAAGAAATAAAACTATCACTCTTCACATATGATAATATACTTGGAAATTCTAGAGAATCAGCAAAAAAAAACCTAATTGCTATATTAACAACTTCAGCAAAGTTACAGGATATAAAATATCCTACATGAATCATCAGCATTTTTATATATTACCAACAATGTCCAACAGGAAGAGATAAAGAGAAATTCCGTTTAAGATAACTATGGACAATATAAAATGCTTGGGAGTTTACCTGTTATGATAAATGCAGGAACTATATGAATACAATTATAAAACTTCACAAAAATAAAGTCAGATCAAAACAACTGAAAAATATTAATGGCTCATGAGTAGACTGAGTCAATATAATAAAAATAACAATTCTACCTAAATTAAGTTGAGAGTTTGGAACTCAAAATTTAAAAAAAAATGAATGTTGAAAATCTTTTACATGTAATTGATAAGACAGAGTGGAGAAAAATTAATATTCTGTATAATACATATACTCAATTGTTTCTGAGTTTATGGATATCCATTTTACTTTTATTTCCTTGCTATTAGTTGCTACTATAGTTGCTACTATAAAAACTTTTGTGCATATTGATTATTGCTTTCTTTCTTTGATTGTTTTGGGGTGATATACTACTAGTGATATTTCTGGGTCAAAGGGTATACCCACCTTTAAGACTTTTGGAGCATATCTCCAAATTATTTCTAGAATGGTATGACCAAGTCACAATTCCACCAATAACACATTAACTTGCTTTTCCTCCTCTAGTCTCTTCAACAATTATAACTTTTAGGTCATCTTTTCAAATTTTATCACTATGAGATGAAACTTCGAAGTTGTATTCATATATCATTTTCTATTATGAATAATCTGGAACATTATTTTAAGGTTATTGATAATTTGTCATTTTTTGAAACCTGTTTTTAATATCTTTGACTATTTATTGATATCTATCTATCTTATATCAATTCCCAACATTACTTAGATATTAGATCTTTATCAGAAGATTTGCTGCTAAATCTCACTTCCCCGCCTTCCCTATTCTTTTTTTCCTAATGACAGCTGCATCAATTTTATTTGTGCAAGAATGTTTCAAATTTATGTAACCAATACATTTTTTAAAAAAACTCCTTGGATCCGTTCTAACCTTAATCTGATCATTAACTCTCACTCTACATTTGTGAAAGCTATCTCCTTTCTAGCTACTTTAATTTTTTTTTTTTTTGCAACATGACTTTTGTATCTAAATTTTATATCCATTTATAGTTTATTGTGATATATACTTTGAGATAATTGGTTAAACCTAATTTCCCTCACTCTGCTATTTAGGTTTCCTCAGAAATTTTTATTTTATAATAAATGTTGACTTCACCTTAGGTAGCGTAGTGAATAGAAAGCTGAGCCTGGAGTGAGAAAGACCTGATTCAAGTGTGACCTCTCTTTTAGTCCTGTGCCTCCTCAGAAGTGTTTTGTTTCTGACTTCCATCTTCCCCAATCATCTCTCCTTTTAATGAGCACCCCCTCTTCTCTTATGCCCTTCTCCTACTTTCCTGTAGGGTAAGACTGTATGTTATATATTTCTACCATGTTTAACATATAATGGTCTACTTGATATCTAGGGGACAAGGGTAGGAGAAGGGGGGGGGAACTGGAACAAAAGGTTTTTCAAGGGTTAATGTTGAGAATTATCTATGCATATGTTTTAAAAAATAAAAAGCTTTAATTAAAAAAAGACTGTTATTCCATCTTTGAGCAAATCCCAATGATTTAAGTTTCAAGCATTCCTTGCCAACCTCTCCTCTCTTCCCCTCTATAGTAAAAGCTATTTCATGCCTCTTATTTCAGACAACTTACCTCATTTTACCTCTCCCTTTCTATTTCTTCCAGTACATCTTTTTTTAACCCTTGAATTTTTTAAGATGTAATCCTATTATATTCAACTTACACCTGTGTCCTCTATGTATATGTACTCCTTCTAGCTGCCCTAATAATGAAAAAGTTCTTATAAGTTGTATTATCTGTCCGTGTAGAAATGTAAAAAGTTTAAGCTTATTACATTCCTTATGATTTCTCTTTAATGTTTACTTTTTTATGCTTCTCTTGAATCTTGTCTTTGAAAATCAGATTTTCTATTCAACTCTAGTCTTTTAATCAGAAATGCTTAAAAGTCCCTAAATTCATTGAATATCCACTTTTTCCTCTGAAAGATTATACTCAGTTTTGCTGGGTAAATGATTTTTTTATTTTAATCTTAACTCTTTTGCTCTCTGGAATATCATATTTCAAACTCTCTGATTCTTCATTATAGAATCTGCTAAATCTTGTGTTATCCTATCACTTCAAAGTACTTGAATTATTTCTTTTGGGATATATATATATACACACACACACATATATATATATATTTCTTTTGACTGCCATAATAATAAGAAAGTTCTAATGAGTTATAAATATCATCCTCCCATGTAGAAATATAAATTTTAAGTCCCTTATAATATCACTTTGCTAATTACCTCCTTAAACTTCTTCCAAGTCCTGTATTTGAAAATCCTATTTTCCATTCAGCTCTGGTCTTTTCATCATTAATACTTGGGGCAGCTAGTTGGTGCAGTGAATAGAGCACCAGCCCTGAAATCAGGAGGACCTGGGTTCAAATCTGGCCTCAGATACATAATACTTCCTATCTGTGTGTGACCCTGGGTAAGCCACTTAACCCCAATTGCCTCAGCAAAAACAAACAAATAAAAACATCATTAATGCTTCAAATCATCTATTTCATTGAATATCTATCTTTTTCCTCTGAAGGATTATACTCAGTTTTTCTGGGTAGGTGCCTCTTTCCAATAATGAGATGACTGATGCCAGTTCCAGTGATCCTGTGATGAAGAGAGAAGACTGTGGAGACTGAGTGTGGATCACAACCTAACATCACTGAACAATTGGAATAGGTTGGAATCATCTCATTGTTGAAGAGAGCCATGTCCATCAGAATTAATCATCATATAGTCTTGTTGAGGTGTATAATGATCTCCTGGTTCTGCTCACTTCACTGAGCATTAGTTCATGCAAGCCTCTCCAGGCCTCTCTGAAATCATCCTGCTGGTCGTTTCTTACCAAACAATAATATTCCATAACATTCATATACCATAATTTATTCAGCCACTCTCCAATTTGTTTAGAGTCATTATTTAAAGGAATTTGGAGAGATTTGGGGGAGAGGTTGGGCAAGTTTCTGCCTTTACTCCTATTGTTTTCCTGCTTGAATTAATAACTTTCAAATATGGTTATTTAAAAATGTTCCACAAAATTTACCATTTAGTATATTGTGTTTTATATCCTTGAAAGAGTGTGTGCATATAAATGACCAGAGTAACACAGTGGAAATAATGTCAATCCATTAGGATCATCTTCACCAGAATACCTACTTTCTCTGTTAGTCATCCCAAGTTCTCCATCCATCCAGTGATAAAATGATTGTTGTCCTTATTCTGAATTAACTCCATTAATTACTCTGTAACTCTTGGCTCAGAGATACTCCCCTTTTGCCTTTCTGAATTTTCTTAGAACCTTCCTTGAGCTACTCACCCCTATCTGAAAAGAACCTATAGCCATGTAGGAAACTCTAGAACATGGGAGCCTAATCAGAGAAAGCAGGTATTTTGGGGGAAAGAAAGGGGATTTTGTGAGTCTTAGAAGAAAGGGAGAGGGAGGAGGGGAAAAAAGCATTTTCAAGTACTTATTATTTTCCAAACACTGTGCTAAGCAATTTACAAATATTAGCTCATTTGATCTTCACAAAAATTTTGGAGGTAGCTTTCTGACAAGATGTTCCATCCCTTTACAGTCTGTGGACTAAGAGGTCTAGAAGTAGCTGTTGTCACTACTGATTCAGTGCCTCCTAAAGCCTGCTCCTGGTTTACAGATACCAGGGCTGTACTGGCTCAGTCTGCACTGGATTGTGCTCTACTATCATTCTGGTATGGCAGACCTTCCTGTCAACCTTCTAAGTCATTTCTGGCTGGAAAATTGTTTTTACTCCACCTTTTTGTGAGTTTTGTCTCTCCAGAATTCATTTTGGGTCATTATTTAAAGGTTTTCAGAGGGGTTTGGAAGAGAACTCAGGCAAGTTTCTAATTGTTCTTTGCCATCTTTGCTCCAACCCTGCTCTCCTTTCCTTCTGGACACTCATCTTACACATATATATGACTCAGTAGAGTACTAGGAAGTCTTAAAGGCTAAAATTTTCTTTCAAGCAGGCTCAGACCATAAAAAATTCTTTAATGAGTAAAATCACAATGAAAATAACTTTGAGGGATCTACCAAAAACATGTAGCAAGTGAGGCACAAACCAGGAAGATCTGCCACTGAAAACTGATTCCTCAACTATGCCCAAAGAACTATCAACTCTACATACCCTTTGATCCCACAGTCTTTCTACTGGGCTTATATCCCAGTAGTGGCAAGGAATTGGAAATGGAATGGATGCCCATCAATTGGAGAATGGTTGAATAAATTATGGTATATGAATATTATGGAATATTATTGTTCTATAAGAAATGACCAAGAGGATGATTTCAGAGAGGTCTGGAGAGACTTGCATGAACTGATGCTGAGTGAAATGAGCAGAACCATGAGATCATTATACACAGCAACAACAGTATTACATGATGATCAACTCTGATGGACATAGCTCGCTTCAACAATAAGATGTTTCAGGCTAGTTCTAATGATGATAAATGCCATCTACACCCAGAGAGAGCACTATGGGAATTGAGTGTGGATCACAACATAGCATTTTGACTTCTTTTGTTGTTTGCTTGTATTTTATTTTCTTTCTCATTTTTTTCCTTTTTGATCTGATTCTTCTTGTGCAGCAAGATAATTATATAAGCACGTTTGCCTATATTGGATTTACATATATTTTTCCATGTTTAAAAAAAAAGAAAATCGATTCCTCAGTGGGGAATGTTCTGGGCACACTCTTAATAGAAAAGACTTTTTCTACAGATGAGATTCTCCCATTGTTTCTGCCTCTGGATTAAAATACTTGTGCTATTTACATCAAGATCTTTATCTTCCTTAATGAAATTCACAAGGTCAAAAAAATTAGGCATCCTCATAGAAAAAAAAAGTGAGTGAAAATCAAAATGTTGCTTAGGACATTATATGAAGTTGGATAGGCAGCTCATTGAATTAGTCCATCAGTATCTTTACCTTGGATAGGCTCTACAGATGGAAAATGAAGGGATTCCAGAACTGAATATTAGGGAAGAGATTAGAATGGATAACTGTGCAATTTTTTTTTCAATTATCTGAAACTACTGCCTAATGCAGAAATATATCTTTTGCTTTCTCCTGATGATGAGAAATGACATGTTCAACAGAAAGCTTGACTTGGTCTTTCTATCTGCTAGGGTTTTCCCTCTAAGGTAACATGCAGTTTACATGTATTGTTTTTGCATGTTGTTTCTCTCCATTAGAATGTATTCTTTCCACAAACAAAGACTGTTTGCCTTTCGTTTTATCCCCAGTGTTTATAATAGTGCCTAGCACATAGTAAGCCTCAATAAATGTTAAGTAATAGATTGATTTGTGATGGTATATGATTTTGGAACATGGAATATGACAGCCCTCTAAAGAATAAAAATTGTAAGTCATCCCAATGGCAACAAAGAGATGTAATAATGGATGTAAGCAAGCTTCTTGAATTAAGCTGAATTAGCAATATGATGAAAAAAATCTAATGTAATTATTAAGCAATGATACTACAAATTACTAACATTCACAAAACAAATGATAAAAGCAACATCATCAAGAAAATGTGTTAACAGAAAGGAATAGGTCCAATCACATATTGAGAATAAGGAATAACAAATGAGCATTGAAATAACACTGATGTCTACAAAATACTAATATTCATTAAGGGGTGGAGTTTCAGAGGAAGTCAATTAGGTAGATCACCTGAAGATAATTTATAGGGGGGGGGGAGAGGGAAGAGGTCTGTGTATATGTAATAACATAGAATAAGGGAGTATTACATAGGTGGAGAAAATATTCACATTGATGAGATCACACACAATTTTGAAAATATTAAGTTTTCGGTGTAGTTCTTTTATATTTTAAGCTTGTCATATTCTCACTGAGCAACTTAGCTATTCACTGGGGAAGCCATTTGACACTTATAGGCCCCATTGTTAATATGAGTAAAATGATCAGTCAGCCAACAAGTCTATAAAATGGCATGTCAGAACTGCATAATAGAATTTGAGAGTTGGAAGGGACCTCACAGATTGGCAGGGAATTCAAAGGCTACTCAGTCAAACTCACAGGCAAAAGGAATCCTCAGTATGACATACATGATAAGTAGCTGTCTAGTCCATGATTGAAGACTTTCATGGAAGATAAACTCACTGTCTCTTGACATTCAATTTTGAACAGTTCTCATATTTAAGAAGTATGTGTTGTTGTTTTGTTAATATTAAGACTAAAGTGCCTTCTTTTCAAGTTTTACCTACTGTTTCTAGTTCTGGTCTCTGGTGCCATATTAAATAAGCATAATATCTCTCCTTTATGTTGTCTTCCCTGAATTATTTCTTCTCACAGCTAAATCCCTAGTTGTTTTGACCAGTCATCATTGACAAAGACTATGGCTCTTTGTGGTCCCCATTGTCTTTCTCTGGACAATGTTCTCCAGATGATCAATGCCCTTTTTAAATGGTAATGTTCAAGATTAATCATGATAAGCCTGATGAGAACTGATGAGAGCAGAGTACATTAGGTTTGTTATCTCTGTATTCCTGAAAGCTGTAAGTCCAAAATTGCATTAGATTTTTTTGGCCACAACATTGCTGACTCATATTGAACACACAATCTAGTAATACTTCCAGAACTTATCTAGAACAATTGTTGCTTATCCTTACCTCCTCCATCTTGTACTGGCTACATTGAATTTTTTTTGGTTTGTGTATAATTTTCTATTTATCCCTATTGAATTAAATTCATCCCAGTGCTCTAACTTGTGAAGGTCCTTTTAGATCCTAAATTTGTCATTTCCTGTGTTATTAATCCCTTGAACTTTGTGTCATTTGAAAATTTGATGAACATGTTATTTTTGCTTTTATCAAAGAGATTGATAAAATTTTAACCATATAGGTCTATGACTCTCAGAAATTCCCTAAAGCAAGAATCATCATGGAGGAATTTCCAGTTCTTATACTTACTAGCCAGGTGTTGGTGAGTTACTTAATTATGCTGAACCTCATCTGTAAAATGGGGATATTATTGCCAGTAATACTTAACTAGTAAGATGATTATGAACCAGATAAACTCATAATTTCTGAACCTCAGTTTCCACATATGTAAAATAATGAAGGATAATAGTACAACCTACCAAGTGGGGTTGTGAGGATCAAATGAAAGATGTATTTAAAGCATTTTGCAAACTATAGAGTATGAATTTTTGTTTATTGTGAAAACACTATGAAAATATCAATCATTATTAATAATGTTATTTATAGACAGAAGTAAAAATTATTGCTTTAAACAAAATGTATCCTTTTAAAGATTTCTCTCCAGATCCCAAAATCTGTTCCTTAGAGCTTCTCTAATTATAACATTTAAGCTTCTGCCTATGACTGAAATTTTTTTGTGGGGATCCATTTGCTTTATCCTCTTAGGAGCTCAGAATGAGAAAGTGGGCAAGGCTAATTAGTCCAGACATTCATATGCTATACCATCAGATTCACTGTGTTCCTAATTTCTACCTCAAATGAGCCTGCTCACCTTCCCCATCCTTCCCCCAATTCCTTCTAGCAAATGCTTTACAATTTTTTTTTTTAAAATAATGTGTGTTCTTATAGTTGTTGCAAAGACCAACATTCTCTGAAAGGCTAATAACTAGTTTGGCAGACTGCACAGTGTTAGGAATTGATTCAAGTTAATGAAAATGCTTTAACTTCACTGACTGTTTGAAATATCTGCAGTGAGCAGCTTGAGGCTGAATGTGCTTGGAAAGCCGACTATATTAAAGTCATTTGATCTCTGTAGGCTGTCCCCGGAATGGACATAACATTCAACAGCTAATAAAACCATGCCAAATCCATTCAGATTGGCAATGCCTTTGTGGAGACCTGGACTCCCAAGCTAGCCCGATTATTTACGCCCTTCATAGGGGTCTGGTTAAGTTGAATATGAATAGCTGAACATAGGCATTTGTAGATATTCTGAGCTTTGCTAGTATTTCATTTTTTTTTTTTGTTTATGAGAAACTAAGATATAGTTTTCTCTTCCCCACCTGTAATACAGCTTATTTTTTCTCCTTTTAGCCATGCTAAATAATCCATTTCCTTTTGGCCAACTTCTGGAAACGAACATCTTGGAGCTTAGAAAGTCCTTCAAATAGCTCAGTAAATTTTGGCAGAGTTTGTGCTCTGCTAGTATATATAATCTTTCTTAAGTTAGGGTTTTAAAGAATGGTCCATGGGGGGAGGTAGTCATTAGCATATTCTTTGACTGAATTTCAAAGGTAGGAGCAGGTCATGGAATGAAAACAACAATAGGAGAGGCAGTCTGAGGGCTACATTCATATCTGAGAAATATTATGAGAACCTGTTTACAATGTGTACATCTAAGTTAGAAAATTAATGGGTAAACATGGAAAAGAACCATATAGAACAAGAAGGCATGTATGGATCAGGTTATGCTTCAATGGAAAGGGTATGCTTAATGAAATCATGAATCCAGTGAAGTATTCAGTTATTGAAATATTTTATGTGTATTTGACAGGCCTAACTTTTATAATACTCAGGGAAGTGAATATAATTCACATTTCCATTTCAAACAAAAAGAATAGCAAGGCTACTAATTCATCTTAGAGACAATTTCAGAAGCATCAGAACATAATCATTGGTGTTCATAAGTGGTTTAATGCGTGGAAATAAAGGTTTAAGAACTAATGTACTTGTAGGAATATATAGGAGAAGGGAGTATATATGTGAGAAAGAGGAGTCAGTTGATTTAAAATTTTTAAGTTAAGAAGTTATCCTAAAAAATATGAAGTAGAGGGAAGACTTTATTATGCCCAGTAAATTATATACCATAGAGAGTAGCTACAAAGAAGTAGAGTAGCTGAGATATTCAGAAGTTCATAGGAGATAAAATACAAGAAAGTAGCCAATAGCAAAATCTATACCTATGTTGTCTATACACAAAAATCTAAAGTTTAAGCAACAAACAAGAGGAATTAGATATCCTAGTGGATGAAAACAAAAACAGACATCACAGGTATCACAGAGACATGGTGGGATAAGACCAATGACGTTATTTATTAAAAAAAAAAAAAACTGAATGGGCAAAGAAGGGTAGTAGTTGGATAGTATTACACATTTTTTTTTCTAAATAGCATTTTATTTTTATAATTACATGTAAAGATAGTTTTCAACATTAATTTTTTGTAAGATTTTGAATTCCAAATTTTTTTCTTCCTCCCTCCCTTACTTCTCTCTTCCCCAAGACATTAAACAATCTGACAGATTATACCTGTGTTACATTTTAAAAAACAATATGCTTCCAATTACATTGGAAAAACAATTTTTAACATTTAAAAATTTTTGAGTTCCAAATTCTTTTTCTTCCCTTCCCTTCTTTAAGAAGGCAATAATTTGAAACAGGTTATACATGTGAAGTCATTCAAAAAAAATATACATATATCCATATTAGCCATGTTACAAAAGAAAATGCAGATCAAAAAATAAAGTATGTTTTGATATGCATTCATACTTATCAGTTCTTACTCTGGGAATAAAAAGAATTTTGGTCATAAGTCCTTCAGAATTATCTTAGATCATTGTATTACTGAAGATAGTTAAGTCATTCACATTTGATAAACATATAATACACCTATTACTGCGTACACTGTTCTTCTGGTGTTCTGCTTACTTCACTTTGCATCAGTTCTTGTAAGTCCAGGTTTTTCTGAAAGCATCCTTCTTATAATTTCTTATAGCTCAATAGTATTCCGTCACAATAATGTACCAAAATTTGTTCAGCTCTTCTTTAATTAATGGGAATCCCCCTCAATTTCCAATTCTTTGCCACCACAGAAAGAGCTTCTATAAATATTCTTGTGCAAATTTTCCAACCCCCATTTTCTTTGGATTCTTTTGGGATATAGATACAGTAGTGGTATTGTTGAATCAAAAGGTATGCAGTTTTAAAATGCCCTTTAGAGTGGTTGGATTAGTTCCAAGTCTACCAACAGGGCTTCAGTATTCCAATTTTCTCCTATCCACTGTAATATTTGTCATTTTCCTTTTCTGTCATATTAGCCAACCTGATAAGTGTGAGGTAGTATCTCAGAATAGTTTTAATTTTCATTTCTCTAATCACTAGTGATTTAGAACCTTTTTTCACATGACTATAGATAGCTTAAATTTATTCATCTGAAAACTGCCTGTTCATATCCTTTGACCATTCATTAGATGAGGAAAACCTTGTTTTTTTATGAATTTGACTCAGTTTAGTTCTCTATATATTTTAGAAATGAGGTCTTTAGCTGAGAAATTTGTTGGAAATTTTTTACCAGTTATAATAACTCCATCCTATTTTCCCCTTGTTTATTCTTTTCTCTCTCATTTCACCATTTCCCTCCTAAAAATGTTTTGTTTCTGACTACCATCTTCCTGAATTCACCCTCCCTTCATTAGTCCTCCCTTCTCTTATTACTACTTCCTTGTAGATTAAAATAGATTTCTAAATCCAATTCAATCTGTGTATAATTCCACAACTTTGAGAGTGAGATTTAAGCTTGTCCACTATTTCAGTCTTCATCTTTCCTTCCTCTGTAAAAGCTTTCATGCCTATTTTATGTGCAATAATTTACTCATTCTACCTTTCCCTTTCCCTTGTCTTACTACATCCCTCTTCTTGACCTCTTAATTTTATTATTTTAGATATAATTTCATCGTGGTCAACTTACACCTGTGTCCTCTGTCTAAACACACTCCTTCTAACCTCCGGAATAATGAGACAATTCTTCAGTTATAAGAATCATTTTCCCATGTATGAATGTAAACAGTTTTAACCTTATTGAACCCCTTATGATTTCTCTTTCCTGTTTGTCTTTGTAGGTAGCATTACATATTAAGGTAAGCATTATATATTTTCAGTGATGTAAGAAAATACAAGAACCAAAGGATAAAGCATGAGGGAAAATAGTAGGGTGAAGGAAGGAGAAGCAGAAGAGATCTTGTCATTTTATTATGCTATAGAATGCCTGAACACAAAGGGGAAATAAATGAGGACTTTGGGAAATAGGTGACAAATTTGGCACAGATACATGCTATAATAGTGATGGAAAACTTCAGTTATCCAAATATCTGTTGTAATGTCCTCTTTGCCCAAATACAAGCAGCTAAGAATTTCTGGTCTCATCTTAATGATAATTCCATTCTTCATAACATGTAGAAACCAATAAGGGAAGGTTCAATTGTGTATCTGATTCTCATTATTAGGGGAGGACTGGTTGATGGAAGGGATATGATATGAATTCTGGGAGAAGAGTGACTTCATTGTACTATTATTTGTAATAGATGAGGAGAGAGAATTCAGATATAGTCTGACATATATCTTAAAGCAAAGTTATATTAATTCAGAGGAAAGATAGGTCCCCATTGACTGAGATAGAAGTTAGATCAAGAAGTAGTAGAGATGGGAAGATGACAGAAGTGATAGGACATTTTCTTAGGGTGGAAGGTGTGCTGAAATTGGATTCCAGATTAGCCCTCCCAAAGCCAATGGTTAAATTTTCACTATGAACATTTATACCTTCAAAAACTGGCAAATGTCATAAATCAGGATTTCTTATATTGTTTTGATTTAAGAATGTGATGGATAAAATGTTAATAATGCAAATTAAATTTAAAGGTGTTATTTTGTATGGTTTTTTTTGTTTGTTTTGAGAACTGGTTGTTAAGCATTTACCAGGACGGCAATAACTTACACCAGAAAGAGGGAAAAGCTGCTGAATTATTATTTACTTTTGTTTTCTTTGCCAAGGTTAATAACCTTTGCTTTGGAAATTACACAACAAAAGTGATTAAATGAGGAGATTCATCTAGTTGCTCTTGATGAATGCAAGTCATCCTGCTTAGAAAATGAACTACACCCTGGGGCACTGAAAGAAGTGGCATGTGATTGCTGAGTCACTATCTGTGATATTTTAAAGATAATGGGAATTGGGTGAGATAGCAGACACTTAAATGTCTTAATTTTCAAAATAGGGAAGAAAACAGTCTGCAAACTGTAGTTTGGTGAAGTTGATTTCAATTTCTCAAAAAAAACCATAGGGATAATCTGTAGAGATTGTTGATGGAAATTGAGAAATGAAAATAGTAACCATTAGGAACCAATATAGCTTCAATGAGAACAAGTCACTTGAGATTAATCTCATTTCTTTTGTTGACAAGATTACTAAATGAATGAGTAAAGGAAATATTATGAATATAGGTTGCCTAGATTTTACCAAAGCTTTTGATGAACTATCTCATACTGTTCTTTTGGGAAAAAAATGTAGAGATATGGACTGTATGATTATAGAATTAGATAGATTAAGAACTGGTTGGACAGCTGGATTCAAAGCTGATAGTTCTTAATGATTCAATGTCAATGTGACAGAGATATCCCAGGAATCTGTGTTTGATCCAATGCTATCTGAAAATTTTGTCAATGACATAAACAAAGGTATAGATGGCTTCTAATTAAATTTTAAGATGACACAAAACTAGAAGGGATAGCAAATACATTGGATGAGAGAACCAGGATTCAAAGAAATCTTGACATGTTTAAAGCATTGGATAAATTTTTCCTTTGGATAAAAGAAAATCAATTTTATCAGTATAAAATAGTAAGGATTTTGTCAGAGAGCAGTATTAAAGAGAACAATTTGGAGTTTTTTGTGGATTGTAAACTCAGTCTGAATCATCGGAATGATGTCATAGCCACAAAAGTTAATGTAGTATTGGTCTCTATTCAAAGATGCAGGAATAGGGAGGTGATAGTTTGGGTTTATATATATCATAAAATCAAAAGAGCCATTTCCCAATGGTCAATAGAGACAAACAGTTCTCAAAAGAAAAGTTATTAACTATTAACTTATATGAGAAAATATTCGAAGCCACTAATCATAAGAGAATGCTAATCAAAATAATAAGGATTCATCTCACAATGCAAATTAGTAAAAATGACAAAAGATAAGAAAAGCCAATGTTGAATGAGTTATGGAAAATAGACATACTAAGACATGTTTGGTGAAGTTATGAATGCTTTCCATTTTGGAAAGCAATTTAGAATTATGCAAATAATTTCAATATGCAAATAATTCCAACTGGAATTATGAAAATGAATTTGATAATGTCCACATTTTTTGATCCAGAGATTTTGTAAATAGTTTAATACCCCAAGGAAGCCATTGATAACAAGAAAGTCCTTATACACACCAAAATACTTGTAATAACACTTTTTGTAATAGTAAAGAATTGGTAATAAAATAGATGTCTCTTGATTGAGGAATATCTGAGAACATTTTGTTATCTAAATGTAATGAAGTATTTCTATGCTGTAAGAAATTATGAATGTGACAGATACAGAAAAGCAGGGAAGGATTTATATAAACTAATGCAGAATGAAATAATCAGACTCATGAATACAATATACATAATGATTACAACAATATAAATAGAACAATCACACACAAAATAAAAATGAATTTTGCAAAAATATAAAGAAAAAGCATGGTTCAAAAGAAGAAATATGAGAAGACACTCCCATTCTGCCCCTGTTTAGGGGCTCCAGCCAGTAGTAGGGGCCAGAAGTTTGTAGTGTCCATTTTCTTCTCCTTTAGAAGATTAGAACATTTGCTTATCTATAGTGCTTTGGCTAGCTGGCCCAGTGGATAGAATACTACTTAAATTTAAATATGGCTTCAGATACTTGTTAGCTGTATGACCCTGGGCAACACATTCAATCCTGTTTGCCTTAGTTTCCTCATCTGTAAAGTGAGCCAGAAAAGGAAATGGCAAACCATTTCAGCATCTTTGCCAAGAAAAACAGAAGAGGTGTCAAAATGAACCAGACTCAACTAAATTAGGTAGTAGCTAGGTGGTGCAGTAGATAGAGCACTGGGAATAAGAAAGACTCATTTTATGAATTCAAATCCAGTTTCAGACACTTACTGAGTGTGACCCTGGGCAAATCACCTAACTCTGTTTCCTCAGTTTCTCATCTGTCAAATAAGCTGGAGAAGAATATGACAAACCACTCCAATATCTTTTTCAAGATACTCCAAATGTGGTTATGAATGTGACTGAAATAACTGAACACAACAAATGGCACCTCTCCCATTTTCCATGATCTTTTAAATTTCGCTGATGGGGGTTGAGCAATCAGATCTGAAGTGTGTGCTTCAGAATAATGGGATTCCAATTTTATCCTATGATCAGAGTGAAATACAAGAGTGAGAATTCATTAGAAATATCAATTTGCTGTATATGCATGATGAATGTGTAATGATTTGAATAATGAATTACAAGTTACAACCAATTTTCAAGAGTGTTGAAAATGTACAGGATTGTAGTTATTGGTTAGGTTAAATACTCATTATAAGTTAAAAGACAAGATTATTTAGGCTTGATTAAGCGTGGATCTGCTGCACAGGTATGATGATACTTTGGAATACCAAGGTGGAGTGAGTATCAGTAGAGGTCATTGGTCCATGAAGCTGGATTTTTTCTTATAGCTAAATAAAACTGGGAATCTGTAGTGGAAGACACAAGAGATTGATTCAGCACATCCAGAATGGATATGGCAAACAACATTCCTATGGAAAGGAATACAAACATGGAGAAACTAGTCATAGAGGGAAGCAGCGATGCAGAAATTCTCATTATTTTCCTGGATTTTCTCTATTTTTTGCCAAATTGTTTCTGCTGTAGATATCGCACCTTTCCCACCTACCACTTCTCGCTTATATGGAACAGATGTCTGGAAACATCTATACTAAAAATGTTTAGAATCTTAGGCAACTAAAGGAGATACCATTCAGTCTTAGAAAACTCTTTGACTTTGATGCAAGTAAAGGGTATGGATCCATTAGCTTTCTGGCTTTACATAGAATCATGATAAGCCTGAGAATTTTATCCCATTAAGGAGGAGTTAGCAAAAGCTTGATGTCACAATTAACTGAGAACAATGGAAGGTCTCTTTCAGGATCATTATAGACTTTCTCTTCTTCTTCCAGTCATTTCACAATGACCTTTGTTTCTCCATCTCTTGGTTATATCTTTTTTTCCATTCTACTTTACAGCAGACTCCTCAGATTTGCCTTCCTCTATCACAAGGAAATCTCATTCTTCTCTTTCCCACATCCATCTTCTAATACACTGCATTATAATGGCCAAGAGAAACAGCAAGGAGTAGAGGCTAGCTTTGGAGTGAGGAAGACTTTGATTCAAGGCCTGCTTTTGATACATACATAGCTTTATGGTTATGGGCAGGATAGTGGAACTCTTAGTACCCCCTGGAAACTTTCAAAGACCATAAATTAAACTTGCCAATCTTCTTTATTAGATCAGACTTGCTTTTTTTATCTTCTGCCTATAAGTATCTTTAGATCAATACAGTTTTATAATATCATTATTAGAATTATTGGTTGCAGCTACTACCTTCCCATACTATTGACCTGCCTTCCTCATTGTGGTAATACCTGTTGGCCTCTTAGCATAGGAAGTAACACAAAATAGTAGGGTCATCTAGTTGGGAACTGAGGAACTAGCTGGACAAGGTGTTAAGTGATTACACCAACATTTTCACTGTGGGTTACATTGTAATATATAAGAAAAGAAAGGATGTATTGCCATGAATTCCGAAAAAATTGCCATCAAAATTTTTAAAAATATATTTTATAAATGTCTTTTATTTTAAAATTGCCTAAATTTCTTCCTCTATCATTCCTCCTTATTATAACTAAGAATTAAAAAATAACTTAGCAGAGGTAGCTAGGTGGCTCAGTGGATAGAGCACCAGCCCTGAAGTCAGGAGGACCTGAGTTCAAATCTGGTCTCAGACACTTCCTAGCTATGTGACCCTGGGCAAGTCACTTAACCTCAAATGCCTCAGCGAACAAACAAACGAAAAAAAAACCTTAGAAAAACTAGATTCAAAAAATCTGACATTTTATATATTAATAATAATAGATGACATTTATGTAATACTTCCTGTGAGCCAGGCACTGTGCTAAATGTTTTGCAATCAACAACTCATTTGATCCCACAACTATCCTGGGATATAGGTGCCCTAATTAGCTTCATCTTACAGATGAGGAAACTGAGGCAAATAAAGGTTAAATACCTTGCCCAGGTTCACACATCTAGGAGATGTCTGCTGCTAGATTTGAACTCATATATTCCTGACTCCAGTGCTAGCACTCTAGCCACTGTACCACTTGGTTGTCCCTCCATAGAGTGTTCTATACCAAGGGACTCCGCTACCACAAAGCAATATTGGGGAGGTATCTTCTATCTCTTATTTAGGTTATATTATGTTCTTTATCATTTCACAATATTCAGTTTTGGTTGCTTTGTGGCTATTCTTCTTTCAATTTACTTTGATATAATCATAATACATCAGCTGATCTGAGTCTTTCCATGATTCTCTGTATTCTTCATATTCTACAAAGAAGAATTCTACAATGTTCATGTATCATAATCTGTTGAGTCATTCCTCAATTAAAGGGCATCTACTTTGTGCCCAGTACTGTGCAAAGAACTTCTATAGATATTTTTTGGTGTATATGAAGCCTTTCTTTTTGTCAACAATTTCCATGTCATGTGTGCTTAATGGTCAATGTCCCACAAGATGTTATAATTGCAGAGAGGTTATAAGGAACAAGGAGGAGAAGCTGGTAAGTATAATTGGAGTATAATTGCAAAAGTCTAGTCCTTGAGTATGCTGTCCTCAGTGTTTTTGCTTCACTTATTGCTCTCACTCTTCATAAGTGAGGGGAGGAAGGGGGAGATAATTTGATTTGGGAGTGGGGGCAAGACAATCAGGGTTAAGTGACTTAGCTAATAAGGGTTAAGTGTCTGAGGCCAGATTTGAATGCAGGTCTTCCTGATTTATATCTACCACACTATCTAGCTGCCCCAAGGTGATATGATTCTTGATGTGACTTGACATCTAGTCAGTTTGTGCCTGTCCTATTTTTGTCATCCCAGATCCAAATGAGTATACCCAAGTCTACATTCCATACATAAATAAATGTTCAATGAATAACTAAGATAAAATGCCATAAATTGTAAGGTTCTGGAAGCCAGGATTTCTGATTTCAAGCACAAATGTTCACTTTTCTGATTAACAATAACAATTTTTGCTGTGCTAGGGGCTTTGGATCAGCACACAGGTGAAGAATAGGAAAGAGAAATTGCAGCATGGTGGAGTAGAAAGAATTTAGGGAGTCAGAAAATCTAGCTTCAAGTTCTGACTCCGTTATGTATTCTCTTATTCTCTCTATAGCTTGGACCTCTATTTGCTTTTCTGTGGGATGAGGAGGTTGGATTAGATCAGATTCTTAAAACTTTTCCACTCACAACCCCTTTTCACCCAAGAAATTTTATGTGACCTTGGGTATAAAAATATATAAAATAAGTATACAAATAAAACATTTATTGATAATAAATCATAATTTTGGGATCCCCACATTCATTTAGGAGGCCCAATGTGGTTGGAGAGTAAATGACCATTAAGGACCATTAAGGCTGAAATCTATAGTCTTCTGATCTTGTTTATACCTGGCCCAGAGGGGACCAGCTTCCTAAAACTGAGAAAAACAAATAAAAAATTATTTATTTTTGAGGTGGACTGTGGTAAAAGATAAATGGCTGAACTCCTCTTAGTGATATTTCTTTAGTTTCTATCTACTGCAAGACCTCATTTTATCAAATATTATAGAAGATAGACCAATTTGAACATTTTTTTGTTGACTTCCATATTGTTTCAAAAAAAAAGATACTGAGTCACAAATTAAATTCAAGGTTTCTTTGCATACAGTTGGGAAATGTTCCTATTTTTATCTCACTTCTTCAAAGTACTTATGGAGAAAACATCAAGATAACATGAAATACCTAGTAGCTGAGCTAAAACAGACTTCCTTGATTGGTTAATTAAGGGCCCAATTTATTCCTTTGCTTCATTAATATACTGAAGTCAGGTCTAGCTTTCAGGAACTTAATCTGTTTTGTGCCTCCAGAATTTTGAGAATCAGATTAAAGATATTTTCCAGATGTTTAGCTCTCCCAAGCAAAACTATTCCTTGGGGGATGGGGAAAAGGTTTGGGCATCATGGAAAATCACAGTATCTGTGTCCCTTCCTAAAAGCAGCTGGTTATAACAACCTTGGTCATTGTGACAGGCTCAAGATTTGGGTTTTAGAAGATATTATTGTCAGTTATCTGGAGTAGGTTGCCTTGGTAACTCTGGGGGAGGGGAGATTTATGTGGCATAGCTCATTGTATATGAGCACATCAAGTCTTTTCAAAAAGCTAACTGCTGGGGCTTGAGGAGAAAATTTCTTCCTTTCCCTCCTCCTTCTCACCCCTTTCTTTGTCCTCCTTTCCCTTCCCCATTCTTCTTTCCTGTCCCCTCTTCTCTCTCTTCTTTCCCCCCTCCTTCTTTCCTTTTTCCTTCCCCTCTTCTTCTCCCCTTCTCGACCTTTCCCCCTTCCCTTTCTCCCCTTCCTTCTTTCCATTCCCTTCCTCCTTCTTTCTTTTTTCTCTTTCCCTTCTTCTCCCTCCCTCTCCTCCTTCTGTCTCTCCTGTTTTCTCCCGTTCTCTTTTTCTTTTTTTCCCTTCTTCTTCCTTCTTTTTCCTATTGTTCTTCTCTCTTTTCTCTCCCCTTCCTCCTTCTTCCCCTTTCTTTATCATTTTCCCTCTCTTATCCCTCCTTTCTCTCCTCCTCCTATCTCTCCTGTTTTCTTCCTTCTTCCTTTCCTTCTTTCCTTCCTTTTTCTTCCTTTCTCCTTCAATTTCTCTCTTCCCTTCTTCCTTCTGATTTTCCCTTCCTCTTTCTTTCCCTTTCCCCTCTCCTTCATCCTCCTCCTCTGTTTTTCTCCTATTCCCTTCCTGACTCATTGTGTATTTTCAGATGCCCTTTCTCTATAGCAGCTGGGGGTCTTCAAAGCCTTGTGTGGGTCAACAAGTATGTCAATAATGATTTGTTAAGCACTTATTATGTTCCAGATAAGCCTTGAGAGTACAAATACAAGAAGAAGAAATACAGTCCCTATTCTAAAGTAGCTAATATTCTAAGGATTAAGTCCTTCTCTAGCAGCACTTAAACTTTTCCCCTCATGACTTTTCTGCCTGAGAAATTTTTATGTGACCCCAGGTATATAGGTATATAAAATGGGTATACAAATCAAACATTTACTGATAATAAATCATAATTTCATGACCCATATGTAGTTGCCAGACCTAATATGGAGTCGTGACACACAATTTAAGAAGCTTTGTTCTAGAGCATAGTACAACTATTTGCTGTATCCTAGAGAAAAGCTTGGTCCCCCAAAAAAGAGCTGCTAATAAATTTCATTTAGTTTAATTGAAAAAAATAAACTTTATCAACTTAACTGGATGCTAACATGATAGCTCCTTATTTGTATCATACTATTGCCTCAAGTAGAATGGAGGGCACTTGAGAGAAAGGACTATTTTTCTTTTGCTTTTTATCTCCAGCTCTTAGCACAGTCCCTGGAATATATAAAGCATTTAATAAATGCTTGATGAGTTGAACTTTCAAGTTCTTACATCAGGTGTTTAAATGGGATATAGACATTTTACTGAGTATAAGAAAAAGGGAGGGGGAAGCAGTGAGGAAAGAGAAAAGAGTTTCATTGTTTTTGCTGTTTTCAACTTTTTTTCTCTCAAATTTTCTTTTTTATTATGAACTTGACAAACATGAACCACTATGACCATTTCAATATATAAACAACAGAAAAAAGAAGTTTGCATCTGGAACTGTATTTTTATTATCTGCAGTTTTCATGTATATTAAATTTAGCATGATAGTAACAAAATTGTTACTGACTTGTATTCCATTCTAAACTTTCTTCTATGTCTTTTTATGTTCTGTTTAGTCTTTAAAAGAAAAATAATCACTATTAGTCATTATTAATCTACCCTCCCTTGTAACAAAAAAGTTCAGTGAAGTAAAGCAAATGAGCACATTAGCTGTGTCTGAGAAGGTATATTTTATTGTGTCCCCTCAGACCATCACCTTTCCATTAAGAGGCTGAATAATGTGAACAGTATTCTGCAATCATACTTGGTTATTGGTAATTGCAATGAACACAGTTCTTTAATTTTCAAACTTGATTTCTTTTACCTTATTTTAGGTGGGAGTGGGAGTAGGCATGTGATTTTATTGATAAAATGAATTCACAGACTGAAGATGTTTCCTATATTTTCTGGTCTAAGAGAGTTGCTTAAAGAACAGAGAATTGAATGATTTACCCAAGGTCACACAGCCAGTTTATGTCAACGACAAGTCATGAAGTCTTCCAAACTTCAAAGGAAAATGGCTTATAAACAATGCCATATTGCTTCTTTTTACATTATTATAATTAGCGCATAAGCTATTCTCCTGGCTCTGCTCAATTCATCCTTTATGAGTTCATGGGAGTCTTCCCATGTGCTGCATGCTTTTCTGATGCTCCTTTGTTCAGGCTTTCATTTTTTTAGGTTAAAGCCAGGGGGTTAGGTTTCTTTTCCTCCTTTTTCTGTTTTCTCACTGGGAAGAGGCTTAAATGGGGACAAATACAAAACTTAAAGACAGCACTGCCAGGAATACAGATCTTTTTTTAAGATACTTCAAAAAATAATTGTAAAGTTTTGGCATTTTGGTAACTGATAATGACTCAGTCTTGGAGTCATCATGGATTCTTCTTTCTCCCTAACCATTCCACCCCCACTTAATGGGTTGCATAATCTTATTGATTCTACTTCAACAACTCTTAAATCTGTCCTTTCTCCCCACCCACATGACCACCACCTTCATCACCTCATCCAGATTCCTGAATAGTCTTTCTTCCCCCTCCAATCCATCCTCCAAGATCTGCCAAGATCATTTTTCTAGGGCATATGTCTGACCATGTCACTGCCTTTCTTGGAATCATCATTGGTTCCTTAATTGCTTCTAGGACAAAATACCAACTCCTCAGCTTGGCTTTGAAAGCCCTTTCCAGTCTGGCTCCTCGCAGATCATTCTAGAATTATTGCATATCACCCCCTTTCATTCACTCTCTGTTGTAGCCAAGCTCCTACATTGTATTTTCCAGATTTGGTGTTCCATCGTTGTGCCCTGTGCCTTTGTACAATCTGTCCCCCATGCCTGGAATGCATTCCTTTTTTCCTGCTCTGCCTTCTCAAATCCTCAGCTTTGTTGAAGATTTTATTCAGGAGCCACCTTCTACAAGAAGTCTTTGCTAACCCCCACATTACATTTCTTCATCTGTTTAGCTATTGTATGGAATATAATTTTCTTGAGGGGAGAGGGAGTTTTTCACATCACCTTTCTACCCCTCATATTAGTACAATGCCTTATTCATAGTAAATGCTTCTTGAATTTGGTGCCATTTTAAATATTCATTAGCATTCACCTCATATATCCAATCTGTAACCAAATCTCATTTTTTTAAACCTTCATATGATCATATATTACATAAGACACACCATGTTGGTGTACACAGACATTACATCCATGGAACAAGATCAATTAACCTATTTCCTCTAGCAGATCCTAACCCTTAGGAATACCTTAATCAATCAATCAATCAATCAACATTTTCTATAAGCCATTGTGCTAAGTGCTGGGGATACCAAAAATGACAAAAGATAATCTCTCAAGAAACTTACAATCTATTTGAGAAGATAACATCCAAACAGATGTATCTTGTACATCTAGTCTTTATTCACACAGCCACCCCCTGGTACACCTCATCCCTAACTATTGAATGGCTGGTATCCTTCCCTCAACTTTCTGCATTGTTGAGTCTATTCTCCACTCAGCTGTCAATGTGACTTTTTTTTTCTTTTTTTGTGGTTTTTATTTTATTTCATTTTTTTATTAAAGCTTTTTATTTGCAAAACATATGCATGGGTAATTTTTCAACATTGACCCTTGCAAAACTTTCTGTTCTAAATTTTTCCCTCCTTCCCTCCACTCCCTCCCCTAGATGGCAGGTTAACTATGCAGGTTAACTATGTTAACATATGTGACAAATCCAATATATATTCATATTTATACAGTTATATTACTGCACAAGAAAAATTGGATCTAGAAAAAAAAATCTGAGAAGGAAAATAAAATGCAAGGAAACATCAACAGAAAATGTGAAAATGCTATGTTGTGGTCCATACTCAGATCCCACAGGTCTCTCTCTGAGTGTAGATGGCTTTCCTCATCACTGAACAATTGGAAGTGGTTTGAATCATCTCATTGTTGAAGAGAGCCATGACCATCAAAATTGATCATTGTATAATTTTGCTGTTGCCATGCATAATGATCTCCTGGTTCTGCTCATTTCACTCAACATCAGTTCATGCAAGTCTCTCCAGGCCTCTCTGAAATCATCATGCTGGTCTTTTCTTACAGAACAATAATATTCCATGACATTCATATACCATAATTTATTCAACCATTCTCCAATTGATGGGCATCCCTTCAGTTTCCAGTTTCTAGCCACTATAAAAAGGACTGCCTCTATGTCACTTTCCTAAAGCATAACTATGACCTTGTCACTCCCCTATGCAATAAAATCTAGTGGTTCCCTATTATCTTCAGGATCAAATATAAAATTCTCTGGCTTTTAAAATCCTTCACAACTTAGCCTCTTCCAACTTTTCCAGTCTTCTTATATTTTAATCCACTTTTCCTTACCCCTATATACTACACAGTCTAGAGACTGTCCTCCTTGCTATTTATTCCTCATACAAGGTATTTGTTCCTGATGCTAAGTGAAATGAACAGAACCAGGATTTCATATTACATGGCAACGGCAAGATTATACAATGATCAATTCTGATGGATGTGGCTCTACTCAACAATGAGACAATTCAGTCCAGTTCCAATAATCTTATGATGATGAGAACCATCTATACCCAGAGAGAGCACTGTGGGAACTGAATGTGTGTCGCAACACAGCATTTTCACTTCTTTTGTTGTTTGCTTGAATTTTATTTTCTTTCTCATTTTTTTCCCTTTTTGATCTGATTCTTCTTATGCAGCAAGATAATCATATAAATACACATGCCTATATTGGATTTATATATATTTTTACCATGTTTAACATATATTGGATTACTTGCCATTTAGTAGAGGGGATGGGGGGAAGGGGAGAAATTGGAACACAGGATTTTGCAAGGATCAGTGGTGGAAAATTATCTTTGCATATGTTTTGAAAATAAAAAGTTTCAATAAAAACAAAAAAAACCCCCAAACCCCTAAAAATAAATAAATAAATATTTGTCAAATGAAAAAAAATAAAACAAAACACAAGATGTTTGTTCCAGCCCCTGAATTCGTGCATTTTCAATAACTATCCCCAATGCTTAAAGTATTGTCTTTTCTCATATTCATCTCCTGGATTCCCTGGCTTCCTTCAAGACTCCATTTAAATCTCATCAGCTGCAAAAGGACTTTCACTTTCCTCTCCCTGTCACTCCCCAGCTTCTGAGATTACCTTCCATGTACACTGGACATATCTTGCATTACAATTATGTTTTCATATTGTGTTCTCCATTACAATTCAAACTCCTTGAGAATAGGAAAATGTTCCTACTTTTCTTTATCTTAGCTGAATGTTTGATTTGTAGAAAGTACAAAATAAATGACTGTTGTCCAAATAATACACAACTCCACAACCTTTGTGGATCATTTTCTTCATTTATAGCTGTTATTTTGTACTGTGAAAGACCAGAGGCTTAGGGACAGAGGCAGAGGGATGCAAAGAAGTCATTTGAAATGCATATAAAAGCCTAAAAATCTCTGAGCTACTATTTGAAATGAGAATATTTAGAGATTCCCTCCTTGGCACAAATTGTTTTTATTTCCAAGATTCTCCTACAAAATATATATACCAAGGAGGCAGAATGGTTCAGTGGAAGGAAGCCTGGATTGAAAGCCAGAAGACTTGGACTTGAAATATGGTTTTGCCTCTGCCACCTGTGTGATCTTGGGTATGCAAGTTCCTTCCCTTTGGGCCTCAGTTTTCTCATTTACAAAAATGAAAAGAGTATGGGGTAGGTAGCTTTGGTTTTTTCAGACCTTGAAATTCTATATTATCTTAAAATATTTATTAACATAATTTTTGGAGGGTATTAGTTTAAGAACAAGATATGAGGGATTTGGACATTAAAGCACAACGAAGAAAAAATAGACAAGGTAAGATGGGCTGACCTCGGTTTTATTTTGTAGTCTCTCACTTCATTCTTCATTTGCATATGTCCATGGACAACAAATTATAAGACCTTTTGGCTGATGTCAGGATCTGCCTCAAAACAGAACACACCTTTTTTTTTTTGTTGTTGTTTGTTTTTTGATTTTTTGTGTGATTCAAATGGAGCTACTTGACTATATGCTTATTTTTTTTTCTCAATAGTATTTTATTTTATTTTATTTTTTAATTTTTTGCTGAGGCAATTGGGGTTAAGTGACTTACCCAGGATCACACATCTTGGAAGTATCTGAGATCACATTTGAATTCAGGTCCTCCTGACTTCAGGACTGATGCTCTATCCATTGCGCCACCTAGCTGCCCCAATAGTATTTTATTTTTTCCACGTACATGTCAAGATTATTTCCAGCATTAAATTCTATAAAATTTTGAAATGCACCTTTTTGAAACTAATGTTTGCATGACAGATTTGGATAGAGAAATTTTGAGGGTCATTATCATATTAAGAAACTCAAATTGGTTTATAAGTTAAATATCTTTACAAATTTAGGAACTGCTATTACTACCAACAAAACAATCATATAAATATATAAAAAACAAAAGATTGCATCTTTCTGAATCCTTAGGATTTTTCATAAGGCAGAACAAAAACAATTATCAATCAATCAATAACCATTTATTTTGTGGCTACTGTGTGCCAGCCACTACACTAAGAGGTAAGGAGATGAATACAACAGTAAAATCCCTCCCCCAAGTCCAGCAAGCAAATAAGGTACTTTTGTTCCATGGACTGCTTTAGATCTGTATGAAATTCTGTCACCATTGGCTTTCTTCACTCTTCCTTTCTTTTCTTCTTTCTTCTAATTCTACTGGTTTGTTATGTATCATTTCCTGATTCCTCATATATCATATTCATTTATTTATACCATCATAAGTCTATTATATTAGTATGTTACAATTTATTCAGAACTTTAAAAATACTTAGGAAGTTTGTTTCCACTTATTTTCCTGTTACAAACAAGGCAGCTATAAATTATTTTTTTTTAGCAAAGTTAATTTTTTTCCTTTTCATAGTATTTTGAGATTAAAATCTTAGTAACAATAATGTAGCAGGTTTTTGATAAACCCAAAGACCCCAGCTTTTGGGATAAGTATTCACTATTTGACAAAAACTGCTGGGAAAACTGGAAACTAGTGTGGAAGAAATTAGGGCTTGACCCACATCTAACACCACATACCAAGATAAGATCTAAATGGGTTCATGATCTGGATATAAAGAGTGATTTTGTAAACAAGTTAGAGGAACATAATATAGTTTACCTCTCAGACCTGTGGAGATGGAATAAATTTATGTCCAAAGAAGAACTGGAACTTTTAATTGAAAACCAGATAGATAACTTTGACTATATTAAGTTAAAAAGTTTTTGTACAAACAAAATCAATGCAGACAAGATTAGGAGGGAAGCAATAAATTGGGAAATCATCTTTACATTTAAGGGTTCTGATAAAGGTCTCATCTCTAAAATATATAGAGAATTGTCTCATATTTATAAAAATTCAAGCCATTCTCCAATCAATAAATGGTCAAAGGATATGAACAGACAATTTTCAGAGGATGAAATTAAAACTATTTATAGTCATATGAAAAGGTGCTCCAAATCACTATTGATCAGAGAAATGCAAATCAAGACAACCCTGAGATACCACTTCACACCTGTCAGATTGGCTAAAATGACAGGAAAAGTTAATGATGAATGTTGGAGGGGTTGTGGGAGGGCTGGGACACTGATGCATTGTTGGTGGAGCTGTGAACGGATACAGCCATTCTGGAGAACAATTTGGAGCTATGCTCAAAAAGTTATCAAACTGTGCATACCCTTTGACCCAGCAGCATTTCTATTGGGCTTATATCCCAAAGAAATCATAAAGGAAGGAAAAGGCCCCACATGTGCAAGAATGTTTGTGGCAGCCCTTTTTGTAGTGGCTAGAAACTGGAAATTGAATAGATGCCCTTCAATTGGAGAATGGCTGAATAAATTATGGTATATGAATGTTATGGAATATTATTGTTCTGTAAGAAATGACCAGCAAGATGATTTCAGAGAGGCCTGGAGAGACTTACATGAACTGATGCTGAGTGAAATGAGCAGAACCAGGAGATCATTATACACGGCAACAACAGTACTATATGACGATCAATTCTGATGGACATGGCTCTCTTCAACAATGAAATGTTTCAAACCACCTCCAATTGTTCACTGAAGAACGCCATATACACCCAGAGAGAGGGATGCGAAATGTGGACCACAACATAACATTCTCATACTCCTTGATTGATGTTTGCTTACATTGTGTTTCCTTTATCTGATATATCGTTTGTGTAGATAAGATTTTTCTTGCACACCAATGATAAGTTTGGAAATATGTATACATATATTCGATTTGCCAATATTTTAACATAATTAACATGTAGTGGATATCCTGCCATCTAGGGGAGGGGTGGGGAGTTGGGGGGAAAAATTTGTAACAGAAAGCTATGTAAGGGTTATTGTTGAAGAATTACCCACACATATGTTATGCAAATAAAATAAAAATTAAAAAAAAAACAATAATGTAGCAACAGCCCACTCTTATGCAGTCATCTAAGGTTTTCAAGGTATCAAATATAGTCCCATTAATCTAATAATAGAATCACTGGAAGAAAAAGTTTTATAAGTTTTATGACTATATTGTTGTCTAACATGTCTATAAAAGTCAGAAGTCCACAAACAATATAAGGCGGCACTTACTGACCCACAACCTTGTCCACATTTGATTTCATCAGGTTTTGATTTTTTTTGAAGACGACATATTAAATTCATCCTAATTTGCATTTCCACTGATTATTAAACAACTGAGCAACTATTTTGGGGAGATGCGTTGTTATTACCACATAAGGCAGCATGATATAGTGGATAGAAAGCTGAGAAACAGAAAGACCTCTGTTCCCTTATTGTTTCTGGTGTATAATGACTGTGTGACCTGCTCCAAATCACTTAATCTCTTAGAGTTTAAGTTGCAGAAAAGGCATGGATTTGCATGGAGGGAACCTCTCCTAGCCCTGATTTCCAGTCTTTAAACATTCCCATAATTCAAATGCAAGGTCCTTACTCCAATGTTCCCAAACCACACAATTGCATACTGGCCACACATTTGTCTGGTGTCCAGTAATTCTCTATTGCATTGTTATTTCACTAGTCTTATAAAATAATTTATTGGCATTTTGATTGATTTTGTAAGTAAATCTGGTAACTTGGGAAGCATTGATGTTTGCCATATTTGTTCCACCAAACCATGAACTTGAACATTTTAAAGTTATATTTGTACAGGTCTTTTATGGGCCTTGGTATGTTTGTATATAATAATTTGATTAATTTTATCATTAATATAAGAAATATTGCTCTTTCTATCAATTTCTCTTGATTCTGCAGGGTAGGGAATCAGGGGTTTTATAGAAGTGCAGATCTGTGGATATATGTCTTGTATTCAGCTAGTTTACTAGAGTCATTTTGATGCATCTTGGGTTTTCTAGGTATATGTACATGTTAGCCAATTACACTGTAAGTTCCTCAAGGTCAAGGATTATCTTTTGCCTTTCTTTGTATCCCAGTACTTAGCACAGAGTCTGGCACATAGTACATACTTAATAATACTAATTGATATCAATAAACTTTTACTTTAATTTTTTAATAATGCTTATTTCTTTGAAATCTTCAAACATTCCCTTGCTGCTATTAAAAAAAAATCACTTCTCAAAGACTTCTCTCTTCATTTCCCTGGATCTCTCTGTCACCTGACAAGAGTGCAGTTAGTTGTTAACCATGTCTTACAATGTCTGCATCACTTCACACCTGTTGTCCTGTTTTCTCTAGTGAGCATGCTTCCAATTAGTCTCCTGAAATCATAGGTACGATACTGATAGATGTTCTGAAATCTTTCAATATTATTTTCCTTTAAAGTTCTTTGGACTTAAAGACAGTAAGATTTGCATTTGAATTTTGCTGTATTTATTGATTGTGTGGCTGTAGTTGCCTGTCCTTAGTACCTCAAATTGCTCTCCTCTTATTCTCTTCTAAATATTCTGCAGTTTAGCTTCTGACATGAATTGAGCTCTCCAAAGTTCATGATGAGCTACCTTTTAATTGCCAAATCTAATGACTTTTCCTTGATGCTCATTTTTATCGACCTTTGGCATTTGATACCAGAGATCACCTTCTCTTCTTACATGCTCTTTCCTCATGCTGTTTTCTTGTGGTTTTCTTATCAATCTAGCTATTCCTTCTGTGTCTCCTTTGCTGATTGTTCACCCATGTCATGCTCACTAACTGTGGATGTCTTCTGAACTATCTTGGATTGTTACCTTTTCTCTCTCTAGTGTCTTTTACTCACACATTGTATCAGCCACCTTAGAACAGTAACAGCTATTTTTTTTTTTTTTGCAGATGATTCCCTTTGTCTAGTCCCAAGCTCCAGTCCCACAAAATGTTACCTCTTGAATATTTCAATCTGTATGCCCCATAAGCATCTTAGAGCCATTATGTCCAACACAGAACACAAATTATTTACTCCAGGATCCTCCCAAACTTTCTTGATACTTTCAGCTAGGCTCACAACCTTAACATCATTGTCAGCTCCTCATTTCCACTTACTGCTCATACCCCAGTCTTGTCATTTCTATGTCCACATCTCTCTCATAATGATCCTCTTTGTACCTTGCTCTTATTCTCATTGCCTCTTGTTTGACTGGTCTCTCTTTCACATGTCTCCTATTCCAGTCTGGCTTCCAGCCATGTTTGAAAGAGATTTTTTTTTAAGTGTAAATCTGACTACATTATACTCCCTCAATTTGTTGAATGCCAGTGACTCCCTATTAGCTTTAAGATCAAATATGAACTCTTATGTTTGACATTTAAAGCTCTCCTTAAAATGATTCCTTCCTATATTTCAAATCTTCTTAAACTTTAGTCCTTTCTATATAACTTCTGATCTAGCTACACTAGCTTGTTTAGCATTCCTTGAACATGACATTCTATTTTCTGACTTTATGTCCTTGCAGTGCCTGTCCCTCATGCCTAGAGTGCCCTACCCCTCTCATCTTTGCCTCTTAGTTTCCCAGGCTTCTTTCTTTTAAATCTCAGCTCAAATCCCATGTTTTGTGGGAAGCCCTTCTTAGGGCTTCCCACTTGGTTAGTTCTAAATCCTCCCAAATTGTCTTCTATCTTTATCTTGTAGACGTTGTGCTTCATATCTCTCTCCATTGGAATGTAGGTACCTTGCAACCAGAGGTCATTCTTTGTAGCCCTAGTACTTAGTAATGTGCCTGCCAGAAGGTAAGATATATGCCAGTTTACTGACTTGAAGGGCAAATAAGCCAATCTCTCAATCTCAGTTCCCCCCTTTGCAAAGTGAAGATAATAATAGCATTTACTTCAGAGGGTTATTGGAAGATTAAATGAGATAAATCATGTACTCATGTGATACATCTTAAGACCCTCTATAAATATCAGCTGTTAATATTTGTTATTATTAATATGACCATCAAAAACATTGTTTTCCTGTTTTGTGTTTGTTTTTTGCTATGCATCAGTTCATGCAAGTTTTTCCTAAATTCTGATTTGCCTTTTATTTCTTTTTCAGGATTTATTTTATTATTTTTAATTTCAATGTTATTGTATCACTAGCAATAAGATTTCAGGTAAATATGTTATCTTATTGTTAGCAATAAGATTTCTAAAACCATGTTAAATTTAAGAGGTAAGAAGGATCATCCCTGTTTAACACTTGTTTTAATTGAAGACAGCATTTTTGATTGTATACACTATTAATGTGGGGTTTCACATGTATATGTACTTATATATATGCATATAGATAGGAACATGTTAAAATATAGTCACAGGACTTTTTGAAATATGATAAAATAAAAAGCTTATTTTATTTTATTTTAATTAAGGTTTTCCTTGCATTTAATGATATAATCCATTTAGTCTTTATTTTCTTGTAATAATATTTATTACATTATTTTTTGTTTGTTTGCTTTCTACCCCTTATATTAAACCATCTATTCATCCCATTGATAAATCATATTGGATTGAAGGATATCTGTATTTTGGCAGAAGATATATTGCTATCATCTAATATATTTGATCTTGTTAATACTATTGTTTTAGTTTATAATTTTCAGCTCTCTCTTTCTTTGGTTTAGGGATAGATCCTGTATTTGCCTTGTGGAAAGAATTAAATAACCTATCATCTTTCTCTGTTTTGAAACAATTGATGAAAACAAACAACCAAAAAGAAACAGTTGATGAACATAAAAGTTATTTGTTCCATAAAGTTTGCTAAGATTCAATTTTGAGTTAATCTGGGCTATGTCTTTGGAGAGTCAATTTTTTCATGGCCTCTTTCTCCTTTCCAGACTAGTTGATTTAGGTTTTTCAAAACTTGTTTCATTAATACTGGTATTATGTAATTTTGTAGATAGTCATTAATTCTTTTAGGTTCTTTAATTTAATCATTTTGAGTCATTCATTTATTATATCTCTGATAACTTCCTTAATTTATTTTTCCTCAGTTGTGAATATTTTCTTTTATCATTCCCAATTCTGTTGATTTGGCCTTGCCTTTAATGGATTTGTTGTTAGTTTCATTCATATCTCCCTCTTCCTCTTCCTTCCTCTCTCCCTTCCTCTCCCTTCCCCTCCCTCTCTCTCTCTCTCTCTCTCTCTCTCTCTCTCTCTCTCTCTCTCTCCCCCTTTCTCCCTACATCTTCCTCTCTCCTTCCCTCTCCCTGCCTCTCTCCCTCTCTCCAATTTAATTAAATAAATTATCTTTTAAATTATTTTCTTATTTTCAATTGAATTGATCTCTACCCTAATTTTGTTGATTTTTTTCAGTTTTCTGTTGATTTGTTTCTTTTTTACTTTTTTTGGGGGGGTGCAACCTCAATTCATTTTTTCTTTCTTTCTCATTAATATAGGAATTTAGTACTATCTCTTAATACAAGGTTTGGCTCTATCTCAAAGATATATCTATTCAGGATCAATATTATAATTGTTTTTGATATGCATCTGTTATTAATTTTTAAAATCTCCTTTTTTTACTCAGTGTTTATTTAATTGGCTTTTAAAACATTTCCCTGGGGAGGAGTATGTATTATATCTTTGTTTATTTTGCAATAGTTATTGTACATTTTATTGAATTTTTAGTTCTGAAAACACAGGATCTCTGTTTTCATATATCTTTATCTTCCCTATCTCATTGTGGCCCACCAAGTCTATAGACTCTACAGATGCTGAGAAAGAAGGTCCCAATCTCATTAAGTTTAAGTTCTATTCACATATCCATCAGGTTTAGGTGTTTTTTCTTTTAATATTCCATTTAGCACTGTCATCTCCTGTTTAAAATTTTCTTGGATTAATCATATACTGAGAAGGTATTAAAATTTCTAGATATCATTTTCAATATGCTTCATCTCACAAAACTATAAGATTTTTCTTTATGAATTTTGCTGCAGAATTACTATGTGCACACATATATTTGAATGATATCCTTTCACTTTGAATAAACCTTTTAGCATAATATAATGTTCTTTGGTTCTCATAATTTTTGGTTTGAATTTAATTCTGTTTGATGTAATTAGTACTATGCTTGCATTTCCTGATTTGATAGTAACATGGTTAATTTTAATCCAGCCTTACATTTTGAATCAATTTAGATATTTCTGAATTACATATGTTTATTGTCAGCAGTGTACTGTTGGAATCTGTTTTTAAATCCATTTGGTAATTCTTTTGAGGTTTATTAGGAGAGTTTATCCTATTTGCACTTAGTGATTATAATGGTTAGGTTTGTCTTCTCTTCAGTCATTCTCTTGGAAGGAAATATATACTTTCTTTTATATTTTTTCTATTATTAATTCAAACTTAACAGAACCATTCTATTAGTAACCATATAAATTATTTGGATTTTCCCTTTATCAAACTTAGGAAGTTTGCTTTGGAGTTATGCTGACCTCTAGTTCCTTTTTTCTTTTGGTTTTTTGAAAATACTCCTCTGAAACCTTTGTGATTTAGCCAATGCATTGCTCAGAGACTCCTGATATTATGTTAGCATCTATTTTATCTTGATTTTAAATAGTTATCTTTGCCATTCAATAACTTTTTTTCCCTCCGAGGCATTGGGATTAAGTGACTTGCCCAGGGTCACACAGATAGAAAGTGTTAAGTGTCTGAGGTCATATTTGAACTCAGGTCCTTCTGACTTCAGGGCTGTTGCTCTATCCAGTGTGACACCTAGCTGCCCCCATTCAATAATTTTCTTGAAGGGGATATGTCTGTAAACTTTTCAAAGTTTATTTGCTTTTCAAACAGACATCTCTTGTCTTCACAAAGCACATTGGATTTTGTTTGAAACATAAGCATGGACCATTAACCTAGAATTTTTAATTCTGAAGATGGTATATTCTAATTTCTACTTCCTCCTTTGTCCTGCTGGAAAAGTCAGCTGTGATCTTAATTATGTTTCTCTGGTAAATGATTTTTTCACTTTTTGTAGCAGCTTGTCTCATGACTTCCTTAGCTTTCTAAATTTGGAGTTTAACTGTGATGTATATAATCTTAAATTCCTACTAATAGGCCATTCTAGGAACTATTTCTCTCTGTATTTGGATAATTGTTTTTGTCAAGTCTTGGAATTTTTGAGGATATCTTGAAATGGAAATAACCACTAATTTTTTTCTGGGACATCAATCTGTATCCTAGTGTGTCCTCCAGATATGTATATTTTCTAATAGTTTGCATAATTCAGTGATTTTATGTGTGTGTGTGTGTGTGTGTGTGTGTGTGTGTGTGTGTACCTGCGCTTATGTTCCATTGTGCTAAATCATTTACTTGTCTTGATGTATATCAGTTGGAGGGAGGTGAGTAGGTGGTTGCAATTAGATTTTCCATATTGGACATTTCCTTCAGTAGTTTCTCTAATACTTCATTTTCACATTGGTTCCCTTTTTAAGCCCTTCTTTCATTTGTCTCTAATTTTCTTAGCATTGTCACCTATGCTTAATTTCTTCTAATGTGTCTTTTATCTACCTGGAGATATAATGAGATATCTTGCCTGTTTTCTTGAACCACTTCCATTGATTCTTTTTTCAGCACTAAAAATGTTTTTTCAGTAGCTCTAAATTATGAGCTTTTACTCATTTAAAATCCTATATGGTTTTCATTCTGAGTAGATTTTTGCTTTGTTTTGTTTTTTAGTTCTTGATATTACTCTTTCTTGTTTAATAATAAAAAGTATGAAAACCTGACTTAAACTTTTCCAGCCATACTGACATCTTACCTTGGTGCTTACCTTTTTTTTTTCTTTTTCTTTTTTGCTTTTCGCTGAGGCAGTGGGGGTTAAGTGACTTGCCCAGGGTCACACAGCTAGGGAATATTAAGTGTCTGAGACCAGATTTGAGCTCAGGTCCTCCTGACTTCAGGGCTGGTACTCTATCCACTGTGCCACCTAGCTGCCCCTTGGTCCTTACATTTTGTTCCTTTTAAAAACAGGTTTACAAAAGTGAGTAAATATAGGCCATTATGTTAAACTATGGTATAGTGAAAATTGCATATTCCACCACAGGATCATGTGGTCATAGACAGAATTGTAGAGGATCTTAGCAATCACTAAGTTTGACCCCACCACCTTCCATCTCATAGCTTAGGTAACTGGGGCACAGCTAGGTTATATGACTTTTCTAGGGTCTTTCTGGTATTTAATTGAGGGTTTTTAATTTGTTCTTTTTCTATTTAATAATAAGCCCAATTCATTGATCTTTTCTTTCTCTATTTTATGCAAGTAAGCATCTAGAGATATAAAATTGCCCCTTATAACCGCTTTGGCCATATCCCACAAATTTTGGTATGTTGTCTCCTTATTGTCATTCTCCTGGATGAAATTATTGATTGTGTCTATGATTTGCTCTTTCACCCATTCATTCTTGTGGATTAGATTATTTAATTTCCAATTAACTTTTGGTTTATTTTCTCCTGGCCTTATATTGCATGTGATTTTTATTGTATCATGATCTGAAAAAGATGCATTTACTATTTCTGCCTTTCTGCATTTGATTTTGAGGTTTTTATGCCCTAACACATGGTCAATTTTTGTATAGGTTCCATGGACTGCTGAAAAAAAAGTAAACTCCCTACTGTCTCCATTCAACTTTCTCCATAGATCTATCATACCTAACTTTTCTAACAATTGGTTTATCTCCCTAGTTTCTTTCTTGTTTATTTTGTGGTTTGATTTATCTAATTCTGAGAGAGCAAGGTTGAGATCCCCCACTAGTATAGTTTGACTGTCTATTTCTTCTTGCATCTCTCTTAATTTCTCCCCTAGGAATTTGGATGCTATTGCACTTTGTGTGTATATATTTAGTATTGATATTGCTACATTATCTATGGTACCCTTTAATAAAATATAGTTTCCTTCCTTATTTCTTTTGATTAGATCTATCTTGGCTTTTACTTGATCTGAGATAAGGATTGCTACCCCTGCTTTTTTTTGTTCACCTGAAGCATAATAGGTTCTGCTCCAGCCTTTTACCTTCATCCTATATGTGCCACTATGTTTTAGATGTGTTTCTTGTAGACAACATATTGTGGGATTCTGGTTTTTAATCCAGTCTGATATCCACTTTCGCTTTATGGGAGAGTTCATCCCATTCACATTCACAGTTAGAATAACTAATTCTTTATTTCCTGCCATCTTATTTACCCAATTTATGTTTTCCCCTTTCCTTTCCCCTTTCTCCCTTCCCCCCTCTTCAGTACTTTGCTTTTGATGGCCCCCTCTCCCAAACAATCCACCACCCTTTAGATCCCCTCCCCCCTTTTTTAACTCCTTTCCCCCCGATTCTTCTATTTTCCCTTCTAATAGTTTATCCCTTTCTTTTTCCTCCTTTCCCTCCCACTTCCCTCTAGCAACAGACAAGTTTCTATGTGAAATCAAGTGTCTGATATACACTTTTAGAACCCAACCTGATGAGAGTAAGATTTACACAATGCTCATCTCCCTCCCCTCTTTCCCTCAATTATATTAGGTTTTCTTTGACTCTTCAAGAGATTTTACCTTGTTTTTACCTCCCTTTTTTTAGATCTTATTTTACCACTTTTTCCCTCTTTTCCCCAGTATGACAACCTTTCCCCCTCTAGTTTTCTTTTTCATATTATCAAAGTAATATCTAGTTAATTATACCCCCAAAGTTTAAGTATTCCCATAGTAGAAATAAAGTTCTCAAGAGTCCTTTCCTTTTTACCTTTTTATGCTTCTCTTGAGTTCTGTGTTTGGAGGTCAAATTTTTTGTTCAGATCTGGTCTTTTCATTAGAAATAGGTGAAATTCACCTATATCATTGAATGACCATCTTCTTCCCTGGAGGATAATGCTCATTCTAGCTGGATAGGTTATTCTTGGCTGTAATCCAAGTTCCTTTGCCTTTTGGAATATCTGGTTCCAGGCCCTACGATCCTTCAATGTGGAGGCTGACAGATCGTGTGTGATTCTAATTATTGATCCTCAGTATTTGAATTGTTTCTTTCTAGCTGCTAGCAGAATCTTTTCCTTGGTGCTATAGTCCTGAAATTTAGCCACGATATTCCTTGGGGTTTTAATTTTGGGGTCTCTTTCAGGAGGTGATCAGTAAATTCTTTCAATGGTGATTTTGCCTTCTGATTGTACAATCTCAGGGCAGTTTTCTTTCAGGATTTCCTGGAAGATAGTGTTTAGATTCTTTTTTTTTCATCATGGCTTTCAGGAAGTCCAATAATACTTAGATTGTCTCTCCTAGATCTATTTTCCAAATCAGTTGTTTTTTCTAGGAGATATTTCATATTTTCTTCTAATTTTTCATTTTTTTGTTTTTGTTTGACTGATTGTTGAAGTCTTATTGAGTCATTCATTTGCATTTGTTCAATTCTTATTTTTAAAGTGTTGTTTTCTTCAGTTACCTTTTTAAACTCCTTTTGTAACTGGCCAATTTGTTCATTGCACTCTTTTTCCACTTCACTAATTTTATTTTTCAATAAATTGGTGTCTTTTTCATATCTCTTTTGCAGGGCATCATATCCTTCTTGCACTGATTTCAATTTATTTTCCCATTTATCCTCCAGCTCTCTTATGAGGTTCTTTATGTAATCTTCCAGAAAGGCCTTTTGAAAAGGGGACCAGTGATGGTCCTTAATAACTTCCTTTGGAGTTTTGTCTAAAGGAACCTCAGGATCTGGGGTCATTCCTTCTTTCTCTTGATAAAATCTGTCTATGGTGAGAGCTCTCTTTTGCTTCTTCATTTTTTTAGACAGTGTGGATGTCTCTTTAAGGCTTGGAAAAAATCTTTGCCCTGGAGCAATTCGGCAAATTAACTTAAGGTGCTGGGCCGGTGGGGGCTAGGACTAAATTGGGATTACTCCTTAAACTAGGCAAGTCTGCCAGAACACCTATCCACAATCAGGGCAGAGTATCCCGAATGCCTCAGATAAACTCCAGGTGTTTGGAGTTTTTGCCATGATGAGCTGAGCTGAGTCCCACCCTCACTTCCGGCCTACACCCCAGTCCACTGTTTATCCCTCTGTCCGAGTTAGACAAACCTGATATGAAGTTCTTCAGAAAGCAGTGTCCAAATATTTCTGGATTCGTTGACTTGAAGATCAGTTCAGAGGCTTATTTTATTGTTGGTTTGAGAGAAGATCGGAGGAGGATGCAGAAAGTCACGTTTTCACTCTGCCATCTTGGCTCCGCCCCCTCTAGGGTCTTTCTGACTTTACATACAAGGCACTAATCAGAAAACATGGATTCCAGTTCCGTCTTTTAGTGTTTTTAGTGCTTCACCTAGCTGGGCTTTTAAAACGAGTCTAGGCATGTTGATTCATTAACCAGCATTAATTATATGCTAGACATTATGCTAAGTGCTAGGGATGCCAAGAGAAGCAAAAAAAGTCTCTGTCATCAACAAGTAGATGACGAGAGAGGGAGAGGACAAGGAGTTTATGACAAAGGATCTCAATTTTTTTTTTTCAGTTAAGAAGGAGGTTTGGGGGTTTTTTCAGTTAAGAAGGAGGTTTGGGGTTTTTTTCAGTTAAGAAGGAGGAAGAGACAAGGTTTAGAACAGTTGCTGTGGGATATTAAATTAATTAGGGATGAATAGAGTGTTTGCCTTCCAGTAGTGAGGGCTAACTTGAGAATAGACAGCAAATATTGTAGTGAATCCAGTCAGAATGGTTTTGTGATTTCTTCAACATTACATAATTAGAATAACCAAGTTGATGGAGCTTAACACTTATCCCTAGCAAATTATTACTCCAAGAGTTATAAAATACCAGCCACATATGTAAATGTCTATTGTTAGATAGGGTAAGAGACAGTCATTGACTGAAGTGTAGTAATAATAATATAATTATAGTCATAATCAGAAGAGACTATTAATAACTGACATTTCTATAGTGCTTTAAGGTTTTCAAAGTGCTTTCTGTATTTGCTCTCATTGGATCTTCAAAACATCCCTGTTAAGTAGATACTGTACTAATAAAAAAAGTACGTGATGGTTTGAGACTGAGGGAAAGGGAAAGCATGTATTATTACCTTTTATCTCTAATTAAAACTAGAGCTAGATGTTGTAGCTCAGATTGAAGGTCCTTATCTTCACTTATGTGAATGAGTAGAAATCTTAGAGTTAAACATGTGCTTCTCCCAATAGTTATGGATTGATTATTGATTAGTTGGCCAGACATAATTAGCTTTTAAAAAGAGGTACTTACATAGAAGGAAGAGTAAGAGCAATTACTATAAAATATTCCTCAAAGGTGTATGACACCCTCTGTGACTATGTATAGAGTTAAAGAGGGAAGTGAGCTGAAGCTTAAAAATCACATGTGACAAAGAAATAATTCACAAAAGGAGTACCTCAAAGCTCCCAGGTGCTAGAAATATATATTTTTTTCTCTTGGTGGAGTTCCCCCTAGACTTGGTGTAGAATCTCTATTGGACTCCTTGTGGGGCCATGGATTTGTCATTTAGTCTATTACTAATGGATAGATAACCTCTTGACAATCTCTTCTGTCTGAAGGGATGAAGCTAGAATGCTGATGGGAAGTTGGGAAATTTTCCGAACCTTTGAAATTCACGTCTTTTTCTAGGCAAAGGAGCAGACCTAGGCAAAGGTGAAAGCTGATGCATTCTCCTTCCCACACAAGAAGTTCCTTTTCAGGGATTTGTTGGAATCCTAGTTCATACTTAATCTCAAATTCTTAGGTCTAAAGTGACTTGATATAGATAGATCAAAACTCCTTAAATTATGGGTTGCCACTCTACATGGGATTGCATAACTGAATGTGAGGATTGTGAAAAATTTGTTAATAGGAAAAGATATCAATATTATGCCAAGATTTAATTCTTTATTTAAAAAAAACAAGCATGTCCATCTCATTAGTATGCAAATTTGCTTTTGTCTTTAATAAATGGTAAAATTATATGTGTACTAAAGAATTGTTTTAAAGTAAATTTCTTTATGATTTATTACCAGTAAATGTATGATTTACCTGTATAGCTGGGGTCACATAAAAATTTCTTGGGAGGAAAGGAGTCATGAATAGAAAAAGTTTAAGAAGTCCTATTATAGACAACTAAAGGTATGACCCAGTTTCCTTGGCCAGTCTGAATATTTTTCCTAAGCAAGTCTCTCCAGTTCACTGGTGTCAAACAAATAGAAATGGGGGCCAGCAAACCATATGTCAAGATCCCTGTGGGCTGTATGTTGACTTAGAAAAATCACATATTAATATTATCTTTCTTCTATTATATTTTAATTTATTTTGTTAAATATTTCCCAATTACATTTTAATCTGTTTTGGGTCACAGTCAGGAGTGTTGTGAAGATCTGAAATTGCATATTTGAAGTATTTGCTTCAGTTGATCAAGGGATTTCTATACTTTCTCTGAAGTCATTGATTGAAATATGGTTTCACTTTATTAATACATCACATGTACATTAAATGGGGTGGGGCAATTTGATTGATTTACTTAGTTGAACTCAACCCTTACAACGTGTTCATAGAACCAGAGATCAGTGGTCATATTGTTCAGTACAAAGCATCTTAAGCTGATGAAATGGGGACCCAAGGCAATATAGATAAGTTCCCTTGACAATATGACTAAATCATTTACAATTGGAAGAATGAAGTAATATATTTGGTACATAATTCTCTTTTTTTTTTCCTTTTCAGAGTTGGCTACCCAGTGATCCCTCGGGGACAATACATAGGTAAGACTTTTACTTTCCCAGGGGAAATATTGTAAGTAAATCAGTTGGATTCTGAGGATGAAGCTGGTTAATTAAATATGAGACTGTGAGGTAGGAAATCATTGACATTTTCAAAACAGAAAACAACACTCTCCAAGGGTACATTTCCTTTTAATTTGAAAGTCCATTAAATCATGTCTTGTCTCTAGTTAAAAAAAAGTTTTAGCATAGCTAATCATTTAGGATAAAGGGTTTGAATTTGTAGGAATAGGAGTAATTAGTGAAGATGATTTAGAAGATCATGAAAAGTGAAAAACACGCTGACAGAATCATAGTTTTGGAGTAGAAACAGATCAGTGAAAGTTACTTAGTTGAATTATTTCATTTCATAGGTAGGAAGCTAAAATTTTCTGTACATGACAGAAATCAGGATTAGAACCTAGATCTTCTGACTTAATAGCTGGAATTTCTACAGTGCTTTAAAGCTAGCAAAGCACTTTAGAAACATTATCTCATTTAATCTCACACAACCTTGGAAAAGTGGTGGGTACTATTACTATCATGTCCATTTGATAAATGAAGAAACCAAGGTACACAATTTATCCAAGTCGCACAGACCCTTAGTAAATAAGTACCTAAGGCTATTGAATTCAGGTCTTCATAAATCCTAAACTAATAATCTACATACTACTAGTAGCCTGGCTAACTAGACTTAGGTCTACTATTATTCCAATACACTTTTTTTTGATTCCTGTGAGGGTCAACTCTAATGTTTTCTATTGAGACACAATTATGTCCCAATTAGTGTGAATAATGAATTCCAAAATGGTTGTATTATTTGAATTCTTATTGCATATTTTCATTGAGAAACAATTGTTGTATTTGAAATAATTATAACTTTGAATAGCAAAAATTCAAAAACTGGGACCATTGGGAAATTTATTATTTGTACTAAGTTGGAAGTAGCTATACTATTGTTTGCAAGATAATGTGTTACAGTGGTTAGAGAGGCTATCTCAGTCAGGAAATCCCGAGTTTTCACTATATCTTTGACATCCAGAGTACTCCCCCAAGTCTCAGTACAGTTTTAATCTATAAGTCTTTTGGGATATCCTGTAAATGACTATGACCCTGAGCAAATCATTTAACCTTTAAATGTTCCAGGACTCTTATGAAACTATAAATTGTAGAGCAAGTATCCATTTGCATCAATAAAAGGAGTTTCCTCATGGGGACTTTCTTATACCAATGAAGTCACCAGTTTTGTCCAACTTACCTCTCCCTTCAAACTCTCTAGGTATTTTTCTCCTAAGTTGTATGAATAAAAACGTTGTGTAAGATTGCTATAGACCAATATATCCAGAGCCATGGTGTGATCATCCTAACAAATAAAGGCCATTGGGAGGACACAAAATAATCTTGCTTGCTAGAAAAGTGAAATATTTTCTGAAGCAGTTTTGTGTCAAGAATGAAGAATATTTTTTCAGAGATAGAGCTTGGAAAGCAGTCTTGGGTGGATCCCTACCAACATAAGAACATCTCATTTATCCAAAATTATCAAGAAGTTAAGGAAGTGTTCTGCAAAGATGAAATCACTGGACAACTTGTTTACTTCTTTATTCCCCTAATTTTTTATTTTCCTGACTTTGTGTAGAAATATTTTAAAGATATACTTTATACAACCCGGCTTTTTTTAGACAAAATATAATGAGCATATTTTAAACTTTTCCTAATGACTTTTTGTTACTGTCAGAGTGCCTGTCTTTAATGGCCCATTTCCTTGTCTTTAAATTTGTTTTTCTGTTTGCCTCCCCTATACTTCATTAGCTAATTTCCCTTTTCAGAATTCCAGGCTATGAGATTCTGGCTCTCCTAGTTCTGACTCTTTGAACTGTCTTCTTGTGTAATCTGGAATATACATCAGGCTATGTATAACTCTCCTTTTCTTATCTATTGCAAAAGCTGACTGCATGAATTGTGGCTTCCCTGCTAAAGCTAGGTGAGATCCATCTACCCTGTTAGGAATTCCTGGCCTCAAAAGAAACTCAAAATAGAAAAGCCCTCCTTTTCTAGTACATGATGTCTCCATCAGGAGAATCACCAAGAGGTAGGTTTAAGGCTCAGGAAGTTTGAATTCAGAGAGACACTGGGTTAATGGTTTGCAAATGGGAACTCCTACTATCCCCCCTCTTATATTTCTCAGCCCAAATTTGAGTGTGTAGATTTAGAAAAGAGAGTGCTGAATTTGGAAGCTTAGAAAGACCTAGATAAGAATATTACCCTAGATACTTTCTAGTTGGGTGTCCTTGGATTAGACACTTAACTTTTTTCTGCCTCAGTTTGTTCATTTATAAAATGAGAAGGGTTGAAAAGAATGACCTCTAAGGTGTCTTCCAATTCTAGAGTTTTGATTTCATGATCCTTTCTTTTAATAGCAGAAATAAGTCAGAAACAATGTGGTAATGGCCTCTGGCAAGGTATGCTACACAAACAACTTCATCTCTAGTTATTGGATCTATTGACTACTCACAAGAATTTTCTTTTCTAAAGTAGTGTAGAGAAGGGATGACGATGTGGTGCTGTGGAGAAAATTGTAGCATTTTGAATGTGATATTGGGCAGATCACTTATCCTCTTTGGGGCTGAAGTCTCAGTTTCTGTCTAGCTCCATAATTATGATACAAATAAGAACCATGCCAGTAAAATATTTATACCTGCCATGGCTCTCTCCTCATTTTTTGTCTGCTAATATATATATATATATATATTTGTTGTTCATGTGCATTCATTTTTAAAGACACATTTCCTTATGAACCATCTTGGGAGAGAAAACTCAGAACAAAAGGGAAAAACCATGAGAGAAAAAAATACAGAAAAAAGGAGGAGAAAGTTAACATAGCTTTCCATCTGGATGCAAATGGTGTTTTCCATCCAAAGTTTATTGGGATTGCCTTGGATCACTGAACCATTGAGAAGAACCAAGTCTTTCATAGCTGATCATCATACAATCTTACTGTTACTGTATATGATGTATTCCTGGTTCTCCTTGTTTCACTCAGGATCAGCTTTTGTAAATCTTTCCAGGCCATTCTAAAATCAACTTGTTCATTATTTTATATAGGACAATAAAATTCCATTATTTTCATATACCACAACTTAGCCAATTATCATTTGATGGGCATTTACTCATTTTCCAAATCTTTGCCATGACAAAAAGAGCCACTACAAATGTTTTTGCACATGTAGTTTCTTTCCCCTCCTTTATGATTTACTCATTATTTCTTAAAGGTTAATGTTATGTGGAAGTGATGAGATCTTCAATGTGGTTAGCAGAGGAATTGATAAAAAATTAATCCTTGAAACAAGCAGGAGGAAGACTGATAATGAAAATCAATTTAGTTCCTTAGTCCCACCCTCTAAAGGTAATTCAGTCAGAAATCCAAATTATGTAAAGATCCTGAGCTAAATTTTCCCCATAAAACAACTTATGGCCCATAGTTTTGCTGCTATCTTCCTTTGGGTCTGCCAGCCATGGCACTCTGCCTTGTGGTGTCTTTCCCTTTTCCCTTCCCTCATGCCACTTGTCTTCCCTAACTCTACTACGTTTCTCAACCCCACTTCTCCTTATAGCTAACTAATTCTTTTACATCCCTTTCAGGATTTAGCCTGCTAGCTAAAGGCATGCCCCAACTTCCTGGGGTGCTCCCTTTCTACTAGATAATTGTGAGTTTCACTGAGGAACTGCTCTTTTATATGTTCTCCCACTCTATTTCTTATTTACCCTTCTCAGTGTCTATTGTATATTTTCATTTTATCTGTAACCTATTCTCCTAAATAAATCTACCTTTTGCCAAAGAGAATAGCCATCATGAATTCTTCATATGACCCAACTCCAACTTTTGGTACCTGCCATCATTTAGTGACAAGCCTCATATCATAGATCACATCAGAAGGATACTAGAACTTAGAGTCATCTATGTTCTCAAGAGTCATAACATTAAGGGGAAGCATCAGCCTCCCCCAGCTTCAGCCTCGAGTCTTTCCATACTCCCACAATTCAAGTGCAAGACTCTTAATCCAATGCTCTCAAACCATAGGAATACATACTGGCCACACATTTGCTGTCCAGTCATTCTCTACCACTCAGACACACTGATTTATAACAAACACTCTACTTCCAGAAAATTGCACTGACTAAATCACTCAACCTCTGCTCTGCATTTTATCACAAACACTGCTTACATTCTAATTCACTCATTTCACAACTGCTTTATATTCTATAACAAATACATGCAGAGGCCAAATCTTGCTTCCATGCTAAACTCAGCATCAAGAGTCTGTTTTGATGATTTTTTACAATCTGGGGAATAACTAACAATTACAAGCAGCTGTGAACCCTCTTTACCTTCTGTACTCATCAGTCTGTCTTTTAGATTGTGTGTTCTCAGAGTCTAAGACTTTTATTCTGGGCACAAACTTTTTCCTCTCCTATGTAGATCAGACATCTTTCCTTCCTTCAAGGTGCAACTCAAGTCTCACTTCCTCTGATTTTTCCCCTTTACTTCCAGTTGCTTATATTACTTCCTTACATCTCTCCTTTTCATTTTTCATAGTTTCTCTGTCATAATTATTTATCCCTATATTATTTCTTTTCTATTATATTGTAAACTCAGTGAAAGTGTGATCTGGGCCATCCCCATCTTTGAATTCCTAGCACCCAGGCTCTATCCATAATGATTAACTTGAATTGAGCTGAGTAAATGGAAATAACCGATCCAGGTTATTATGAAAGGCTTTACAGAGTTTGTGGGGGCATAAAGAGAGGATGGTTGTTTTCCTGGCCTGGAGAATTGTCCATAAGCCTTAAGCTTTAAAAAGCTCTAATTTTTTTTCCTCTTCACTTATTTTTCCTTGTTCTCATTGAACTTCATCTTTTTTTTTTTTTTTACAACCTATTGACCAGATTCTTAGAGAATTACAAGGGCAGAGATTCCCAGAGTAGCCATACTTCTATTACAGGGAAAGGGAAGGAATTGTTCTGAGTTATCTGATATTTCTTTACATTCTTATTACCACTTCTGGCTGTCCAAGGAAGCTTCCTTAATAGTCTTTTTTATCTTTTGAGTATTGGTGAAGCCCTTCACATCTTCTTGAAATATAATGCTCCTCTACTCCCAAATTCTTTTTCTTGATTAAGATACATCTTTTCATTAACCATATTTTGGTAATCCCAACAAATCTTAATGATATCATAAAGTCATACTGAAGAGAGGAAGAAGGAAGGAAATAACATTTATTAAGTCCTTACTCTATTGCAGGCACTGTATTAAGTGCCAGCTCTTAGCATGGCATCTGGCACAGTGTTTAACAAATGCTCTATTTATTTATCTACCATTTATCTATCAACTTATTTACTTATCAATCTATTGATCTATAATCTATTTGTTTCTACCTATATACCAATCTACTTAGTATCTACCTATTTACTTACTTATCTGTCTGTCCATTTCTCTCTCTAATTCTCTTTATTGGTCTATCTATTTATTATTTGCTATCTGTTACTCTTGTCTTTCTTCTTATCAATCTATCATCTTTTTATCTCTCTATCTACCTACTTACCTACTTACGTGGTTATATACTTATATAGCTATGTTACTTCCATTTCTCTTTCTCCCCCATCCTTCCTCCTTCCCTCTCTTTCTCTCTGTATCTACCTAACTAGCAGTTATCTATGAATATAGGTATATAAAATATATGCATACAATGTATATCATACATTATACATTGGATACATATATACATATACATGCATATATGTGTTCTACAAGGCATTCACATATATACATATATAAAGAAGATGATTCACAAGAGAAGAAAAAGGACTTCTGAGCATTTAGGGATATTTACCCTTTTTTTCCTTCTCTTGTGCATCATGTTCCCATTTTAGCTTTCACCTTCAACATCTCTGTTTCCAGATTTCCATTCCCTTTTTTGTTTTGCATCTTTATTTTCCCCCTGGGGATTTTCTTCCATTCAAGTTGTCTGATATTCAGGAGTGTAGAGAGTCATTGCTGAAGCCTTCACCCTGCTCTAGCAGGGAGTGACCTTTACAGAAAGCACATAGGTAGAGTAGCTTTTGATTGCCAGGGGCATACCATTGCGGCATATTTCTGCAGGTCACTGGAACAACCTCCTAGATTACTGTATTTGTTCATAATGCATATGAATCTATATGCCAACATGGCTGATCAGTATTCTGTATTGGGATGAAATAGGAGACATTGTGAATGACAACTTGGAGAGTCAAAATTGGATAACCTCACCTAGAATTTATTCTTCTCTTTATTGTCTTTAGCTAGAGACATTTGGAAAAGAGGGGATCATAGTTATATTTCTGGGAGGGACCCCTATATGGATGGAGATATATATATATATATATATATATATATATATATATATATATATATATAAAGACTTTAACATTTATCAATTTACATCATTTTGGATAAGATGCAAATCACTCATGTGCTCTGGTGAGTTTGACGTAAGAAGGTCTGGGTTTGAGTTTCTCTGTTATTACTTATATAATCTTGGCCAATTCTCTTGAGCCACAATTTCCTTATTTGTAAAATGAGAATATTCCACTAGATAGCCACTAAGTTTCATTCAGGTTTTAGAGTCTTTAGAGTTTATCTCGAGTTGTTTTGTTGTTGAAATACAGATGAAATAGAGGTCTTATCTTGTGATATTCTGTTCTGGGACTTTAAAAATTCTGTTGAACTTTTTGCCTTAACTATTTTGGGGGGAAAACATAAAAAGACCATGTATCAGATAATTCCTTCTCCCAGGTATCAGAGCTTTTACAAGTTTCCATATTAATCTTTGCAGCAAATTGCTGGAAATAAATAAAAGTGTTCTGTTTTACAAAAAAAAAGCCTGTAGAGAATGATGTATAAGCTTAGTTTCAGTGAGAGCTTCTCTGTCATACTCTCCACAAACTAGGTCAGGCAAATTACATAATACTAGGGCTCCTAAATAACTTTTGGATGTGACAGATGGCTCACTGCTTTTCATGACTACTTAATTTCTCTACCTCATATTGTTGATGTTGTTCAGTCATTTCAGTCTTGTCTGATTCTTTATGACCCCATTTAAGGTTCTTGGCTAAGATACTGGAATGGTTCACAGTTTCCTTTCCCAGCTCATTTTACAGATGAAGAAACTGAGGCAAACAGAGTTAAGTGACTCGCCCAGGGTCACACAGCTAGTAAGTGTCTGAGATCAGATTTGAACTCAGGAAGATGAATCTTTCAAACTCTAGACCTGGTGCACTACCTAGTTGTCCATTCTCTGCCTTATAATGAAGGGATACCTATCCCTTATCTTATAGGCAAATGACCATTAGGGTAATCTGCCCAGGATTTTATTTGCTCATTGTAACTTCATCTCCCAAATTTACAGCCCAATTTACAACTGGAAACCATTAAATTGTAATAGAGTGATGAACAGGGGAATGAAATGCTATTTAATTACCTAAATCATTCTGATAGTCGTAAGAATTGGTAGTGAGAACTGATGAATCCATTACATTAATGAGCTGAATTTAGAAAAGTTCATGTACAACAAATCTATAGCAGATGCTCATTTGATAGAAGAATATTAAGGATGGCATACAGAATGTCAAAACATCAGTAGGAAGAATATCAGATGAAGAGTCAGATCACCTGGGATGGAGTCCCATTCTGTCCCTTTACTACTGAGTGATTTTCACCAAGTCAGTTTCCCTCTCTATATTTCAGTTTCCTTAACTTCAAAATAAAGGATTTGGAATGGATCAGTAGTGTTGAACTCAAATAGAATCAAGGGCCACTAAAATGAACACTAGAATGAGCATTAGAATCTTTGTGGGTCATGTATTGCCTTTATTTTTAGACATATTATTCTATGATTTATGGTATTTTTATTTAATTAAATGTTTCTCTATTAGATTTTAAGCTGATTTGTGCCCTGGCAGTGAGCTGCATGTAGCCCATGGATCACATATTGGACACTTCCAGACTAGATGACCTTCATTGTCCCTTCTAGTTCCAGATCTATGAGCCTATGAGATAAAAAAGGAAGGCTTTATTTAGATGTGGTAATGGTTTGTCTATATCATCCTCAACATGCAAACTTTGGATCAAGTACCTGGTTTCCTGTAAGGTTCAACTAAAATCCTACCTTCCACCGGAAGCCTTTCCCAACTCCTCTTAATTCCAGAGCCTTCCCTTTATTATTTCCTATTTATCCTGTATATAGATTTCTTTGTATCTATTTGTTTACTTGCAGGCTCTCTTATTACACTGTAACTCCTTGAAGTCCTGGTCTGTCTTTTGGCTCTTTTTGTATCTTTTAACACTTAGTACTGTCCCTGGTTTATGTCACTCAGTCATTTTTCAGTCATGCTCAATGCTTTGTGATCTCATTTGGAGTCTTATTGGCAAAGATACTGGAGTTGTCTACCATTTCCCTCCCTTGCTCATTTTATAGATGAGGAACTGAGGCATGAAGAACATAACTCATTCCTGACTTCCTGTTCAATTCCTGTCCGTCTTCTATAAGTTCAACACAAAGGTCCACCCAACATGCGGGAAGTCTTCTTTCTTTTCTCTTGACATTGTAAGCCAAAGTGTGGGCCAAGTGAAATCAAATCAAATAATAGGCATTGATTAAGCACCTGTTATGCTAAAGGTTGGGAACACGAAGAATGTCAAGAAATATTCTCTGCTCTCATCCATTTGCTGTCCCTCATTCATGCCATATAATTGAGCCCTATTCTTTTTCACTTCTCTCTCTCTCTCTCTTTTTTTTTTTTTTTTTTTTTTTGCGCAAGACCTCTATTGCAATTCTTCATTATTCTGTGTTTGCCATTTCTATCAGCCTGCTCACAGCCACCCTGCCCATCTACATTGCTCTTAGGGTAATACTAATTTTTAACTTTTCAGAGAGTATAGCTTAATTATTAGTAGGTTAATAATACCTCTAGTGACGTATTAGATTCACACACATGCACACACAATATCAGTTGTCCAAGTATTTATAATGCTAAGTTTTAAAGGTTTCTGTAGGAGGTATAAAACTAGAGAGAATGAACATGTAAGCTTAATTAACAGAGAATTAATAAAAATGTATAAACTGACAGTAAGCTTGTATGATAGGAAAGTGTGGGATTCTAATAATAACAACAATATTCAGAAACCTTACTTTGGGACCACAATCATCTTTGCAAATATGAGAATGTGACTATATATCTAGGAGGGGTCAGACTTTGCCATTTTATTTTTATGGTTGTTATTTTTACAGCAGAAGATTTGAGGAAACAAGATTATGCCCTGCCATCTAGCACAGTGTATTCACCACCCACTGAGGTAAGAACTCAAATCTTCACAGACTGAAATGCAAAAAACTTCACAATGGGCTGCCAGTTATCCTTGATCAACTGAAATTTTCTTTATTGTGGGGATTATTTTCCTTTTGGCTAGACATTTGTGCTTAAACTGATCATGCTTTAAGTCACAAATCCTCTTAATTTAATATTAGTACTTTTGTTTCTGACTGTAGCAGGTATTGAGAAAATCATTGAGATGAAACCCAAGCCAATAGGGGTTAAATAATTTGCCTAAGATCACTTGGGCAGTGATTGACAAATCTTGAATTAAAATGCAGGGCTTTAGGCTCTAAAGTTAGCAGCCTGGTATAAGTAAAGTGGCCTTACCCATGCCCTCATGTTGTAGAGGAGGAAACTGACTTACAGAAGAGGCCCATGTAGCCACATGGCTAGTAAGTGATACAATCCAACCCACCTACAAATCCAGAACCTTTCCTTCTAGGCTGTTCCATTTCCCATACAAGAACAGAAGCAGTGAGGTGTTATAGAATTAGAGGGACTTCCTTTGAATCTTGGATTTGACTTTTACTATCTGTGTGATATTAGTTAAATTATTTAACCTCTGTTAAGTTTGAAAATGTTCAAAATGAGGGGTCTAATCCCTTCCAGCTCCTATAGGGCCTGGTTACTCTGAAAAATGTTGAGATTTTAAAATACAAAAACTCTTACATTTTGTGGCTTTGGAATTAGAATATATATGTCTTATTGCTTACTTGGTCACCACTTTTCCTGGTTTCAGTTTCCTGAACTCTAAAGTTAAGGGATTAGATGCGGAAGATTCCTTCCAATTTTATATCTATGATTTTATGGATTATTAGTTTGATGAAAGTATCTATGGTCTTACTCACTTCCTTTTGCTTTGATCTATAATTGGGTTTTTAAGCGAACCTAATCTTAGAAAGCAATGTCCTGTGCTAACGACTTTCTCTTTGATTGAAACTCTCACTGTTAATGCAAAAACTAGTATTGTGAATTTGGATTGTAAATCAGTCTATCATGATTTTAGTTTTTGAGCCTGATCTCTCAGCCTTAGTTAACAGCATTGAGCTTCAGAAATTGCTTGCTGATTATAACTATGTTCCAAATCATGTGAAAAGAAACCAATGGTCCTTTCCCTTCATTTCTGCCATTTTAGTCACAGATTTGAGTATTGACAAAAGTGTGTTGGTAAAAAAGGGCAGTCATATTATGGTTGAATAGGCCCTCCTCTTTATATTGCAGAGTAAATTATAGCCTATCAATCTGGAAAGGGCATATTTTGTTTCTAAATAACTCACAGAATTTATTCCATCTTTGCTTTGATCACTGGCTGGTTGTTGGCATCTCTGGGAAGAGAGCTTGAAGTGTAGGATATTCACCAAGTCGTGAAATCTATAGATTTTCCTCTTGTTGTCTTATAGAATGTGAAATCCTCCATAAAAGGCTGCCCAAGGAAGCCATCTCTGTGCCTTCTGGGACTGGCTCTTTAGCAGCATTTGGTATCAATCAGAGGCACAGGAGGGCAGCAAGCAAAGGCAGATTTTGGTTATTATCGGAGACAGTTTGATTTGCAGACACTTCAGAGGTTGAATATATCCACAGAGACCACAGATAGAAGAGAAGAGACTCCTGAAAATTCACTCTGATGATGTTTGTCATTTTGTAGCCTATTAGACTAAAGTGGTCAGTTTAAAGTGGCTCCAGTTAATAGACTTGACATGAATTGGTTGTCTTCTATGTCAAATGAATCTTGCTTTATAAGAAAAATATATTATTTCAGTTGAGCTAAAATGCCTTATTCACAAAGAGTGGAGAAAATAAGAGAAAGGTAGCAATATAGTACAGTGGATAGAATGTCAGATCTGAGTTCAAATTCTACCTCAAATACTAGCTGTATGATCCTGGCTAAGCAGCCACTTGACCTCATAAAGCTTCAATTTTCTGTAAAATGAGAACAATAATAGCATCTATTTCAGAGTTTTTGTGAGGATCAAAGAATTATTTATTTATATATGTACACACGTGTGTGCGCACATATATACATACATGTATATGTATGCATACAAATACATATAAATTAAGATTTATCTATGATACATAATTATGTATATAATCTCACATACGTATAGTGCTTTGTAAACCTTAAAGTACTATATAAATGCTAATTATTATTACTATCATTTTCATTCATGTTCAATACTGTCACCTCATTTGCAGTTATCTTGGGAAAAATACTGGAATGTTTTGCCATTTCCTTCTCCACTTCATTATACAGAAGAGGAAAATGAGGCAAACTGGGCTAAATGACTTGCCTAGGGTCATACTAGGTATAAAGCTAGTAAGTGTCTGAGACCAGAATTCTAGAAGATAAGTCTTTCTCATTCTAGGACCAGCACTTTATTCACTGTGCCACCTGGCTGCCCTTGATATTATTATTATTACTATGACTACTAATACTACTATTATTATGCATGCTTTTTACAATAAAGACACACTCTTTTATGATGTTTCCAAAGCTCAGACCATTTGGAACATAAGAAGTTAGAATTTAGATCTGGGTAAGGGGGAACTTTAGACACTATTTAGTTTGACCTTCTTACTTTAAAGATGAAAAAAGTAACTTAATATTGTCTCAATGAAAAGAACACTGGACCTGTGGAGTCAAAGATTCATTGATTAGAGATTAGATTTAAAAAAAAAATCCACTTCCTCAATCCCCTTCCTCCCACTTTTTTTAGACATAAAAAAACTCAGAAGGATGTGAGTTCACATCTCATTTCTGATGCTTACCTGAATATCGATGAGCAAATTGCTTAAAGTCCTTGACCCCCAATTTCCTTAATCTGAAAAAAAAGGAGGTGGAGAAGGTTGACTCTTAGGCCACTTTAAACTCCATATTTATGACCATAGATATAATCTCAGCTAAGAGAATTTAAGTGGCTGATCTAAGGTTTTATGGTCAATTCAATAGTCAACTATTCTCTCTGTTTTGGAAATAGTATCCTATCTATTGCTTAGTTCAACATATTCAATAATCTTTTTCACCTTATGTGTCATATTCTTTTTTTATTCTTCTACCTTCTGACACTAGTCAAGAATACTCTTTGCTTCTACAGATCATTTTTCATCTTCATTTTCCAACTGGCTTGATTTTTTTTTAAAAGAAAGGAAAAGTAGAAGGGTATTTCTTTTTTTATTTTACTTCCTATTTCATAAGCAAGACCAATCTTCATTTCAAGCATAGTTAGCTATTACTTGAATATGGCAAAAGTACAGATATCACACTCTCTGCTGGAAGTGACATCCTCAGTCCTTTCTTCTCCTGAAAGTTTGTATAAGTCTTCATCACTTGTTATCACTTTCTTTCTCACCTCATTAGTGACTTCTCATCTGTTAGTGCATTGACAGTTAAACCCAACTTGCTTTTCCTAACCATACTAGTCTCTTAGCTATTTTGTCTTGCCAACTTCCTTCTTTTTCTCCCTTCCTCCAAATTTTCAAGCTTTTTTATTCTCCTTGAAAAATTTAGTCTTTGAAAATCTTTATGATTCCCAAACCCTTTAAAATTCACTTCATAATTTCTTATCCTTCCTGAAACTGGGAAAGGAATATGTTATATGATTAATAAATGTTTACTTGATTCCTACTCCCTCCCTAAAAAGAATCTAGCCTAAATTTCATGTAAAGTTCTCAAGTTTTAAGTAATATATTCACCTGTCCTGTCCTATTAATGCTTCTGCCTTTATACTGGTCAAGAAGAGACATGTAAACTGAAAGACTGCGATCCTTTGCATATCCTGAATGCTTCTATAGCAAGAAGAGGGACACACACATACATTTAGATAGTCCATCATGCTAAAGATCACTTTTACATAGAAAGGAAGGACACAATTATATGCCAGGCACCTTGACACAAGAAAATATATCAGCCATTTGGTAATGGGAGAGCTGTGGGTGGCAGGAATTGGGGCAAATTTTGCATAGGAGGTAACCTTAGCAAGCACTTTACAAATATTATTTCATTATATCCTTATCAACCCTTGCTCCTAGGTGCTATAGAAAAATGAATTGAAGGGTTAAGTGACTTGGCCAGGATCATACAGCTAATAAGTGTCTAAGGCTATATTTGAACTCAGGTCTTCCTGACTCCAAGGCCAGCATTCTATCTACTGCTTACTCCATGATATTGGAAAAGTCACTTAAACTTTCTAGACCTCAGTTTCCTAATCTGTAAAATGAAAGAGTTTCACTCTGACCTCTGAAGTCACTTTCAGCTTTACCTCTTTTTTTTTAAACCATCAAATATAAGTCCTTTGTTTTATAGATGAGGAACTGAAGGTATGGCATGCTTAAGTAACTTGCCCAGCATTATACAACTAGAAAGTGTCTGAGACAATTTGAACATTGGTATTTTTGACTTGAAGTTTAGTTGTCCATTTAGCAATTTGTGAAAGAAGAAGAAAGAAGAAGAAGAAGGAAAAGGAGCAAGAGGAGGAAGAGGAGGAAGAGAAGGAAGAAGAGGAGAAGGAAGAGGAGCATCTGGTACAGCTCTACCTTTTCGATATCTATAATCCTTAATTCATGATTAGCAACAAGCAAAGGCCAGACTCCTAACTCAGGGCTCTATATTGCCTCTTAAATTTATTACATTTAGCATGAAATTTCAAACAAGGGCTTATTAATATTACAAATGGACATTGGAAATTTTTTTTTTTTTAATAACAGCATTTGGAAGACTGGGGCAGCTAAGTGGAACAATGGATAGAGCACTGGGCTTAGAATCAGGAATACTTTTTTTTTTCCTGAGTTCAAATAAACCTTAGATACTTTCTAGCTGAATGGCCCTAGGCAAGCTACTTATACCTCTTTGCCTCAGTTTCCTCATCTGTAAAATGAGTTGGAATTGGAAATAGCAAATCACTCCAGTATCTTTGCCAAGAAAACACCAAATGGAGTCAGTTAAATTGATTGAACAACAACAAATCTAGAAGACTTTATAAAGCCCACTTTCTTGGTCTATCTTGGTAGTCTTTTTTTTTTCTCTAACTTTTCCATTATTTATTTCCATATATTCTCATGCCTTTAAATTATCTTCTACCCTATTGGCTCTAGGACAGAATTCAAACTTCTCAGACTGGCATTTAAGATGCTCCACAGTCTGGTTTCCACCTACCTAGCCAGACTACTTCCTATCACTCTTCCTCAAACATTCTGTGCTCCAGCCAAACTATGTTACTAACTGATTTCCAAACTCAACATCCTGTCTTCCTCCTCCTTGGATCCTCACAGATTGTTCCTTGTGCGTGAAGTGAAATCCTTCTTTACCTGTTTCTGAGAACCCTAATCTTCAGAGAAGGTTGATTCCAGGTGCTAACTCCTGTGCAAAATTTGCTCCATTCCTGCCAACCCCAGCTCTCTCTCATTACCAAATTGTTAATATTTTTTCTTGTCTCAAATTACCTTGTGTTTCTTCCCTATGAGCACACTATATCTCCTTTCCCTGATAATTAAATATTTATCATCTCCAGGCTAGTATACAGTGTAAGTTCTTAAGAAATACTCATTAAATAGAATGGATCAGCATTGCTACTATAATATCATCTTACAATGTACAATAGTCCTTGTACCTCAAGTTCATGTCAATTGAGAATGAGCTAAAGGAAGTGAAGGTTCAGGTAGATATGATAACTCTCTTCAAGGATTTGAAGGATTGTCATGTAGAAGAAATATTAACATTTGTTATGTTTTGTTCCAGAGGACACAATTAGAAGTAATGAGTAGAGGTTATACAAACATATTGATTTAATTTTGATGACAGGAAGAACTTCCTCATCAAAATTAAATTGATTTGTTTGACCATGAAAAGTATTCAAAAGTGTAATGTTCTACCTGGATAGGGAGTGATCTCTTGGAGGATGGATGATCAATTTTCTTTTTCTTCTTTCCCAATAGTATTTTATTTTTCCTAAATACTCAAATAAAGATAGTTTTCAACATTTTTTTTTGGTAAAACTTTGTGTTCCAAATTTTTTTCCCTCCTCTCCAAGACAGAAAGCAATCTGGTAGAGGTTAAATATGTGTAATTCTCTCAAAATATGTTTCCATATTTGTCATGTTGTAAAAGAAAAATCAGATCAAAAAGGGAGAAAAAGCACAAGAAAAAAAACCAAGCAAACAAACAACAACAAAAGGTGAAAATACTATGCTTAGATGCACAGTACTCTCTCTCTGGAAGAAGAAGGCATTTTCTATCCCTAGTCTATTGGAATTTCCTTGTATCACCGCATTGTTGAAAAGAGGCAAGTCACAGTTGATCTGGATAACCATGTTTCACATATGTTTTGTGTTTGGGTTGTACCAGAAACCACCGAGGTGCCTACTAACTCTTAAATTCTGTGATTCTTGATTTTTCACAAGTTTCCTTAGTATCACTGAAAGCAGTGACAAATAAGTGTCAACCTCTGCATTCATTTTTGAGAAAGCCTCTCTTTTTGCATTGTGTTTGGCAACAATATATTTTTTTGTATTAAAAGTTTTTTATTTACAAAACATATGAGCGATTTTTCTACATTAACCTTTGCAAAAAACTTTTTTTTCCCAAGCTTTTTCCCTCCTTCCCCCCACCTCCACCCCAGATGACAGGTAATCTAATACATGCTTAATATGATAAATTACATGACCAATCCATTATATGTATACATATCTATACAGTTATCTTACTTTGGCAACAATATTTTAAAAGCATGGCTAGAGAGTTAGAAGCAATCTCTGAGCTCATTTAACCTATCACATTTTACAGATGAGAAAATTGAGGACTCTGGAGGCTTGGGAATTTGCCTAAGGTCAAATCAGTAGAAAGTATTTAAATGGATTTTGATCTCAGGTGTTCTGACTGCAGGGCCACGCTTCTTTCTACTGGATTTCTTTGTAGGCAAACAGGTTTTCTATCTTAAGAAGTTCAGAGGTACCTGGCTTGAGACAGAATGGTCACACACAAGATGGAATTCAATTTGACAAATGGCCTACTGTACACATGCATGCACTCTGCTAGGTTCTACAAATACAATGATGAAACAATGCTTAGTTCTTAGTCTCAAGATGCTTACAGTCTAAGGATTGTGGTAATAGGGTGGAAATAAGATATAAACATATTCTCCATCTGCAATCAGGGTCAATCTCATCTTCTAATCTCCTTCTCATGCTATTTGCTCAGCCTTGGATATTCAGACTTTCCCACCTCCCTCAGCTTCTTCTCTCTGATTGAAGATCTGGAAAGAATACTAAACTCTTTCAAAAGCTTCTCTTTATGGAGAGCAGAAACTGTACTGCTAGCTCACTAGTCTCTGCAGCTTTGCCCAGTCTCAACTCTGCAGAACTAGATAGACCTCCCTGGGTACCTTTTAGTACTACTTTTTTGTTACTTTTTAATTTCCAGCTTCCTTTTGTGTGTTGTCTTCTTCCACTAGATTTTAAGCTCTTTGAAGGCATAGAGTGTCTTTCTTTTTTTTCTTCCATAGTGACAGACACAGAGTAAATACTAACTCGTTTATTGAATTGAATTGAAATTTTAATATAAGCACATAGGTAAAGCCCACATAGTAGGCTGAAGATAAGGAGGAAAAAACAATCACTTAGAACTGAGAGAAGGAAAAAAAATACTCCATGAAGGAAGATGCAACTGACCTAAATATCTAAGGAAGAATGACATTTTCTTTATCTTTTCAACCCATGTAGCCCTAAAACCATGATTTAAATGTTTGTTGAGTTATATTATTGTATCACTAGATGAATTTTAAGTTCCTAGGTTGTAGAGAGGTAACCAACATTTCTGATATTTACCATATGAAATGTGCTAAATATTAAAGATGATATGCATGAAAGACACCATGGGGTGGTGAAGAGAGAGTCAGCCTTTGAGGCAGCAGTACCTGTCTGAAGTATGAAGTCTTGTCTCAGATATATACTAGCTGATTGATTCTGGGCAAATCAATTTACCTCAAATCACCCAAAGTAACTCTAAATCTATAAAGTTGAGACAAAGTGCTGATTTCCATTGGTATAGGGAGTTTTTTTTTTATTCAAAAGATGCCTCTATCAATGAGACTACAGAGCCAGTCCTATCTAGTCCCCTACATTAAATAAAAAACAACTGAATTCCCTTGGCCACAGAGGTAACTTCTATCATCTTTTTTCCTCACCACAGGAGCAGTGAACAATACATAGCTGCCACTGGCAACACCCCTTCAATTGGGTTGATAGTGTCTGTAGACTGATTTGAATGATAATCTCTGCTTGTAGATGGTTTGGAAACATTTATAGGCACTTAAAATCATTAATTCTGGAACTGTCAGGGATCTTTGAGATCCTCCAGGCCATACTCTAATTTTCTAAATGTGATCACTGAAGCACAGAGACCTGAAGTGAGCTCTCCAATGTGACACAGCTAATAACTAGGGATCTGGGACTCAAACCCAGCCTTCCTCATTCACAGCTTATTCTTTCCACTACCTCATGTTGTTTTATTAAGGAACATCAGGGTAAATAAGTATTGTGTAGCTCATACAGGTCTTGCATTTTTTCCCCTTCCAAACTAATAAAAAGATGTCATAGTTCTAAGGAATATTGTTCTGTATAAGACAAGTGTTTGCTCTGCTTTAGTGTCTGATTCTAGTAGAGTATTTCAATCAGTAAGCAGTTACTTAGTCCCTGCTATATACCAGGTACTGTGAAGGACCCTAGGGATACAGAGACAAAAATGAAACATGCCCTGTCCTCAAGGAGCTTATAGTCTATTGGAAAAGCATATGCATAAATAAGGACATACAAAATATAAACAGAATAATTATTTGGGGGGTAGATGCTGGGGAAGTGAAAAAGATCATTCAAGGAAAATGGAAAATGGGGAAAGGAAAGGTCAAGGCTTATTACTTTGCATTTATCTTTTTATATTTTAATGTACTAGTTTATATACATATGATTTCCTTGATAGAATGTAAGCCTATTAAGGGCAGGACTTATTTAATTTTGTCTTTGTATCTTAAGCACCTAGTATAGTGATTGGCATATAGTAGGTTCATAATAAATGCTTAGTGATTCATTGTTATCATATACATATGATGTGACTCATAGAATCACAAGATACATCTAGCAGATGAGTTAAGAGAAAACAAATCTGCCAGCTTAACCCTGATTTAAAGAAAATACATTTGATTTCTAGAGGCAGGGAGATTTTTTCTCCTGTCTAATACAGATTCTTAAATTATTTTGGATCGTGGACCCTTTGTCAGTTTGGTAAAACCTTCTCAGAACAGATTTTTAAAAAAATTGTAATAGAAGGAAATGCTAAGTTTTAGATAGAGGTCAGTGAAAATCAATAGATAATTTCTTCTCATTCACGTTCACTGACTTCCTGAAATCCATCCACAGGCCCCTTTGAGCCAGCTAGGTAGTATATTATATGGGACTTGGAGGCAGTAAGATCTGAATTTTGTTTTTCAAATTTTCTTTAGTTTTCAACATTTAATTTTAAAAGATTTTCATTTCTTTTTTCTCTTCTCTCCCTCCCTCTTCTTCCCTTTGTCCAAAACAAGCACATATAGATTATACTATAATCTATAATCATATTAAACATATTTCCTCTTTAGTCATGCTGTGAAAGAAGAATCAGAACAAAAGGGAAAAACCACAAGAAAGAAAAAGAAACAAAAAAATCAAACTGTATGCTACAATCTTCATTTTGACTCCATAGTTTTTTTCTCTGAATGTGGACAACACGTTCCAGGGTTGTTGTGAGGATCAAATGAATGAATAAATGTATAGCATTTTGCAAGCCTTAAAGTGTTATATCAATGCTAGATATTATTAAGGGACCCCAAGATCAAGAAGATCTTGATTTAATGCAATCCTTTCTTCTTTCATGAATCCTTTCCTTAGAATCATCTTGAAGAATTTCAGTAACAGGGAACTCACTTCCTCTTAAGGCAATCCACTTAATTTTTTAATAGGCATACCTGTTTAGGAAGTTCTTTCTTTTATAGAGTGAAAAATTACTTTCCTATTATTTACACCTAATTAGCTTTACTTCTGCTCTCCAGGGGGCAAGTCAAACAAATCTAGTCCATTTTTAACGTGACAGCTTTCCAGGTCCCCTTGCATTGTTAATGACTCCCATTTATTTTATTTTCAGTATTTTGTAGTTGCTTTTCTGTGTCCATGTTGTTTTTCCCAGGGGAGTATAAGCTTCTTTAGGGGCCATTTCATTGTTAGTACAATGCCTAGACATAGAGTGTCTTATGCTAATTGAATGGAAGTCAGCTTGAAAACACTAGTCAAATTTCTCAAAAGTTTCTCCTTCTCTAGGCTAAATGATATATATCCAGATACACTGGAGCCAAGAGAATAGTGATATGAATTGTGGAATTTGGTTCTCTTGCTAAGATTCATGATGATGAATTTACAGGCTATTTTGGGTCAGACTTTTGCATCAGCAGTGAGTCATCTGGGTTTTTTTTTTCCCCTTTCAGATTAGTGACTCAGATTCAATAGTAACCAGAAATTGTCATGCTTCTAGCATTGTCCAGACATCTTTATGAAATGAGTTGGCAAAGGGGAGTGTTCTTTGATTTCTGACTATAAAACCAGACATTGAAATTGGCATCTTTTAGGTCCCTTTTAGTGGTGGAAGTATTATCACTGCCCATCTGAAGGAGAAGAGGGAGTCTATATTTTGATCCCTAAGACATAGCCCTGCAGATTCTTGAAGATTTGTTTGAGCTGATGGAATATATCCTTACATTTCCTCTCTAGGGTCATGGTTGGCTTCAGAATGTTGGAGTGGCTGAGCCTGGATGGGGCAGGGGGTGAAGAGGAGGGAGATGGGGACTAAGAAGCCCATTAAGAAGCTCCAGGGTTCTGGAAGTCAAGCAAGTCAACATCAGTTCTAGTTCTTTGCAACTTTCCCTTACCTCAAATTCATTGGGAAGGAAGGCTATTTATAGTGAAACAGTGTGGTACACAGTAGAAGGAAGATTCAGAGGACCTGGGTTCAGATCTTGACTTTGCTGTGTGCATTTGGTCAAATCATTACCTCTTTGAGCCTTGTCATGTGTAAAATGGGGGAATTTCACTAGACAGCCTAAATCTTATTTTCCCCATTTATCTTACTTTCTCTTTCCTTTTTTCCTCTATGTCCTCAAAAGTGTTTTGCTTCTGGCTACTCCCTCTCCCAATCTAGGATTCCATTTTTCTTTATTAAAAACAAACCGGAAAAAAAAGTTTTTGTTTTGGAGCCAACATTTCAAGCTATAAATAGTACTGATAATTTTGTTTAGATTCCATTTTAAACATCAGCAATCACTGCTCTCTTGTCCTATGTCACCTTTGACTCATGAAGATAAATGTTTAACCATTGTCTATTCTCAATGCGATACTAGTGTCCTGTTGCTTTTGTAAATAGATGCAACATGTTACAGATTATACAGCAAAATTCACTTATGTTGGCTTTCAGCATTTCCCATTCCAATTAAAGGATCCCAGCCTGTTCTAGTATTTGCTCAGACAATATTTGCCATGCATGGCGATTTCCCATTTAACAGATTCTCCTCTTGGTATGAGTTTGTTTCACTGAATTTCTTATGGTCTATGAGTAAAACTTTATTCCCCCCACCTGCATCATAGCTATAAAGTAGTTGTGTTTTCATTCCACACTTAAATCCATAGGATTTTCTAGATATTAGATCTCAGTTTGGACTTTACAGTCTTCTAAGCAAGGCATGTAATAAATATTTGATGATGATTTATAATATCTTCATTTGATTAATTTCAAAGAGTTCTTTAAACTTTCAGAGAGATACCAAGCCAGGGCTGCCCTTCCCTAATGGAACCCAATAATTTTAACTTGGGGACAAAATTCTGTCTTTAGGATATCAGCTTAATAATGGTGGCTCCTTGATGTCTCTGGCATAGATAATGAACAAGATGTAAGGTAAAATCATCTTGTTATATGTAAAATGGGGAAATTGGACTAGGCAGCCTAAATCCTACTTAATTCAGATTTAATTTTTCTATCTTTATAGGGTTATCTCATTGAAGTTGACCTGGAAAAAAGAGGGACAGGGAGCTTGGGGTTTGCCCTAACAGGAGGCAGAAATGGCCACTCATTTCTGATAAAAGCAATTTCCCCTGGTAGCATTGCTGACCTTGATGGAAGACTTCAGGCTGGTGACATTTTACTGAAGGTAGGAGATTTATCTTACATATTTTTTTTCAAATTATTCTTCATTGCAAAGATCTTTCTAATATATTAATAAAATCATGTAATATCTGTGCATGGAATAAATGTTCAATATCCATGTGATTTGTGTCACACTCATTTAAGAATAGCTGGGCAGCTGGGTGATGCAGTGGATGGAATTCCAAGCCTGAAGGCAGGCTTCCTGAGTTCAAATATGGTCTCAGATATTTACTAGCTATGTAACACTGGGCAAATCACTTAAGCCTGTTGGTCTTAGTTCTTCCACTGTAAGAATGAGCTGAAGAAGGAAATGGCAAACCTTCTAGTATCTTTGCAAAAAAAACCCTACATAAATGGGGTCACAACTCTTTGTTGTTTGAACAACATGAGTTGAAACAACTGAACAATAAAAATTTAAGAACATATGCTTTTGGACAGCCAAGACTATGGCATGCATCTTCTATCTGAAATCTAATATATGATAAGAAATTCTAAGCCTTGGTGAGTGGGTAAATTTCAGTCATTAATTTGAAGTTAATTTAAACCAGCATCCAAATTAAATTTGTTAATTATCTTTAAAAAAATTTATATATATCTTGACTGTGCAATGCTTTGTGGGAGGAAGAGGGTGTTTTGTAAAAATTCATATCTCCAAAGTTTGAACTCCAAAGAATTTATGACTTTGATATAATATAGTTTGAGCCCCAAATATTGTGGACTTCTACATTCTCTTAGGACTCAAGTAATGTCTTAGTGTTAAGTTGGACACTTAATATATTGACTTCCTAGTGACTTGGAAGACTAAGTGTGCTTTCTGAAATGCCTGGGAGAGTGACCTGGCTGGTAGATGGCTTCAAGATCATTCCATATGAACATCAGTTGAAAGAAGTGGGGGTATTTAGCTGGGAAAAGAGAAGACTCAATGGTGTGTCATGATCACTGTCCTGAAGAATTTGAGAGGCTGCCAAATGAAAGATTAACATTATTCTGCGTGGCCTCTGAAAGCAGAAATAGAAATAACTAATGGAAGGAAGTTTTTGAAATAGATTTAGGCTTGGTACATGGGGGGAAATACCTAATAGAGCTGTAAATTGGAATGAATTGCTTCAGGAAGTTTCCATACATCACTAAGATTTTCAAGTGAAGGTTGTATAAACCATTTGCCTCTTGTATTGTAGAACAGAGGTTTCAGCCACCCTTGGTGTGAGCCTGGGGAATGTGGCAAAAAAAGGATTAAAATATAAATGGGAAATATTTAACAAAATAAATAAAAATACAATAGAAAATATTAATATGTGCTTTTCTAAATCAGCATGCAGCTGTGGGGATCCTTATCTATAACTTAATGGGCCCCCCTCTTCTATATTGCTTCAGAGGACATTCTTGTTCAAATAACCAAAAGGCTACTGAGTCCTCTTCCACCTCTTCCAGAGTCATTAGAGTTTGAAGTCTATTAAACAATAGCCACTAGATAAAGAAGAAAAGGAGCAAAACATATCTTTACCTATAGCTCAGTGTTTGAAAAGCAGTTTTACTTTGAAGAGAGAGCTTTTAGATTTCGATTGATAGCTTTGTTTTGATCACAGTCTAATAGCAAGGTAGCCAGGCTGAAAAAAAAACTGTGAAATTGTAATTCAGAGGCAAGAAAACTGAATGACAATGAAAGCAAAGCTTTAGCTATGTTATTTAACCAAGATGAAAACTTGATGGGGCATTTTCTCTTCAATAACAAGATAGATAGAAAATAAATTGTATATTCTATCTAAAGGCATTTATAGACAAGAGTTGATGTTGAAATATATGTACTAAAATCATTTAAGGTAACACTTTCCTTTTTCTGTATGTATTTAATCAGGTGAATGACAAATCAGTATTGGGTCAAACACACAGGGCAGTTATTGACCTCATCCGTCAGGCTCAGGGAACTGTCAGGTTGACTGTCTGTCGAAGCACTGATGTGAATTCATCTCATTCAAGCCATGGATACAACACGATGTTTTCACGCAGGAAAGATGCAACACTGCCGGGTAGGTCATAATGCAATGCTTTGATCCCTTTGGATCTTTTCTCTTCTGGGACCTTGCTCCATCAATCAGCTGCTATTTCTCTCATGTGACTTCAATCTCTCCCTCTCTCCAGGTTTCTTCCTCTTAGCCTACAAACATGCTCATTTATACTGTCTCCTAAAAAAACAAAAAATAAAAAAAATCCAAAAATACCCAACCCAATTCAACCTTCCCCGACCCTGTCATTTCCTCAAGCCATCATCAATCTCTTTTCTCTTCATTGTTATAGACTAGAAGGATTTTTAAAGGCACTTCTCAGATTCTTCATCAACTTTAATCAAGAGAAAGAGCAATTTTAATAATTCTATAACCACATCTTATACCATGTCTTACTAAGTATGATCATCTGAAATCTTTGGTGAACCAATATTCTTAAAATCTTCTAGGTCAGGGATTCTTAGCCTAGGCTCCATAAACTTGTTTTATTTTTTTTAAATATTTTGGTAAGTATTTAAGAATATTGTTTTCCTTTGCAAAAGAACATGTGCTGTTTTACCCATTTTAAAACATGATTTTGAGAAGGGGTCTATGTGGCCAAAGAGTCCATGACACAAAAGGTTAAGAAGCCCTCTTCTAGAAATTAGACGAGGATGAAAGTAATGATATAAGATAATATTTATAAAATACTTTACATTTTGCAAAGTTACCTTATTTGACTCTCATTTTATTCCTATGAAATAAGTGCTAATATTATTCCTGGTTTACAGATGAATAAACTACAAGCAGGAAAGATTAAGTGACTCTCCAGGATCACACACCTAATAAATTATAAGGTAGAATTCAAACTCAGATTTTTCCAATTCCAATCCAACACTATCCATGATTAAAGAGTTGGACAGAGTAAATTTGGAGAGAAGTTTACCAAACTCGGGGTCTATAGTGACAATTCTGAGCTCAATGCCACGTACAAATTATTAGCTCAAACATATGAATTATTGGGGTGCATTCCTAGCTCAGTCTAAACAAACAAATCTTTTTTTGAAATACAAAAATATTTACTTACTTTAAAAATTTTAAATAATCTTCAAAACATAGGACATACAATCATTCCTGAAAAGAGGCTGGCAATGAATCATGAACCAGCAGGTCTGCCACATGATTACCTTCTTGGTTGATCAAAAAAAGAGGAAAAAAACAGGACAGAGAGAAGCAACTCTGTCCTGACCTGCCAGAAGAGAAGAAAGGACTGAAAGAAAGAAGAGAGCCAAAAAACCCATCTGCTTTTAGGCTTATAGAGAAGGAGCAGAGAATATGAGAGCAGAAAACAGAGTCAAACCTTTGCTCTCTTACACAGCCAGAGGGAAAAGAGAGGAAGAACAAATAAGAGAGAAGCATGGATATAGCTCCTTTTCTTCTTTCTTCTCTTTGTCTTCCTCCTTTTCTTCATCCTCTTCTTCCTCTTGTCTTCCTTTTCCTCTTCTTTCTTTTCCTCCCCTTCCTCCTCCTCCTTCTCTTCTTCCTTGTTGCCCCTCATCTTCTTATTTCTCTTCCTCCCCCACATCCTCCTCTTCTTCCTCTTCCTCTTTGTCTTCCTCCTCTTCTTCTTTCTCTTATTTCCTCTTCCTCTTCATTCTTCTGTTCTTCTTCTTCTTCTTCTTCTTTTTCCTCCTTCCCTATATCTTCCTCTTTTTCCTTCTCTTTGCTCCCTCTTCTTCCTCCTCTCCATCCTCTTCCTTTTCCTCTTCCTCTTCATCCTCCTCTTATTCTTCCTCATCTTTTCCTCTTCTTCCTCCTTTCCATCATCCTCCTCTTCTTCCTCTTCCTCCTTTTTCCTCTTCTTCATTCTTCTCTTATTCTTCCTTTTCCTGTTCTTCTTTCTCCTTCTCCCATACATCCTCCTCCTCTTCCTCCTTTTCCATCTTCCTCTTCATTCTTCTCCTCTTCTTCCTCCCTTCTTCTTCCTCTTTCTTCTTCTTCCTTCACCATTCCCCGAATCACATAGATATCAAGTGTCAAGCTCAGTCAATGGGAGAAACCAAAGGAGAGAAGGAAGGACAATGTATACCAGAAGACCTGGATCCTGAAAATTCATTTACTACTCCTGGTTAAATCAAGTTAAACATTCCTTGGTGTGTTCCTTCTAGCTAGGATCCAGGTCTACTACTTAGCATCTCTGAAAGAGAGAAGTTATCCCATTTTCCACATTCAAAGCTCTGTCAGCTTGGAAAGTCTAAATAATGGTGTTCTATTTACAAGTGCAGAGGGTGTGTTGTATGTGTTATGTTGCCCATACAGATTAGATATATACAGGGAAGTGTGAAGAATTACCTCTTATGTCTCCTCTGCTTCCCCTTTTCTGAGGTAGATTTTGATTCCTGCCAAGAAAAGAAGTAAAAGTTTGGTGCCAGGGCATGCCCTCCTCCTTTCCTCAGAGAGAAGGGGATACTAGACTAGAATTCTATCTGCTCTCCCCTCAAATATCATTTGCCTAGAAGAAATTTTTTTTAGATTAAAGCTACGTTCCCAATAGCAATCCCTTAATGGACAAAGAATACCCCAACCTATCTATCCCCAGCTATACATCTCCCTTCCCACCAAATGCTACTTTTGCAATAAACAAATGTAGCAAATAGAAAACAACCATACAAATAAAAAAAATTCAAGACAATAGCAAAGCTGTCTATCTTCCTACTCATCAAAACCTACTTCCACAATAAACCTATGTAACAAGTAGAAAACAAACATACAAACAAACCAAAAATTATCCAAGACATTAGCAAAGTGTAATTAGAGGAGGTAAAAAATTGAAAATATATACCAGACAATACATGAAGTGAATGAGCTCTCCCATTGGGAATGAAATAGCTCTGCTCAATGAAGGGAGGTCCTAGATCTCAAGGGAATTTTCTGTTGGGGGAAATTCCTCCAAGTCTCCAACTGACCTGCTTCTCTACACATTGGCTTCTTCCCATAGTCTTTCTTTCCCTTCAGGGACCTGAAGAGAGTCTGGAACTGCATGCCATCTCTCTGGAAGCTGAAAGCTAGAAGACCAGGATCTCTCTTCACTCAAGCTCACATCAACTCTGTCTCTTATGAAGGCATGGAGCATTGAGTTAATCAATCACCAATGAGTAGCTTTGTTTATCAATGGACTTTAAGCCACATGATGCATAATAAAGGAGTAGGAATCAGTTTTGAATCATGGGGTTTCTGCCACATTAATAAAAACAAAGTTGTTTTCCTGTTCCAGGCCATATGACTTTGCTGGGGCTCCATTTCAAATTAAGAAGGTCTTGTTCTATTAATAAACATAATCTGTTCCCTCCCCCCACCCCCCATGATCACCCATAGCCTACTGAAAACAAAGTCTTTCCACAGACCCATTATCCTGGCTGGTGCTGAGAGGGTCGATGTTATCCCCTCCTTTTATTCCAAACAGCTAGAAGGTAACTTGGGGTGTAAATTCTTAGCTGAGCAGGCCTATTGGTAGCATCCAAGCCTGATTTTAAGAAAGAGAATTTTAGACTTGCTGTATTATTCCCAAACCACACTTTTCAATCCCCTACAACTTAGTCTCTATTCCACTGTTCAGCTGTAATTTTCATATCATTAATGGTCTCTTTTTCATTAAATACAACAATCCCCCTTCTTCTCATTCCTGCTCATGAACTCTCTTGGGCACCGTGGACTATTCTTTCCTTGCTTTCTTGGCCTTCCTTAGCTTCCATGATATTTCAGTTTCATAATTCTTCTGTATAAAGGTCACTGATCACAGGTTTAAGAGATTTTGGAGAGTTTCCTAGATCAAGAGTTTGAGTGTGTGATGCACGCTTTTGATAGTCTAGTGAAACCTAAGACCTTTTCTTATAATGATTTTAAGTGAATTAAATAAAATATATATGATTACAAAGATGGTTAAGAGTTTAGTGAAAATAAAGATGTAATTTTCCCCCATTCCAATTTCAGTGACCTCCTCAAACCTAACAATGGACCTCTGTGGACCACAGTTTAAGGTCAGCTGATCTAGTTTAACCCATTATATGTATGAGGAAATAAGAGGCCCAGAGATAGAGAGTGGTTTGCTTACATTTATACAGGGATTAAGGAGCAAAAGTGAGATTTGAGTTGCCTCCAAACCCAATTCTCTTTTCCCTCTTTTCTCTTTCTCCATTTCTCTAACTTGTAAAATCTTCATCTTCTTCTTCCTCCTTAAATAAGTTTGTTCTCTACAATTCTTTACCCGATGTTCTTTTCCCCTTTATACACCAATTCTTTTAGTGGTTCCTTCTCTTTCCTCTCCTTCCTTTCCTCATGACTCTAATTATCTCCTCCATAAAACAAATTCTCAAATGTCATCTTCTCAGAGCTCTCTTGTCCTGTATCTCCAACTGAATATCTCACCGATGCCTCAAAGTCCACGTCTCAAGCAGTATTCCTCATTGTCCCCCATCAAAGGATACATTCCCATTCATGTCTCTATTTGTCTAGATGTATAGGGCAGGGGAAACAGTGCTGGGCTTACAAGGTGAAACCTGAGTTCAAATCCCACTTAATGCACTTCCTATGAGTGTGATAATGGGCAAATTGCCTCTCTGGGCTTCATCCCTCTCATGCATAAAATAAGTATTGTAACTAGTATCTACTGCCTAGGGTTGTTGAAATTGTACATAAAATGCTTTGTAAAGATTTATACTTATGATAGATACATGTATGTGAATATATGAAAGATACATATGTTTAGATATGTGTACATATATACAATGTATATGTACATATGCATATATACACAGACTGATACCTATATGTACATATATATATGCCCTTCTGTGTGTATATATAAATAAATACATATGTGTGTCTCTGTGTTGAGATAGTGTTTCTTTTAATGATACCATCCTCCATTTACTCCAGTTTTAACTTTAGAATTTCTTTTGACTTTCCCCTTTTCCTTCATATACAATCAGTTACCAGGTCATTTTTTTTTTTTACTTCCACAACATTTCTAGCACCATACTTTTCCTTTATTCCAAAGGCAGCCCATCTAATTTAGTTTCTCAGATGTCTTTGCCAAGAATGGTTGGATAGATGAATGGATAAAGCATTTATTAATTATTTATTTTATGTCCTTCACTGATAAATTCTGGAGATCTAAAGACAAGCAAGCAAGGCAGTCCTTATTAAGTTAAGGAGCTTTTATTATGATGGAGGGGGGACATGACATATAACAGGGAGCTGGAAAGGTATTTGGAGAGTCAAATCAGGAGTAAAGTTGAACAAGGTTGGGTCCCCTTCTGAAATAGTGGCCCTTTTAAAAACTAGTCTTCCTACCTCATTCTATCCCTCTGGGCCACAGGGCCACAGGTTTTGCTGTTCCCCAAGCAATCTTTTTAAGGTACTACTGTGATCATGTCACCTTCTCAAAAACCTTCCATGATTTTCTACTGCCTAACAAATCAGCCACAAAGCCCTGATTAGTCAAGGCCATCCAAACTTCTCATATTCTACTCTTTCATTTATTCTGTGTTATAGCAAAATTTTGCTTCTCCCTGTTCTGTTCAATGGCTGCCTTGTTCTGTCTTTGTGTCTTTGCTAATACTACCTTTCTCCCATGACTGGAATAAACTCCTCCCAATCTTATTTGTCAAAGCTCTGTCGTGGCCCAGTTTAGGTGCCACTTGCCCCATACAATTAACATTTAATAAATGTCTATTATATTTAACTGAATTTAAGGATGTGCCAGGTACCAGCTTGTCCAATTTGTCATCATCTTAACCTAAATAGAACCATCCGGGCTCATTTTGACCAATGTAATGCTTATAAGGTTTTTTTTTCAGGCTTTCTACATCTGCCTGATGATCTCTGCTCTCTGCTCCATTGCATCAGGCCTATTTCTGAAGCCTTTCTATATCCTAGATGCATCCTGGCATGAGATCCATAAACTGTTTTTCTCTTATGGCTCCCATCTGCCTGCCTACCCATTTACTGCTACCTCCTCTGGCTTCAGCTGAAGGGAACGGGATCCAACTCATGGCTGTGGGCAGCTCTGACCCCAAACCTTGCCAGGTGCCAGTCTGCTCTTTCAGCATGCAATGGCTCCTGGAAGACTGTGTCTCCGTGACTTCCCTCCAGGAAGTTCAGAGAGAGCAGGCAGTAGCCTGACAAGGCAGCAGGAAGGATATGGGGAGGGAAGGGACCCCTGGGGGTCACCATCACTTGGCTGTCCTCAGGATACAAAGATAGTGATGCTGGACATGTAGGGACAACTCAGATCACAAACTATGACCACAATCTTTCCTTAGTTACCAAAACTAGATTCACAAAACTAGAGTCTTTCTCATGATATCTGATTCAAATAAGGAAATGTAGGGACAGTTTCAAAAAATTACCTTCTGGCTCTTCTTGGGCGCAAGATGGAAACTATGGCTTGGGCTCTCCTTTCACAGCCTTTACTCTATCCCTGCTATTGCTATGATAGTCACTTCATTTTAGGTATTGTCTGATGTTTCTACCCAGCCCGCTCACTCCCTGTATCAAAGTGCTGAGTCAAGATAGATGAGAGACTGACTGCTGGATTTCTCCCTCTGTTGATGAGGTCAGGGGGGCAGGCATATGGACTCCTGGATTCTCTGGAGAAGATCAGGGGTCCAGGGCAGCTGAAGTGCAGACCCTTTCTTTCCTCAGTGGTTCTTCCATTCCTTGTTCCAAGGAGGTAGTCTTTAGACTGTCCCTCACCAATGTTTTCCTCAAGCCCACCATTGATTTTGGTGAGGATCTCAGGATGCATGAAAAAGTCAAGACTTTTGACTTTTAATGACAAGTAAGGGAAGCTTTTTTTCCTTTCCTCTCTTGGCTGCCTTTATAACAATATCACTGGAAATTCAGGGACATTTCAGATGAGGCTGCTTGGAGACTAAAGTATAGATGGATGACAAAAGGTGAGTTTTCTTAATTTGGTGATGGCAATTCACTACCTTCTTCACTCTGTGAGAAGGCCACAGTATCTTCTTAATATGGGCCATGTGTGACATGGGATCCACCTATGAAAGGCAAGGGCCAATCCTCAGTCTCCTGTCCCTGGAATAGAAGCTTTTCCCCTGATAATAGTTAGGTGTAAAAAAGGACATCCTATTGAAACCTGGGGACCAATGGGCCTCTTGTAGTGAGTAATCTTTAGGAATTGACCAGTAAAATAAAGTCTTCTACTTTAAGAAAAAAAAGAAAAAGAAAAAGTTAAGGGAAAAATCTACCCAGGTAATGCTTTTCCTTATCATGAAAGAAGCAATAATAGCCCAACAATACAGAACAGAAAGGGATCTGAAAAAGCAAAATGCTATCTATAGGGGGCTCGATTTTCATTGATTTGTCTGTGATGATCAAAACTGTATTCAAAGTACAACCAATAAAGCTAAATCAGTCTGGAATAACTAAACCTGTTCAGGATACTCGGTGTTATTTGCCCCATTTCTGGGAGGGGTATGACAAGGAGATACTGATGATCAGAGAATTGTGATACACTACTATTGGCTAAGGCAAATTTTTAAAAAATGGGAATTTAATATGGAACACATCTAATCTGTCTTACATATTGAATCACCGTGCAAGAAGAGACCCAAACTATAAAACTGCATCTGTGGGAGTGGCTTTGGACAGTATCAGCTATCTGAATATCAATCTGACTGGGATTTATGTCACCTATATCTAAATAAAGGTATATGTGATATGTATACATACACACATATAACATACATGTCTACATATAATGTGTGAACATACACACATATATAAAAATATATATATATGTCTATATACAATACACATATTTAGGACAGCTAGGTGGTATTGTAGGTAAAGTGCCAAGCCTGGAGTCAAGAAGACCTGAATTAAAATCCAATCTTGGGCACTCACTACCTATGAAACCTAGGGCAAATCTTAATTTTTTCATCTGTAAAATGAGCTGGAGAAGGAAATGGCAAACTCTTCTATTGTCTTTGCCAAGAAACCCTCTATGGGGTCACAAAGAATTGGGCATGACTAAAACAGCTGAACAACAGTACATTTATTTACATTAGTAACTGTGCTATAGTTATTATATAACTATTAACACACATCTAACTACACAGTAGTTAGCATTAAAATATAATGTATAAACATAACATATAATATATAAAGTAGAGTAATAACTACACAGCAATTAGCATTAAAATAGAATGTATAAACATAAAATATATAATGTATAAATATATGAAATAGAGAGTCAGAACTACTCCATGGTTAGCTATAATAAAAATAAAAGTAGAAATATGTATACGTGTATGTATGTATTTTGGCTTTTTTCTTTATTTTTCTTTTTGCAGTTAACTACTGAGAAGCAATCTGGCCTGTCTGACTGAATATTATCTTCAGGTCACCTCTGCCCCAATATTCAGGAATCAGATGGGATTGTTATCTCAGCATTTTTGGAAACTGAGGTCCTGCCCCCAATTCTGTTGAACTTTCTTTGAGACAAGCATGCCTCCTCCCCCAAAAGCTCTTATTAGGTACCAGCACCGTTGATTATTAATCAAAAGGACCAAAAACCCCTCCAAAGCAGAGGCTGGTCATCTGACTTCAGACATCCCCAGAGATAGTACTTACTTGCCCAAACTGGGACTTCCCCTCCCTCTCACCCTTTGGGGGGAACTGCAGTGCAAGTACCAGTTTCTGTGACATTTAAAATATTTGGCATGATTCAATGGGTTCTAAATATATTTTGCTCTATTTAAAATGTACTGCATCGGTTCATAGTTGGGGATTTGGAGCTGTGTGATTGACTGCCATCTGGTGATAAGCAGGAGATTTCAAGTCATCCTGAGAGCCCAAACAGCAGGACAGAGAAGCTGCTCATTGACCCTTCTGTTTAGAGGCATCCCTCCTGTTCCTCTTAGTAAATGCAGCACTTTTCTTGCTAGGGTTCCCTAAAAGGCTACATCTCTCAATCCCCCTTTTCATTTAGATACCCTAACATTTAATTCCCCTGCAAGGAAAATACACACATTCCTTTCTATGCATGTGCTTCCCCAAAGTAATAAACTACCCCTAATTATTTTCTTTTTCTTTTGCATTTTAAATAATTTATTTTTTCTATTATACGTAAAAACAATTTTTAGCATTCATTTTAAAATTTTTTGAGCTTCAAATTCTCTCCCTCTCTCCCTTCCCTTTTCTTTCACTGATAAGGTATTTTCATTTGATATAGGCTGTACATGTGCAGTCATGCAAAGTATATTTCCATAGTAGTCATGTTGTGAAAGAAAACAGAGACCAAAAGGCCTCCTAGAAAAAGGTGTTTTTTTTTTTTAAGTATGCTTTAATCTGTTTTCAGACTTCATCAGTTCTTTCCCTGGAGATGGATGGCATTTTCATCCTAAAGTTTTTTAGATTGTCTTGGATCTTTGTATCACTTAAAATAGTTAAGTCACTTACAGTTGATTATTGTACAATATTATTGTTATTACCCCTAGTTATTTTCAAAAATACAAAGCCCATCAGGGAAATATTCAGAGAAGGAATGGAGCAACAAATAGGAGAGACTAGAACTGTGGTCAGCAGGCTTCCAGTCAAACCCAGCTTTCCATGCACAATACAACCAATTGGAATTGCCTTTTCTTAGCTTCCCCCATTTTCTCCTGCTATCTCCCTTGCTCTCCTAAGGAAGAATTTTGTCCCTGAGGCAACAACTGGATATCAAAGATCATAGTTTTGAGCTGAATTTGATTTGAAGGAGAGGTTAAGTATGTCAACCTATTAAACCCACTTTCTAAACCTTTTCTTTGAATCTGGTTCTATTTCTGTCTGGATAGAATCCTTCACTCATTTAATTAGGAGTCATTTATTAAGTGCCCTTTATGTATATGCCCTGTGTTAAGCATCAGGGAAGATGCAAAGATCATTGAGATTTGGTCACAGAACTAGGGGACTTTACAATCTTCTATGGGAATATGGGATGCATATGAGAGTATACATATATATGAATGCATATATATAATGCATGATAACTAGAGTGTAGAATAGAATAAAAGCATAACAAATATATAGTGCTATTTGAAATTGGAGGAAGGAAATATGATTACTATTGTCGTGGGTCAGAAAGGACTTCTTGGAAGTGGTAACATTTAAGTTGGCTCTTAAAAGGTAGTAGGATTTTAAAAGGAGATGGCACTCTAGGCAGGTTGAATGACATGAACAAAGAAAATTGGAAAAAAAGAAAGACCTGAATATGTATAAGGAGTGATGAGTGGCTCAGTTTGGCTAAAGCATAGTATATATGGTTTTGTTTGTTTGTCTTTTGGGTAGTGTAGTATGAGTTATGGCTGGAAAGGGAGAAAGATTTCAGACTGCAGATGGACAGCCAGAGAAGTGGAGACTTTATTCAGTAGATGATAAGAGGTTGATGAAAGAAGTTTATGATGTGTGGTTCAGTCTTATATCTAGAAAGTATTATCTGCTGTAAATTGTCAGCTTGCATAATCAGAATGACTTTTAGAACAATTGTGGGGAATAAGAAAGGGAATCCACAAAAACAGGATCAAAAAGGATCAAAGAACACTGAGAGCCCATTTAAGGTTCAACAGTGGTGATGGTGAAGGAAGAAACATGCATTTATTAAGCTCCTACTATGTGTCAAGTACTATACAGAGAGCTTTATAAATAGATCATTTGATCCCTGAGAAGTTGGAGCTATTATTATTCTCATTTTACAATTGAGGAAACTGAGCCAAACAGAGAGTTAAGTGATTTGTTCAGAATCACAAAGTTCTAACTGGTTGAGGTGGGATTTTGAGCTTTGGTGGTTTTAACTATAGGCCCAGCACATTCTGGATGCCTGCATTTTATATCAACCGAAATTTGAGACAATCTCTAATATACTAAGCAGCTAGGAACAGAATTAAAGAAATTAGATGGTAAGATAATAGTTTCCTTAGTTTGGAGTTGGGGATGTCAAGGGATGACCGGACCAAAAGATTTCTCTTCCTCACATCCTCCTCTTTCCATTCCAAGAGTGCTGCTCAGGAGAGTTCTTTTTTTTTGGGGGGGGGGTGATTTCCATGACCTACTGTAATCCTATTTTCTTAGGAGAGAGTTCATTTTTTGTTTGGCCCAGTTGGCATGTCTCCTCTCTCCTTTCCTGGTGATTTTAGAAATAAAACTCCTAGTACTTGGCCAAAAGCATTGGTATAAAGCAGCCTTCCTAATTGCTATCCTTTTAGTTTATTAAATGTGCCCAAGAAAACTTGCCCAAAACTTAAACTGTGGGTCATAACCCTATATAAGGTCTCATAATAGTGTGGGGAGTATGAAATTATGATTATCAGTAAGTGTTTGATTTGTATACTTATTTTATATATCTATATACCTGGAATTGTGTGAAAATTTCTTGGGTGAAAAAGGGATCATGAGATGAAAAAAATTTAACAAGGCCTGGTCTAGCCTATTGGAAGGACTGGGTAGAAGTCACTTGTAGGGGTCATCAGCTGTGGTCAACAGTTACTCTTTTTCTAAGCTTTATACTGCACCATAACCTTACTGTGGAAGTGTTTTTCTTCCTAGTTCAGGGCTTTTACAAAACTTAAAAGCAGGTAACATTTCCATAGTTTCCTTCCTCCCCACTCTCAGTCATCAGCCAGAGCTATATCATTTTTTATTGTTAAAGTCATATCAGCTTACTTTTATGTCTTTCAGCAAAGAAAATATTCTGCCCTTTATATTGTGAAGCCCATAGTTTGTAGAGAGAAACTGGAACCCAAGATGGGTGCGGAAAAAGAAGGATAACATCCAGCTGCTTTAAATAAATTCACATCTCAAGGCCCCAATTAAATCCTCGGGAGCTGAAAGAACTTGCAGATGTTATCTGAAGAGAGCTCAAAGAATGACTGAGGCATTTGAAGAGTGAAAATAGGCAAATGTCCCAATTTTTTTTTCAAAAAGGGAAAATGGTGGATTTTAGAAAGTACAACCTAGTAAAATTTGACATCAATCCCTGGCAAATTTCTAAAATGGATTATTAAACAGATGTTTTTTGAGCTCATTGTAAAGGATGTCCTGATCACCAGAAGGCTGACAGGGTTCCTGGAGCACAAGTCATGCCAAACTAACTTCATTTCCTTTTCTGATAGGGTTACCGGAGTGATAGCCTGGGGAATACCACAGACATAGTATCTTGTTATCAACAGAACATTTTGACAAAGTCTTTAGAGGTAAAACTATGAGTAAGTGGATTACTGAAGCTAATTGATCAACTGTGCCCAAAGAGAGAGCATTACTGGAGAGTCCCTAATCTGGAGGAGATTTCTAAAAGGTCCTCTGCCTTATTCAATATTTTTGTTTGCTCTTATTATAATAAAGTAATCCTGTTTATCAGATTGGTAGATAAGACACAAAAGTAGAAGGAATAGCTAAAATTGTAGGCCAGAAGATTAAAAATGATCTCAGCATGTTGGAACACTGGGCTGAAATCAAGAAGATGAAATTTAACCTGGATAAAGTATAATTCCTGCATTAAGTTAAAAAGAGTCAAAAAGCTTAAATGCAGGACTAGAAAGGAGAGACCTGACTTGACAACAATCCAAGGGAAAAAGATCTGAGATTTTTTGGTTCACCACAAGTTCAGTACAAACCAACAATTCGATATGACTTCTAAACAAACTAACTCAAAGTTAGGCTGCATTAATAAAAGTCTTTCTGTGCTGGTCACACCTGGGGAGTTTAATAATAAGTAATTAATCACAGTGTAAGTACATTGAAAAAAATCAAATTATATTCAGAGATTACCAGGAAAAAGGGAAGGGAAGGCCTAGAAAATAAAAGAGACAGTTGAAGAACCTGAGGGTGTCTAGTTTAATATGGGGAAAAAGCCTCATAAAAGCTAACAGGGTAACTGTCTTTGTTCATTGGAAGGGTTGTCAAATGAAAAAAGAGAGGGCCAGTTCAATTTTGTTCTAGTAAGCAGAACTGGGAACAATAGATATTCTATAAAATAGAAGTCTTAAATTCAACATGTCCACAATGAACTCATCTTTTCCTCAATTTCTCTCTTCTTCCTAACTTCCCTATAATTGTTGAGGGTACTACCATTCTTCCAGCCACCCCAGCTTACAACCCAGGTTTAAATCTTCAAAACATTATTCTCTCTCATTCCCCATATCCGATCTGCTCATGCCAGATCCTATAAAATCTCTTTTTGAAACATCTTTTATATACACCTTCTCTCCTATGACAGTAATACTGTACTGGTGTGGGCCCTCATTGTCTTCTTTCAAGACTATTGCAATAAATTTCTGGCTTCTATCCATTCTTCACTCAGCTGTCAAATTAATCTTCCTAAAGCCAGTCCTTCTCCTCACCCCCATTTAATAAAACTCCAGTGGCTTCCTATTACCTCAAGGACCAAATCAAATTCTCTTTTGGCTTTGAAAACCCTTCATAAACTGCCTTCTTCCTTGACACTGATTTCCTTGATGTGTTCCTTGCACAAAATGGTCCACCTCCTGGTTCTGTGTAGTTTCCCTGGTTATACAACATGCCTTAAATTTTCTCCCTTTTCATTCTTCATTCTCCCTCCTCATTCATTCATTCTCCCATTTCATTCATTCAAAAGGAATTCCCTGAATTCCTTTTCTTCTTTAAGTACCCTTTTGTGTTTCCTTTTAGAATTCGTCTTGTGTGTGTGTGTGTATGAATAGAGCACTGGTCCTGGGTCAGAAGAACCTGAGTTCAGATCCAGCCTTTGATATTTACTAATCTTGTAACCAAGAGCAAGTCACTTTACCCCAATTGCCTTCAAAAAAGAATCTTCCGTCTCAGATTTTCTCCAGTTTATCCTGTCTAAGTATTGTTTGGATCTGGTTGTTTGCATGCTACTTCCCCCAGTGGACTGTGAGCTCCATGAGGACAGGGTTTATTTTTGGCCCTTCTTTGAATGTCTAGTGCTTAGTGTAGTTGCTAGCATGTGACAAGGGTTTGATAAATTCTTAGTGACTGATTTGGCAATGGAGAGCAAGTTTCAGCTCAGCATAAGGAGACTTTTCTAACAATAATTGATTTCCAATAATGCAGTAGAAATTCTTGTGAAGTGGTCTCCCCATTGCTCAACAGTAAATCCTATTCAACAAGTATTTAATGTGTTCAAGGCACTATGGTTATAATGACAAAGAGACCCCCTGTCTCAGGGAGCCCATGGGGGCACAACATGAAAGCATATTATGTACATCTCAATCTGCATATAATGTATACATATGTACATGTACCCATATGTATGAATATATTCATAAGACAATTTGAGGAGGGGGAAATGAGTACTAAGAAACAGCTAAGGGAGGTTCCATGTGGGAGATAGTACATGAGTTGAGCTTTGAAGGAAGGAAGATAGAGATCCTAAGTATGGAGGGGAGGATGGAAGGCATTTCAGGCAAAGGAGAACAGCTTGTGCAATGAAAATGATTAGAAAAGATAAAATAACAAATTCAAGGACTGGCAAGTAGTCCAGTTTTCCTAGAATGTAGAGTACATGAAAGGAAATAATGTTTAATGAGGCTGGAAAATATAGCCTGGAGAGATTGAATGAATGAATGAATTGATGGATGAAAAAGTATTTGTTACTTTGGTGATTTGACTGAGATATAAATATAAGGAAGCAAGACAGTTCCCTGTCCTTAAGTCAGAAGGAACGATGTTGGGAGTCACAGGACAAATGATTGACATGTCTTTTTTAGAAATGATAGTATTGATTTGATTACAATGTTCCGAGCTAAAATTAGAGAATGTTAGAGAGTGGGGGAGAAGGAGGAGGTGGAAGCTGGAAAGCAGATGGCATTGGCATAGTGGAACAATGATAGTCCTGAAGTGGGGTGGTGGGTGGGAGACGGGTAGAGGTTAGATAACTGCTCGCTGTTCATAGTCACAGGGATGGAAGCTTTAGTCTAATTGGAGGTAGAGGCTAGGAAGTAAATAAACAGAGATGTTTGTATCTTATCCTACGGGGTTCTTAACTTGTGATCAGTGACCTAATTTATATATCTAGGTATCTATGAATTTATAAGATATAGACATAGACAATTGTATTCTGCTATTATTGAATTGTTATCTTATGCATTTTTTTTGTGAATTTAAAAATATTCTTCTGAGAAGGAACCCATAGGCTTCATCAGACTGTCCACAGAGGCCATGGCCAAATAAAGGCAATAGTTCTTGAGTAGAGTTGTACAATGGTCAGAGTTGTTTTTCAGGAAGCTTAATGTAGAAACTGTGTGGAGTATGGAATAGAGGTGAGAGACTGGACGTGGGTGTTATTATTAGGAAGCTGTTGAGATAGTCCAGATGAGAAGTTATGATGGTCAAAAAGAGAGTAGTGACTGTCTAAGGTGAGAGAAGGGAAGGGATGTAGAAATTGTGGAATGAACAAAACTAGATGGCTATTTGGCGGGGGAGAATTGAGGGAGAGGAAAGTGTCAAGGATGACTCTGAGTTTACAAATCTGGGGGATAGAAAGGCTGGTGATGCCTTCAAGAGGAAAGAGTGATGTTAGGACAAAGGTTGGATTTACTTGATGGAGATAGGGGAGAGATGATGAACGCCAGTATCTCATAGAAGGGATTTTGGTAAGGATTAAGAGAAATTAAACCAGATGACTTCCATGGTCATGCAAGAGTCTATGATAAAATCCATCCTCACCATACAGCAATCTATACAGATTGTCACTCGTCTAGCAGTTATCTTATCACAAAACTTGATGTTTTGTGAGTGAAAAGTCTATCTAGCCAATAAGTCACATTTTGATATGGAGAAGAAATGAGAAAGGAATGATCACTTACATAGTTCCTACTGTTTACTGATGAATTTCTTCTGAAGAGTTTAAAACACTGTAATTTTTTTTTACAGATATCATCTCATTTGGTCCACATTACAACCTTATGATGTAGGAACTATTATTATCTGCATTTTAAAGCTGAGGAAACTGAGGTAGACAGGACTAAGTGACTTGTCCAGGGTCACATAGGTAGTAAGTATCTGACTTTAGGCCTTTCTGCCTCCAGGCTGAACTCTATCAACTGTGCTATTAGACATCTCTAATATATGATAATAAACTAGTTATAATTATGAGCTACTAGGAGAAAATAGATGAATATATGCTAAAGGTCAGGTGGGCTAGCAAATTTTTCTTTACAGATGGACTTCGACCAAATCCTATGAATATTCCATTAATTTTAAATCAGGAAAGACTCAAACTAGGTAAGCTTCAATATACTGACAACACCTTGAAAAATTTTTAACCAAGCATTTTTCTTTAAAAATAGAGAATCAAGGGGCAGCTAGGTGGCATAGTAGATGGAGCATCAGCCCTGAAGTCAGGAGGACCTGAGTTCAAATCTGGCCTCAGACACTTAACATTTCCTAGCTGTGTGACCCTGGGTCACTTAACCCCAATTGCTTCAGCAAAAAAAAAAAATAGAGTCATCCCTTCTTCTAGGTCAACCTGAATGTTCAGTTCATATTTTTCACTTGCAATCCATTCAGAAAGAACTCAATGATATTTTCAACTCTGAAATCCCTTTCTCAGATATTTTTGTTTTGAAGAATGAGATTTCATGTATAGATAGGGAAATGAACTGAAACATTTTAAGCATTTCAGCTGGAGTTTCAGGAAATGTGATTTGTGTTTGTGAACTAAGAGAATGTATGTTCTCTCATGGCGAGGTTAAATTGCTGTTTTGAGGGGAATATAACAATTCAGTTTTGCTGGAGAATACTACTGTTCTGACTGAGAATGCAAACATTATTTTTATTAATAATTTTCTTGGGTTTTTCTAGTGAATCTCCTTGGAAGAATTCAAGGTACTTAACATATGTTGTTTTATTTTCCATCACACTATCTTTGTGATATAAATCCAGATTCATAAAAGACATAATGGATTTATATAGGACTATCTTTTCTAGTTCGGACTCCTGAACTGATACATTGAAGAAAGGGAGTCAGTATATCTCTTGCTACTAGAACCCAGGGAAAAATGGTTGAAGAGTATGGATCTTGGCATCTCAGGACTTCTATTCAAATCCTGACTCTCCAAATTATTTGGGTGACCTTGGGCATTCAAATTTCAATTTCTGCAATCAAAATAAAGAAATTCAACTAGATGACTTCTAGTTTTATGCCTATTATCCTATGGAAGGAAGTATCTAGTGGAGTATCCCAGGATCCTGGGACATCCCTGACTCCTTTTCTTTTGAACAGAGGCATAAATGAATTGAGCTTCTCTAATTTGAAAATGACAAAAAGTTGGAAGACACCATGAACAGACTGGATGACAAAGTCAGGATTTAAAAAAATCTTGGCAGCATAGAACATTGGGATTGAATCTAATATGATTTATAATGTATAAAGATAAATATAATGTCTCACACTTGTGGTTTCAAAAATTGATTTTGGAAATAAAGATGGGGGCATGGCAAGAAAAGAGTGAACATGGAAAAGAAGATTTGAGGATTTTGATGAATTGTAATATGAGTCTATATTATGACATGGCAATTATAAAAAGCTAATGTAATCTTAAATTTCATTGAGATACATTACATCCAGAATAAAAGAGATAAAGTCCCTACTTAGACCACACTAGAGTATTTAGGGGTTCAGTTGTGGGTGCTAGAGCTAAGAAAAAAAATGATAAACTAGAGAGTGTCCAGAGAGGGAACCAAGAATAGTGCTGTGTCATGTAAAAATAAGTTGAAGGAACTGGAGGTGTCTAGCCTGCATAAGAACAGACTTGGAAAGGAGCCAGAAGTAACAGCTGTCTTCATGTCGTAGAAGGAATATATTATAGAAGAGGACCCAATCTTCTGCTTCTTTTCAAAGGAAAAAAAAACAGAAACAATAGCTTAATGTAATGAAAAGTTTCTTAATAGGGCTATCCAAAAGAGGAGTAGGCTGACTCAGTAGGTCTTAACTCAATAGAACTCACTAGGAGTCTTCAAACTATGGTTGACTTATTGGGAATGTCATTGAGGGCACTCTTTTTCGATACAGTGTAGATAGAATGGCTTCTGAGGTTCCCCTTAACTCTGAGATTCTGAGGACTGGATAAAGAAAGGGAAGGATGTATGTATGTATGTATGTATGGTATCTCAATCACAATATTCAGAACAGAACTCATCTTAGGAACTTAAGAGGCCATCAATTCCAAGCCCCTCATTTTACATATAAGAAACCTGAGGCTGAGAGAAATTATGTGATTTGTCCAATTAGTCAATATCTGAGGCAACTTTTGAACTCAATTCTAATCTTGAACCCAGGGCTTTGAAAACTGCGCATTCTAGCTGACTCCTTTCTAAGGTCACCTCCCTTTCCACCTATTACCCATTTCCCCCCATTCCTGTTTTCTCTAGGACCTAGCTCCATTATGTTTCCTATCCTTTTTTTTCCCCTGAGACATTTGGGGTTGACTTGCCCAGGGTCACACAGCTAGAAAGTGTTAAGTATCTGAAGTCAAATTTGAACTCAGGTCCTCCTGACTTCAGGGCTGGTGCTCTATCCACTGTGCCACCTAGCTGCCCCTTCCTATCCCATTTTCACTCTTCCTTTCCTTTTCTCCCTCTTTTTCCTTCTCCGTCTCCATCTGCATTATACACAGACTACTCTTAACTTGAAAAAAATCACTTGCTGGATCCTGCTATAACTTCTGTTTCCCTCTCTTATTCCCTGCCAAATTTCTCCAATGAGTTGCCAGAATCTGCTGAAATCCTTTCAATCCAACAATTGATTAGAGGTAGAAATATCAGATAAGACATAGTCCTTTTTCCTCATGAAGCTTACAATCTAGTACTTCTTTGGTCTTGGGTTTCCTCAGTCCTGATCTACTACACTCAGTGTTCTTCTGAGTAAATCTTGGTCTCTAATTTCAATAATGCCACCTAAGGAGCAGGGACAATGGGGAGAAAAAGGTGTATCCCCCAGTCATGAAGAGTTGGAACTTCCTAGACTCTTACTTTCATTATTTCATTGGCTTTACTTGTGGTATCCTCTACTGCTCAGTGAAATTTATATAAACTGATAACTGATATTTTCTGTGTCTAACTAAACTTTACTTGTTTAAGAACATTTCAGTAAATTAATTATAGGCCATGTAGAGGTATCTGTCAATAGAATTTTACAATAATAAGGTCATGGATTTAGAGAACAATAAGGGACCATAGGATTATTCTAGTCCTCATTTTCCATATGAGGAAATCAAAGCTCATAAAAGTTGTCACATAAGTCACAAGTAAGAATTTGAACCCAGATATAAATTGACACCTGAATCTACATTTAGACAACATTTTGTTCAGGTTAAACCAATGACTGCATTTTAGCCTGAGCAGCTGATAGTTTAGTTTTAAACATGATTAACAGATTTTCTTGGATATTACCTTCCATTCTTCTTCTTCTTCTTCTTCTTATTATAATCTACACCCTCTCTCTGCCCTCTAGTGCTGGTTGGGAACTGCCTTCTTAGCCCCCTTTCTGTTGTTCTTTAAGGAAAATTCTTTCCTATTTAAGTTTTTAGATCAAGTGTTCTTATTTTGTGGTACAAGCATCGCCACCACTACCACAGCTCCCCTGACCTCCCACAAGAGGTTTCTGGTTAGATTTCAGGACATTCATAAATTTGAGTGGGGAAAAAATCACATCTTTTTCCCCCACTAACCTCCAAATAAGATCTACCATCTTCTTCAATTGTTTAATAACACTCTTTTGAGAAGCAGTTTAAAGGCTTCACCATATTGCCAAAGGTGTCCATGACATAAAAAAACAGTTAAGAAACCTTTTTTTTTAAAAGATATACCTCTAGATTATAGCTAAAACAGACCTGATATTGTGGACAATGTCCTTCACTCTTGTAGTAGGGATAGTCAGGATCATTTAGGAACATACATTGTTTAAGTTGTGAGAAGAGGAAGGCAGCACCTGCTGCCAATAGCATTAATGGGGACATCAATCTCTTATTCCACTGTGAACTGCCTGTAGTGAGTAGATAAAAAAGGGAGAATAAGACTTGGGCCTTCTGGGATGGTGCTCTGAAATTGGCTCTTCTACTATGGCTAAAAGGTCGATTAACTTTCGTCCTTTAACAGGAAGCAGACCAAGAAAAACAGGTGAAAAATCATTAGTTATAGAAGAGGTTCTGTTATTTTATGTATTTGAATTTGTGTATTTGAAGTGAGCTTCTCTGTGCCTCCATATCCATGGGGAGGTCCTCTCTCTCTCTCTCTCTCTCTCTCTCTCTCTCTCTCTCTCTCTCTCTCTCTCTCTTCCTGTCCATCTATCTATCTTCCTGTCTGTCTGTCTGTCTATCTATCTATCTATCTATCTATCTATCTATCTATCTATCTATCTGTCTGTCTATCTATCTCCCTGTCCATCTATCTATCTACCTTTCTCTCTCCCTCCCTCTCTCTCTCTCTCTCTCCTCCTTCTCCTTCTCCTCCTCCTTCTCTTCCTCCTCCTCCTCCTCCTCCTCCTCCTCCTCCTCCTCCTCCTCCTTCTTCTTCTT